>SSNS01000102.1:1838363-1855713 GCA_006937985.1 Aphyosemion australe | reverse complement strand
TCTCAGCTTCTTATGGTTTGAACTGTGTGGTATGTAGAGAAAGGTTCATTTATATGTATTTTTTCATTTTTATCAGCAGAAAAACAATTTTTATTCAACATGTTGAACATTGTCATAAATCCGTGTGTACCACGAGAGAGGATGCAACGAACCTCGACACAATAAAGAGCAGCAGGAGACGAGCGCTCGGCTGCATTTTTCAGATAAATCATAACAATAGATATTAGTAACAGTGTGTCATATATAATAAAAAAGAATCAGATTGCTTTATTATTGCAGAGAAAAGATTATTTATTCATGCTTTAGAAGTAGAATAGAGACGTCTTTGGTATAGAATGACAATAAAAAATCCTGCATATTTCATATTTAACGTGATATGCAGGTGTAGAGGGGGAGGGATAATTATTCAATCCCCTGCTGATTTTGTGGGTTTGCTCATTTACAAAGAAATGAACAATTGCTAATTTTACGGTAGTTTCATTTTAATTGGAAAGAGGCAGAATATAGTGAAAACCATGAAGAGACAGTCAGAAACAGATTTTCTTTCCTCTGAGTGAAATAAGTATTTGATCCCTAAGAAAACACACTTGTTGATGGTGAGATGCTTCTTGTTGGTCAGCTGGTTTTCACACGTCTCAGGAGGGGCCTCCGTGTTTAAAAGTTCATTTCTAAATCCTTTAGATTCGTGGCTGCTGCTGCTTGGCGAGCCTCCAGCTCCCTCCACAGATTTTCTACAGCCTAGGCCGCCCATGACCTCCATGTGTTTCTTCTTTATGCCAGTATCTCGAGATGCAAGAAATATGCACACTTTCAGTTGGAGACTAAATGGATTGAGGCATGTGACATAACAGCAAAGTTTCTTGTTGCAGTTTAAATACTAACCATGCTCATTTAATCTCATTTTGTTTACACTTTACGCTCATTTTATCTGCAGTTTTGTTACCAACACCTCCCAAAACGGTCTCACATTCTTTCACAAAGTTGAGAAGCAGTTGAAAAAGCTTTTGTTTGAAGCTGAACATGTTCAGATTAAAAGGAGCGAGGCCTTGAGACTTACGCTGGAAAACATAGAACCCTCACAGATGTTTAAGGCTTTTTGTCTGGTTTGAGATGGGTCAGGGTTAGGGTCATGGTTAGGGTCAGGGTCAGGGTCAGGGTCAGGGTTAGGGTTAGGGTTAGGGTCAGGGTTAGGGTCATGGTTAGGGTCAGGGTTAGGGTTAGGGCAGATCAACAGCCCCACAGCATCATATTTCCATTTTGATGAGAAATTTTAATTTACTTTTAGTCTTTTGACTAAAATTCTTTCTAATTTTTGTTAAGATTTAGTTATCCAATTTGTTTTCATCTTATATAGTCAACTAAATAAAAAATAGGTATATTAGGCTAAAATATATATTTTTCCTCTGATGTAGTCATTTTTGAACCTCTGTAAAGAAAATGGTAACTACATATACTTTAAACTGTATTGTAAAAAATTTAAAAAAATTACATTTGATAACAAAATCAGTGCTGGAAAATACCAAAATTCACTTTAACAGTTTAAATTTGTGTCTCTCAATATTAATAAAGCAAATTAATCTGTGTAAATTAGAAATATTTGATTGGTTTGTTTAGTATGTGAAATTTTGAAAAACAGTGCATCGTCCCTTATTTTTAACAAGTAAACCTTAAGTTATTAGCGTAGACATCTAGACAGACCATAGCAGGGGCAAAAGGATTTTGCTCTGCAGGTTGGTCTAGCCACGCTCCATTGGCGCCTCAGCAGGTCCACCACTGACCTGATCAGTTTGTGTCTAGCCAATCACAGTGCTTTACGTTTGTTAGGTGGGCTTGATGCTAGAGCTACGACAGAGAAAAACCACAAAGATGGTGTTGGCTCAGTTTTAAACAGCTTTGGTCTCAATTTTAGAAAATTTAGACTTGGGCTTCTCTTTAGCCCTTTTTATAAGACACACCGTGCCAGCAAATCAGCGTAATATCACGTGTATTATCACGATGTGGGAATTTTGCGGCATTTGTGCCGCCACGCTTGATAGAAATATTGCGGCTTAGCCGGTCTTATTAAGCCTTGCCGCAAGAGAGGGCGATGTCATGGCCATGTGATGAATTACTGCCGAGCTCCGGCTGGGAACTATATTGAAAATAAAAGTAAACACGGGCATAAGTTTTGTTTTGTAAACAGAATCAGCTGAGATGATAAACTGGAGCGATGCGGAGCTCCAGGAGCTTCTCTCCGTTAGATCTGCAGCTCAGATCATCTGACAGTTCACAGGGACGGTGGAGGACACACCTGTAGCTGAACAAGAACGGCTTTGATCGCAATAAAAAGCAAGTTATGTCCAAGATAAACGGAAGTCCGCGACAGTGCAGTGACCGCCCCCATACCTCCTTTATGCCACCATCACGTAATCTTTTATAAAAGGTGGAAATTTCACTGGTTGTTATTTATTTTTAAATGTTTTCACTTTAATTTTCCATCTTATTTATCCACTCTGTTAATACCATTCCAGTCACTTTATAACATTAGAAGAAATAATCAGATATCATTTGTGATTCCTCGTTTTAAAAAGGAAATCGGGAAGTTGGCTTTTTCTGTTAAAGCTCCATTAGATTGGAACAAATCACCGGCCGATTTAAGGTCTATTATATCTTTCCGTTTATTTAGAACTTTGATATATGAACATATAATGCCCACCTGCAACTGTTTTTGATTTTTTTGGATTTTTATTTATGTATGTACTGTAACGTCTTAATTATTCATTATCTATTATGTATGCTCATTAGTTGCGCCATTTTTTTTGTGCCTTTCTTCTTACCCCATTGATTTTATGTTTGCTTGGAATATGCTTTGTCTACTATCTTGGTGTTTTGTTTACTTTGTAACTTTTGATGGAGGACCCACTTGGAAACGAGATCATCTCAAGTGGCTGATCCTCCAAAAAGATAAGTTAAATAAATAAATAAAACGGTCTGAGCTCTTATAAACGACCTAACGCTCCCTGATGCTGCATCGGCGTTGTGGCAGATTGGCGTCATTGTTTTATAAAAAGGGCTATTGAGACATGAGCAGATAGAGGTACTTAAGTCATTTATTATAGTTGTGGGCTGACTTCTGACCTTCCTCATGATCATTTTTACCTCATACCACAAGATGCTGTTGAAGCTCCAGACTGGTGGTGCTTGGTGAACATTTCCTGTTTCTTCCATATCTTAAGTCCTCTCAGTGATGACTGATGGTCTAGTCCATTCCAGCCTTGTCCACATTAGCTGACAGGTTAACGTGGAATAAATGATTCAGTGGATTAGTGTGTTTTATTTTGAAATCAGGAGTCTGTAAGTGACTGAATGTCTCTGCCACATGGACACATTAGCTGTCTTCATGGTATTTTACTGGGTCTCTCCATTAAAATGAAACCACCGTTAAACCAGAGACTGTTTTTTTAATGTAAGAGAGTGAACTTATAGAACCAGCAGGGAATCAAATAATAACCCCCCCTCTCCACTGTATGCATTTCTGTAAATATGTATAGTATAAATTTACCAGCTGGTTAAACGTCATCCTTCCTGCTATTGTTACAATCGTTAAAAATGGCATTTGAGCTGGACAGAATGCACTTTGGGAATAATTGTAGGAAATGTTTGTGGACCGTTTCTGTCCTGCAGTCTCTCATATCTGCTAAATCTTGCCTATGTGAAATTTTTCCATCCCATATTCATATTAATGTTATAAAAACGTTACCACTAAAGCCTTTTATTAGTTTTTCTTCCCACAACAACTCAGAAATGTTTTCTTCTCTCAGTTTTATCTGAAAAACAAAAGTCTTTTGGCGCGCCCTCTCACATTAGCTGTTTCATGTTTATAATTAAATAGGAAAGGCTGTGGTAATCTCCCAGGTAGGCCGCAGTTGAAGATATAAAATTATTGCTGACATTTTGGCAGCGAATACAATTGAGAGCTGAGACTGTTAGCTGAAGGCTGGCAGACAGACTCTTCACGCTCTGGTTTGAGGTTAATGTTTTATTCACTGTCAATACAGCTGGACAGAGATGGTCTTCTGGGATGGGGGGGTTTGCCTTGCTCGAGGAACCGTACTGCAGCCATATGGCGGTGATAACCGGTGTCCCAGTTGATGCACACTCATAAATACAGTCAGAAACATATACACGGAGATGTTTGCATGCTTAATAATACGTGCAGAGTAGCCTCGGCTGCAGCTAGACTTTGGGCAAACACACACATCGCATTTGGAAAAAGCTGTAATTAGTCTACTCTGGGTTTAGGCGGGCGAGAGGAGGCAGCAGACAGGAAGAGACGAGGAGAGGGAGATTTATAGAGAAAGAGAATGATAAATGATGGACTGCTAGAGCTCTCTCCAGACCCTCAGGTTACCAGTGTGAGGGAGTTACAGCTGGCTAGCTGATTCCGTCGAGATCTCATAATAAACATCACATGGGTAGTTTGGGCTGGCGGGTGCAGATTAAGCCAGAGCTGTTAGCTCTTTAAAGACTGTTCAATGTTACAGGCGGCCAAGAATCTATTTATAGCGTGGCTGGAAGTGTATCAAAGCAGGCAGGAAGGGAAAGCACCGGACAGGGACGCTTTCAAGCTGATTTATGTCCCTCAATCAGTGTAATAACAATAAACTGTCAACTAACATTCTACTTTTATTTGTAATTTATGATATAGTGCTCCTAATAAACCTGCTTATTTCTCCCCTGTCCTCCCCCTCCTCCCTTGTTATTTTCTTGGTGTCTGCACAGAGCTGCCCAGCAGTCCAGGTGGACAGTTCACGTTTCGTCCACTGCCCCCGCCTCCGCCCCCGCCCCATGCTTGCACTTGCGCCCGCCCGGCGCCCTACGCTCAGGTCAGCCTGCAGAGGAAGACCATGCCAACGCGGTGCCACACCAGTCAGGGCGGCCAGGAGGCAGACAACAGCTCGAACACGGACCAGGCCCAGCTTCACAACAGCTGGGTGCTGAACAGCAACATCCCCCTAGAGACCAGGTAACAGGTTCAGTGTGGCTAAGGGCCCGCTTCGTTTGTTTCTGAAACGCCTGGAGAAAAAGAGGAGGAGGATTTTAAAACAAACTAGAAATTTTCTGAAAAATAAAATCTGAAGGTTGCTCAATTCTAATTTCAAAATGCGACATCAATTTTCTACAAATCCCCAAAAATAATTTGCTACTTTTATCATTTTCTAAATTAAGAAAATACACTGACATTTATTCTGTATGACCTCTATATGAAGTGTCAGAATTTTAAAAACATGTTAAAAGTCCTACCAGTTGGTCATTAGTAACCATGGTTACCACACATGTGTGACACCCCAGAGCATTGGAGCACAGCGTAATCATAAAAAGAACCTGAGACTCACAAACAGCTGCTGTGTTAAATTTTGTTTTACCTACAAATCTGTTGAATGGTGACCAAAAGAAGGTTCTGGGTCATATTTTAAAAATGGTGTCTTTAGTGTTTCAGATGTGAAAAGTTTAAACCCACCTTTTACTTTGAAATGATTGAACTCTATTTGAATGTAAACAATCTGCACTCTGTAGGAATTTGAGACAAATGTCCAAAAGCATTGACAGACAGTGAAGTGTAAGAACATTTATACAGGTGCTGGTCCTAAAATTAGAAAATCATGACAATATTTATTTATTTCAGTATTTCATTCAAAAAGTGAAACTTGTATATTATAGTCATTCATTACACACAGCCTGACATATTTCAATTGTTATTTGTATTATTTTGATGATTATAACTGAAAACTAATGAAAATCCCAAATTCAGTATCTCAGAATATTAGAAAATCAATGAAGACCAATGCAATAAAAGGATTTTTAGCAATGTTGGCCAACTGAAAAGTATGAACATGAAATCAATATTTAGTCAGGTCTCCTTCGGTCTGGATTACTGCAGCAATGCGGCGTGGCATGGAGTCCATCAGTCTGTGGCACTGCTCAGGTGTTATGAGAGCCCATGTTGCTCTGGCATATTGCATCTTCCTCTTCACAACAGCCCATAGATGTTCTATGGGGTTAAGGTCAGATGAGTTTGCTGGCCAATCAAGAACAGGGATACCATGGTCCTTAAACCAGGTACTGGTAGCTTTGGCACTGTGTGCAGGGGCCAAGTCCTGTTGGAAAATGAAATCTGCACCTCCATAAAGTTGGTCAGCAGCAGGAAGCAGGAAGTGCTCTAAGGAGTAAATAAAAGTTTGCTCAAAGTAGGCTGAGTTGGAAAATCATCATACTATATTATACATTAAAAACATGAAACTTAAATTGTTATTGTATGAAAATATGAAACAAATCAAAACGTCAACTTGAATAATTTAATTCACATTTTCTGTGACCTGATGCTTTGATGCTTTTATTGTGATGTTCTTCTGAGCTTTAGAGTCTAAAGAAGGCTGCGTTTCTCACTTGTTTGACCAAAATTTCATTGCTGTGTTTGAGGAAAGTTTTTGGAGTTTTTATTGATTCCTTATGATCGAAATAGTCGTCCTGCTACCAAAACTCATACTGTAACAACACCAATCCAGCTCAATGAAGTAATTTTCATTTTAAAAGCGGGGGGGACATATGGCTTGAGTGGTGATGGTGGTGGAGGGGGGGCAGGGGGGTCCAAGAATCCAAATTTCATGCTAATTTTTAGAATGTATGGTGACTAAACTTCATTAAAATAAAAATAACACGACATTCTACCTCATTTCAGTAAAATTAAGTAAAAACTGTGAATGGATCCAAACTGCCTAATGAAAAAGTGAGGGGGGCATGTCCCCCGTGTCCCCCCCCCCTAAAATTACGCCTATGATCCAGCCACAGATGTTTGATTTATTATTTGGGTTTCAGAGGAGTTAATTTCCTTATTTCAAACACAAATAAAAATAGTCAAATAAAAAACAAGAAAACAAAAAATGTCCTCAAAAATGATGCAGGCAAAAGTAAAAATGTATTCTCACTTCCCCTTTTTTGTACTAAACATCAAAATAAGTACAAATATGTGTTAATTACAAGTTTGATACAATTCAGCTCCACACCACCATCCCACCTGGATTACTATAGATTACATAGTTTTACATACATAGGACTACACAGGAGTAAATAGTAAGGTCTTCCAAAAATTCATGGATGTTAAGATCTGAGGAAGTTGCTTTGCTTTGGTTTTCTACAGAAGAGGATTAGGGCCTCTGAAAGGAAAAAAGAAACTGACTTTAATCTCACAATTCTGACTTTTTGACTTCTGAGAAAAGATTTTTTTTCTTTAATTTGTTTCTTTGCAGTGGCCCTAATCCTCTTCCGTAGAATCACACACGACAATCTTCACAAAAGAAAACTTGTCATCATTTTTCTCCAAACGAATCCAAGCAGAGCGGTTAAACATCAGCGTTCAGCTGAAGGGCTGCTGACCTGGACACATTTTTCCACATGTTTAAATCATTACACCATCAAAGACGTAACAAATCTCTAAATTTGGGGAATCTTTTAAATATTTCAACTTCTACCACCAAAAGAAAATCCATCTGGACAAACGCGTTTGAGCTGAAACTATTCCAAAGTTCAGACTTCATTTGAGATTTTAGCATCCAAGATCTCTTTTTTCCCAAACACTTGGAGAATTGGCTCCAAGAAATTCCATCCCATCAAACAGAATTAAGCATCTGCTTGCTGCATAAGTCATAATTGATCCGAGAATCATTTTTTTGAAGACTCTCGTGTGTGTGTGTGTGTGTGTGTGTGTGTGTGTGGCGGGGGGGTATTCTTTCTGAGGAGAAGCAGCAAGGTGCAGAAGAATATGTTTGCATGTTTAATGGAAGCTCAGCTGAGATTGGCAGGCTGCCTCCCCAGAAGAAGAAGTTTTAATAAGTTATGCATCAGGCCATAATTAGATCACACCTCATTTAAAGGAAAGGAAGAATAAAATTAGATTCTGTGACAATTTAAATTAATCATTGGCCAGACACGAGCATCAATGAGATAGACTTGTCAGGAGTGTGTTGTAATTACTGTACTTATGAGTGTGTGTGTGTGTGTGTGTGTGTGTGTGTGTGTGATTGCTTTAATGAAAATCCACCTTCAATAAATTCCTTATTTCTTTAAACTTGTTCAGCCAGTATTTGCAAATATTTCCTCCCAAAAAGTAAATGTGATTATAAAACATCATTTCCTCCATGACTCACTATGTTATATTGTCCTTCTCTACTCTTTTTTATTATTATTATTTTTTAGCACTTGGAACTTTATAGTCAAATAAGTTTAATTTGAAAGAGTGCTATTAGTTCCACACCATAAAAGGTAATCACATTTCTAGTCAGTGGAACAGTGTCCCTTCATAACAATAATTCAGATCTTATTGGCTCTGCTCTCGCTGGCTTTTGACGAACAAGTCTTCGCTCCTCAACTGTTTGAGGCTGGATTTAATATTTAAGCGTGTCTCACTGCTCCTTCACATTTCTCAGATATGTTGATAATCTAATGATTCCATATTTCTGCCCTTGCTCTCATATCGGCTCAATCTCAGGCACAAGATTAAAGATTTATCAAGAGTTTACAAACCTGACATGGAGGCTTATGCTAACAGAATTACAAGTGACCTTAATAAAAACGACAAAAAAACCTGATAATGTCTTATGCTGTCAAGAGCACCTCTGTTTCCCTTGATTTGCATTTGATGAATCTGTATTGAAACGCATCGATGTTGCGTCGGCTGAGATTAAGATTGTTTGAAGTGTGCATGGATTTCCTTTTCAGATGTTTCTGGAGAGACTGTCCTGTCTTTGTGGACGAATAAAGATATGGATGTTCAATATTTCTGACCGGCGTCTCACGCTGGGCGTGTTAGGAGGCACGACAAATGTTTGGACTGTTATAGATCGACTCGTGCCCTGCCTTCTGTCCTCTTGACTGCTTGCATCGCAGCAACACGGTGGAATCAAAAACCCGCACACAGTGTGTTCACAAAGACCTCAACCCACCTGAGCACAAACAAAGCCATTTCCACGTATCCAGGTGGAGACAGCCCCTGGGCCCATAGACTCCGACCTCCTGGAGAGCGGGAACTCTCATTTTCTTCCTGTCTCGGGGGAAATCTGCCCTCTGATAAGAATTCAGAGCTTCTCGGGCATTGCCCCCTAGATATTGTCTGAGAGGATCAAAGAGAGGGAGCCAGGCAGAACAGTGGAGGAGGTTTAAAAGCACCACACAAGAAGATCAGGATTCTACGACTGCATTTTTTAGCTGGTTTCTGCTGTAATCCACCTTCAGTAGAGCAATACAAGATTTATGGTGCAGGTTCTGGCCTCAAAGAAAGAAACGGTGCCACATTTTAGATGTTTTTTTTATTGTTTCGTGCCAACGCATCTTTTTTTGTGTGTTTCCTGGGTTTATCTCTGGCTTTTCAGAGATGAACTGCCATTGACCCTTCAGGTGCGCTGCAGCTCCGTGTGCAGCCTCCTGTGTCCCCCGTCTGACTCACAGCCTTCAGCTGGAGCTGAACAGGTGAATGGAGAGGAGACAGGAGGCAGGCGGTGAAGGATGGATGTTATATGTGCTAGCTACGGGGCAACACTAACGACTCACCAGAAACAAAACACAGGAAAATATAGGTGCAGCTTCACGGGGAAGTTTCTTGTGACAAGTTTCGTGTGAAACCTCGAACGTTAAAGAGGTTTTCTGCAGAGTGCCTTCGTGTAAAACCTAAAAATAAATGCTTTCTATTATAGTGTTGCACTAAACATATTCCAATACAACAATCAAATAAAGAAATCAAATACATTTTAAAATAAAACATGTCATTAAGTAAAATGCAATCAGAAAATTGATTAAAATAAAATATAAAGGATTAAAAATGAAACATAAAAAATTGAATCAAAGTCATAAAAATTAAAAGCCATAAATTTAAAATCAGAGACAGGGACGTGGTCTGTCTGATGTCCAAGTGAAGGTCATTCCATAGATTTGGAGCAGCTGCAGCAAAGACACGGTCTCCTCTGAGCTTACGCTTCGTCTTTGGCAGACTCAGGAACTGCTGATCAGCTGACCTAAGGGTGAGCAGGGGCATGCAGGGTCAGGCAAGGCTTTAAAAACAAATAAAACAACTTTAAAATAGATCCTAAAATGCAGCAGAGGCTAAAACGGGAGGGATGTGATTAAACCTTCTTGTACCAGTTTGAAGACATGCAGCAGCCTTTCCTACCCTCTGGAGCTGGAGATGCATGATTCACTGACTCCAAGTGTGTTACAGTAATCCAGCTGAGTAGATTACTGTTCTGTTTCAGAGTGCTGCTGGGAAAAATGGCTTCATGTTAGCCAGCTCAGAGAGATAAAAACGAGGGGACTCAATTAAAAATAATCTAATTAATCAGAGCCTTTGTAAGTAATTCATTTAGATTAATCGCATTTTAATCGTTCACAAACATTTGACCCCAAAGCAATTTTTTAAATAAATTTAATTTTAGTGAGGCACAGAATCAAACAATAAACATGGACATTAATATTGTGAACTCAAGCTCTTTAATTTCTGAAAAATGCTTTTAAATTGTTCAAAACAGTAAATAAAAAAACATCCCTGGACAGATCTAAAAGTACAGTAGTGTTTTACAGTACTACCCATCCAGCACACATAGGTGGGCCCTATATGGGATCTATATGGGCAAGCCATATGGGTCCCAATAGGGTTTGTCCACGGTTTCCACGGTGGCCCCATGGGGGTTTGCCCAGAAAGATTTTTGCCCACATAGATTTTAACGGGCCCTACATGGGTTTTTAGAGGGTTTGACTCGAACACTGGCAAACCCATGTGGGGCCACCATGGAAACCGTGGACAAACCCTGTTGGGACCCATACTCTGATGACGGATCATAGAAAAATTATCTGTGTTTTCAGGAAGCTTTTTAGAGAAGTTAAGAGAAGAGGCCGACATGTTTTCTCAAAAACTGCATCAGTCCAAGCAAGGCGCTTTAAAATACAAAAGGGCTTTGTTGTGTGCGTCAGTGTAATCGGTGTACCAGGAAATCGTGCACTGACAAACGTTCCGCTTTGCTTAAAATGCAAGCTGTGATTAAATGCCTTAATTCTTTAACGCATTATTGTTTCTCAATAATTAATCGTAATTAACGTGTTAAATTCCCACCCCTAATATAAACAATTTGACAATTGCTTTGCTAGCTTGAGTCCTGCATCCACTTCGGTACCCACATGTCACATCTGGCCTTAAGAACAGTGCCAAACAACCAACGTCTACATGAGGCTCCCACCCCTCTCTTCTTCTCTGCATTCAGGCTAGCCGTTAGCTTATCAGTCCTGAAGGATGACAACAGTTTCTCCAAAGGGAGGTAGTTCAGGAAAATATTAAAGTTTTTACAACTTTTTTTTACATAAAAGACCCTTTAAGACAGCCAAAATAAAATCTGTAAAGAATAAAAATGCTATTGTGAGGTAGACATAGATCATCAAAGTTATTGTTGTGTTTTTAATGATTTCAAACCTATTTCCAAGGCTTAATACAAGACTGAAATAAAAGCATGGAGGATGTCACCTTCCTGGATGACCCTCCTTTAATGGCTGATTCTCTGAGGGCCCTTCAGAAATCAGCAGCCGGTGACCTTTCACCTTTTCACTGCATGGACAGAGTAACACCACGGAGCACGTGTCCCGTCGTCCCCTCTCGGAGACAGAACCGACCCCAGAGGCTCCGCGGTAACCTGAGGCAATCATGTTGTCTGTGATTTCCAGCAGCTCAGAGATATTGTTTCGTTTTAAAACCATAAACAAATGATCAAATAATAAAAAAGAAACAAATACATCCAATCACCCCCCAACACAGCTGTCTCCATTCCTTATGGAAGACACGAGAATCCGGAACAGCTAATAATTCCCATCCTGAATCCACTTTTCCAAATTGCACAATTTCCTTCCACACNCCCCCCCCCCCCCCCCCCCCCCCCCCCCCGCCTTCTACTCCACCACCACCCAGCCTCCGCCCTCCATTATCTAAACACAATATAGATGAAATGGTACCTAGATTAATTGCCCTTCAGCTCCGTCTCCTATCTCCGTCTACCATCTCACACATTTCATAATGAAAATGAGCCTCATCTTCATTTAACGGCCTTAAAACTTAAGTAGTTGCTTTGATGTGTCAAAAGAAATAGGTAAGCCATTGATCCAAAGGTGCCTGGTGCTATTTCAATCTATTTCATATTATTGCCGCTCTGCATTGCAGTGGCTGCTCGGGAGGTTGCGCCAGAGAAGCCCGCTGGTCAAATTTTGGGGTTTATCAAAGGATGAAGGACTCTGGTGGTATATTAGAAATCGTTTTCTGGTGTGAGTTTTGAGGCAAGGCTGTTTTCGTGAGTGAGAGAACCAACCCTGAACGTCTATTTCTGTGTTTTTCATTTGTCACATCCATTGGCCAGAATTTGCAGGAGAAATCCAAGCACTTAGGGATTTTCTTGGACTACTTCTCTCCCTGATTGTAGCGCTCCATATTAATTTTTGATGATGAATTACTTGCAGTTTAGGAGCACACTTAGATTTAAAGCACACAAATGTAGCTCAACACGTGTAACAGTTCTCCCAAATTACACAGTTGGAGACATTAGGAAGAGCTGGTTTTCAGCGGGGCTTCATCTTTGTGCAGTGGCAAAGTGGAGCAGTCACTTCCACGCCTGAGACCTGAACTGAAGAGGACAAGTTTAAAAAAAAAAAAAAAAGCAGAAGGGGGTCTCCTAAACCTCCCACCTTCAGGGCCTTTTAAATGAGTTCCTGTGAGGCGTCTATAGCTTAGAGTGAGACTTAATTCCACTGAGTCCAGATTTACATAAATAGAATCAGAATAAGACACAAGATACCAGAGTGAGGAAAAAAGGAAAAAACGTCTGCGTCGCGCTAAAGTAATTGGTGAAGCATTGAACCTCTGTCCTAGATAGGCCTGCACAGCAACTGTTCCCAACTTCTGACTCTAATCTACTTTAAGATGACGCAGCCGGTGGTCCCGGGGGTGGCAGGTGGTTTGTGGAACACAGGATTCAGAATGGCTTCCACCTCATAAGATTAAGACAGTAATTAATTGACAGTTTGCTAAACACCTTCCTGAAGCAGCAGTCACCCTGCCGTTGGTGTACAACTGTTGCTAGGGCTACCAGGGCTTTGTGGTGTGAAATAGCGCTGCTGTAAGAGGGATGCCCCGTGTCTCAAACATCTAGAGCATGCTGCCAACACACGTCGGAAATAATAGCAGAAGAAATGTTTTTAAACACTGGCATCTGTTTGCTGCTGGTCCAACTTAGCAGTGTGTTGCCTGTAGCTAGCATACGGCACACTCCCAAAGCCAAAGCCTTTTCATTACAGTAGTAGGGAAACTGTTTCCACCAAGTTCAGTGATGGTTTTTAATTTATCCAGTAGGGCTGTAACAATATCACGATATCGTCGTAGTAAAATGACCACAATATCGTTGTGGTCTTGTCACGATATCGTACAGTACGTCTTGAGGTAAAAATAACACTTTTCAGTCTGCTCCACCGGAGCATAGCCAAGTAAACTACATAGACCATGATCCTTTGCTTCAGCGTCATCGGCCAGTTTGCCAATGGGAGTGCGTGCAGCCCACACAGCAAAGATAAACAAACATGGAGAATGGAGGCTACAGCGGTGAACGCAGCACGGAGGATTCCAGTCAAAGTGTTTTATGTTGTGAGTCTTATTATCGTGAGCCTCCCCACAATATCGCAATAAATTTTGTATCGTGAGATTCATATTGTGACAATATCGTATCGTGAGATTTGGATATTGTTACACCCCAAGTATCCAGATATGCACCAGAAGGAGCACTTTGATGCTTTAGAAGAATCTTGCTGCTAGAAAAACAAGGTCTTGTTCACAAATGGAGGTCTAGATTTACCAGAAGAAACAAATGCACCTGTTTTTGCACATCCTTTGCACCAGTTCTTCTCTTTCTAAGCATTAAATGCTTTAATTTTCTACTTTAAACATCCTTAGACCAGTTTAAGAACTGTGCACTCTTTTAGTATCTGATTGCACAATCTAAAGATGGACTTGTGTCATAAACATGAGCGTAACCGACAAAGTGTAAACAGACAAAAAACAAAAGTTCCACTTACGTCTAACTGTATCAGCAAGAACTGCAGGATGGCATTTCTGAATAAATAAGTGTTCAGTTTCCAAGACTACCACTGCATCTGCTGATATAAAAAACATCATTTTTATTTATTCTGGACAAAAGGTTTCATAATTACTTTGGACTCTGTTAACTTCTGTTTGACACTCATTGCTGAAACAGAGGCTGTGGTGCAATTCACTGATTCATCTTCTGAGATTCGAGTCTTAGGGAAAAAATATTTCGCACTAAATTCATGTTGCAAAAAGTGCATTTCCTAAAATTGGAAATTCACCTGTTAAAGGCAAACATAACACCAACCTGCACCAACACAATATGTCTGGTGGCAATGACGAATAAGGTGCAATTAATCAGATTTGTTATTTCAATTTTGGTTTTGGTACTAAGGGGTTCTAAAACGTATGTATTTGACAAGCATGCTCTTTTCTGTCCTGATTCCCGCGTACTGCCGTGTCTTCTGAAGACAAAACTACCTATCATGTGTTTTGAGTTGGACCGTTGATTTCTGCAATATGAAAAACATGATCGTTATGGTGGAATAAATAAGAAACTTGAAACATCTCAATGTCCTGATGTGATCTTGCAAAGGAGACAAAGGGTCCACAAAAGGCATCTTTTTACTCAATTAAGCTGGATTATGTTTGGTCATAGTAATTATTTAATAACTGAACAACTCATTTTAATTCATCAAAACAGTTAATTTAGATTTTGGTTAAAAAAAATAAGTCAAAAGGACCAATGGGAGACTGCAGACTGCTGGATTTTTGTCACGATTTTTCAGTATTTGTGAAATTTAGAACATATTTTGATTTATTAATAATTCACTAATAATGTGTTTACCTACTCAATGAGTAATCAAACTAAATAATCATTTGAACATGGCCGTATAACATCAAGCAACAGTAAACCCCTGATCTGAGCCTGCTGTAGACACAGAGAGAGAATTTGAGCCGAGTGTTTGGAACTGAAAAGTTTTAACTTCCCTGTTTTTATAACGACATTTGTAAGTCAGATTTATGTTTTAAAAAATGCCGTTGGAAACATCAAAAAGTACAACTCCTCCTTGTTTAACCAACTTCCAACACCAGTGTTGGCTCAATTAGCTAGTCTGAGCTGATATTTGTCAAGTCAGAAAACAAAATCAACAATTGCTGGCCAGAAAATGAAAAGCACCTTTTTTTCCTGCCAATGCTAGCGGCATAATGAGCCGCCTGAGCCATGATGGACAGCCTTAGCAACGGTAACTAAGGAAGGAAAGACTTAACAAACACCAAATTTCACATTAGAGTGAAATGTCTTTTTTTGTGTGTCTCTCTTTTAGACACTTCCTGTTCAAACAGGGTTCTGGTTCTTCAGCGCTGCTGTCAGGGGCAGGGCAGGGGTACCCGCTGACTTCTGGGACCGTCTACTCCCCCCCACCGCGACCCCTCCCTCGCAGCAGCGTCACCAGGCCGCTGTTTACCTTCAACAAGCCTCACCGCTGCTGCAACTGGAAGTGCACGGCCCTGTCCGCATCCCTGCTCACGCTCACGCTGGCCCTGCTGCTCACATACGTCATCGGTGAGTGCCCGAACACGCCATCGTGACTCCGCCTCTCCCCCAAGACCATTTGCTTCTGTCGTCTCTGATTATTGTTAAAAATTAAGACACTTTTTTATATTTGATGGCTGGAGAACCTATTGGGAGAGTTGTCAAGCTCCTGCCATTTTCACAAAAAGGAAAGCATCAATTAAACATACAAAGAGCAGCTCTATCAGAGAGGGTTTCCACATACAGGAGTCTGCTGGAGTTGAGGGGTAAAAGATATATGCCAACAAGACAAAAAGGAACGGAGATCGATGAAGGATTTGAGTCAGACTGCTGAAAATTTGAAACAGTGTGGTTTTACAGACGTGACCCTCTGTAGAATACTTTACTTTGCAAATTAGCCATTCTTAGCCACACAAACGCACACACACACATGCACGCGCACACACACACACGCACACACACACACACACACACACACACACACACACACACACACACACACACATTCTCGTCTAACCATCGTAGTGAGGACCATCTATTGACTTCCATTCATTTTGGTGATTGAATTATGCCTAACCCATACCCTAACCCTAACCTTAACGAAACCTTTATTCACACCATACCTCTAAAACTAATGAGTAGAGCTCTGTAACATTGTACCAAAATGAGGACCGGGCCAAATGTCCTCACTTTGTTGGTCAAACGTTTGTCATTTGTCCTCAGTATGATGTATAGACAAGTACACACACACACGCACGCACACACACACACACACACACACACACACACACACACACACACACGCACGCACACACACACACCACCTCATAACATTTTAAATGACTTTAAATGACTCTTGTATAGCGCCTTTCAGAGTCAGAGGACTCCAAAGTGCTTTACACTACAGTGCAGGGGGGCCCAATCCTGGTCCTGGAGAGCTACTATCCAGCACATTTTAGTGGTTTCTCTGCTCCAGCACGCTTGATTCAGTGGTTGATTCACCTGTGCAGCAGCTCATCAGGCTCTGTGGAAGCCTGTTAATCACCTGCTGATTAAAATCAGGCGTGTTGAAGCAGAGTTAAACCTAAGACATGCCGGATAGTAGCTCTCCAGGACCAGGATTGGGCACCCCTGCTACAGTGTATCATTCATCCATTCACACCCTGGTGGTGATGAGCTACATGTAGCCACAGCTGCCCTGGGGCACACTGACAGATGCAAGGCTGCTGAGTACAGGCGCCATCGGTCCTTCTGACCACCACCACCAGGAAAGGTGGGTTAAGTGTCTTGCTTAAGGACACAACAGCAGAATTCTCTGCTGGATCCTACAACCCTCCGATTACTGGACAACCCGCTCTACCCGCGCTACTGCTGTCCCATAATTCTTATATTATATTCTATATTGTTGAAATTTAATTGATTTTCAATGATTAAGTTTGTTGGGTCTTTGTAATCTTTCATTCTTCACTCATAATAGTCTTTCCTTTAATAGGAAATGCCATTACTATATAGGTGATAATCATTTGTAAACCTTTTTCTACTCTGTCCTTTAATTGGAAACAAATCTAAAACAAATTAACATCTATTCTGCTTTTAGTTCCACCAAAATAATAACTTCATGCTCAAAAATGTTTCACGGATTAAAGTTTTACCCACAAAACCTTTAAAAATATGATGTA
>SSNS01000102.1:1814616-1836584 GCA_006937985.1 Aphyosemion australe | reverse complement strand
AGGATGACCATGGAGCGTCGACCACAATTTATGTATTAAAAATGTAAAATTTGAAGCTGAGAGGAATATTTAGAATTGATGTTGGTGAGAAATATTAATGAAAAAGGACAAGTTTGTGCACTGGATACACAGAATTTGGTAGTAAACAGGTAAAAATATTACACATTGTGGCTTTAAAGATAAATTATCCGATAGTTCAAAGCCAGGCAGCACACTTCTTAGACCTTGAAAAGTTGACTAATTAATTCTTGGATAATTTTCAACTAGAGTGAGACTCTGTGTGTAAATCTTCCCTTTTATTTAATATCATACCCCTTAGTCTTTTTATTTTATTTTAAGTGTTCCAAGAATTGTTTTCTAAAAACTCAAGGGTCGCTGGTTTCTTAGAGATGATTCCACAGCTCTCAGGATTAAAGTAAACTCCTCTCAACTCCAGTGGAAGTTATTTCTTTAGCTCCACTTCGGCTTCAGGACTCATCTCCATTTCTTTGTCACAACGTTATTAATTCAAGTCTGGGAGTTTATTAAATTGAGCTGCATCCTTTGGTAGAAACATCAGATATGTGTTTGCTCTAAACAAACATTTTTTTATTTGATCGATATCAAGGTAAACCTTCGGTTTCAGCCTTGAAAATTTTAAATTAATGTTGAAAAGTTAACAGATGTAAGACATTAAATTTAGATCAGATTCTGAAATAGCTCACTGAGCAACTGAACTACATTTTAATTGAATTGTGTTTTTTTAGCCATAATTAATATTATATGAGATGTGATCTTTGGCTAAATGCAACTGCAGTCTCAGGTGAGGTGCTTTAAAGGAAACTGCACCTGTAAAACTACTGATGCATAACAGATTAAGGGGCATGTTCACTGACAAACTGTTTTTACTTGTTATTTTTGAAGTACAATCATCTCTCTGAGTTTCACATGCAGGCTGAACCTGAAAATAGTCTTCTACCCCTATTTCCTGCATTAGCTGCAGATAGAAAACAGACATGGAAACGCTTAGATTAGAAACAGCACATTGTATTCATGGACTCACCCATCTTGACTCGTGACGGGGAAGGCTGTTGTTGGTTTAGCGTCCAGGAAACGTCTCGGCTAGCAGAAGCTAACCGTTAGCATTAGCAGCTCCACCACACCGCAGAACTCCTCCAGGCTTGTGTTATTTGTGGAGATAAAACATCAACATTGCAGAGCAAACAGAGTCAGTGGTAGAGTCACGTTGCTGCAGTTAATTTGTTGACTTTTTTTTTTTGCGTGACGAATGAATTTTTGCGGATGAAAACGAAACTAAAATTAAAAACGATCACTTCTATTAAAACTAATTTATGACGAATATTGATCAACATTTTTGTCTATGAATAAAAGAAGACAATGAAAACCGACAGTGACGAAAATCCAAACAGAAAATGGGAACGATGGGGAAAACGAGACGCATCTGTTTTTTTATTGTTTTTGTGGCGCTGCTACAGCCGATATCATCAGCATTTGGTGCTTTGTTTTTGCGAGAAATAAACGGTCCAGAAAAACGTTCAGGCAGCTCACTTTGGTAAATTAGTCCAGGAAAAACTCTAATAAATACTCCTAAAAACAATTCTTACCTTTCCTATTGAGATACAATTTCAAACTATCGGTGTGCATTGTGGTATTTTCCATTAATTATTGTTATTAAAACAATTATAATTATAGAATTTTACTGATCCAAAGTGTGAAATGTGAATTTTTCATATTACTTCACAGTTTCAAGTAGGTGTAGTTAACACTTACTTTACAGATGTTGAAGATTATTACATCCAAATCCTGTCGTCTTCTTCTCCCCTCTCCTCTGGCTAACCTCTACTTCCTGAAACATGAGCGCCAGAGCTTTTTTCCACAGAGATCGACTCACATGGCATTCATTTACACTAGAGACCGCTGTTGATGTGTTGAAAAAAATGACTAAACTTGATTTTTAAAACAGTAGAAAGCTTTAGCAAAATAATTTTATAACTCAAAGGATGGAAGGATGTACGTCACTGTACAACTGACTCTAAAACAGTTAAATAAGTCCATTTTAAACAGTTCCTTACTTTCATGGTACGTGATTGCACAATTTTGTGCAATCACGTGTGACATCACACGTTAATTTCAATATTTAACCAAAATGACTTGAAGATCATCCTTTCTCAACATCTTGAAAGCAAATGCAAGAAGCTAAAACCTTAAATCCCCCCACACCTGTTGGATACATGAGTTTATTTAAACCTTAAAATTTTAGACCATGTTTGGTGAAATCACGGTTTGTTGAAAGAAAACACCTACATGTATTCATCGATCCCACCTGTTTCACCAATCTCCCGCTCACCCTCAGCCTGGACCGGGCCCGCCGTCGTAGCGCTTCGGCCAGCCTCCCCATCCCCAACTCCACCTTGTCAGTTCATTCCCTCCTGTGGTGGTGTTCAAGGTCACGCCTGGAGCAGGAAGGGGTTTGCATTAATCACACACACATACATTCAGATCAGAGACTGGTCTGACACACACACACACACACACACACACACACACACACACACACACACACACACACACATCAGAAGGCGAATCCATGCAGATTAATCCCCAGGCTGAACCATGCTATTCCATTAATGTCCCAGCCCCGGTAATTAGTGCATTAGTGAGAAGTGTGAGCGATGACTTGGAGACGACATCACCTTTTAATTGGTGTCATGCTCCGCTCCTGTTTGGCAATGATTGATCTTCATGTTGACGTCACCATAGAAACCACACCAAAGATGTATGGGATGTAAGCATAGATGATATGTTAGCCTGTAAATCAAAGACATTCAAATTGCAAGATTAAAGCGGTCATGGACTAACCGTCTTTGTCGGGGTGGGGGGGTTGGTGACACGGGCCACCAGATGATTAGGTTCTCTCATTACATAATGATTCAGTAATTTTAATGAATTAATTAACAGCCGCTGACAGGAAGAGCAGAAAGGAGGAAAAAAAAAGTGCCCCAGTGGTGCTGCACTTTCTCGTCCTCATCAAATAATTGCCATTAAGGCTTCTTCTGTATTTATTGATTTCAAGTCAGTCTCTCATTAAATCAAGTTCCCATTGAAGATTAATTCTTATTATCATAATGGAATACAAAACGAAACTAATTTATTCTGCTTTCAGTGTATGATAATGAACTTTTCTTTATTCCAAATATAATCAGCTTCCATTCATGGTCCACCAAACCGAGGTATGCCAGACTTATTTATTGTCTTCATACTTATGATAACAACACGTTCTGCAATTTTATTTTATTTAAATCCTATAAATTTGAGCCATTTAATATGTGACGTTGTCAACAAAAGCTAATGTGATGCCTGGTGAATAACTTATGTTGGGAAAAATACCAAACATGCCTTTACTTCTGCTCAGGTGGTTTTACTTTTTAGATTTTATATAATTATGCACAAATTATCTTAATTTAATTTAATTATTTAAAAGCCTTTTCTGGTTTTGCTGTTTTAGATGATAATTGTAGTGAACGTTTATTTAATTTAAATTTTATGCCAATTTATGTAAAGTTTGGTAAATAGATGTATTTATTCCAGAAACCAGTTAATGACGCGCTCCCGTCGGGTTTCTGCAACAAAAGGCTGAGTCTGGCCGTTTGCAACATTTTAAATAAATGTGACATATTCTTTTACTGCGGTGCCAAGCGGGAAGCCGAACGTTGTCCGGATGCTGGTGATTTTCTCCTCTTTGGTAGAAAATCATCTTAATGCAGCTGTTACATTTGGCTGGATTTTCATGTTTCCTCGTGACATTCAGCCAAAGCTCATGTTGCTTGCCAGAATCACGCGTGGTTCAGCATGTAACAGAGCTTGTAAATGATCTTAACAACACAGAGTGACCTGTGGTGTAAAGGTCCAGACTGCAGCAGCTGATTCTGAACATGCAGCTTTTTTAAATTCAGCTCTTTATCACCTCAAAACCACGGCCCATGAAGCCGTCTCAGGCAGCGTTAGGAAGGCTACTTTGGATGATTTGGCACTTTTTTCCATTTAAAATGTTACAGTACTTTATTTCAATTACTTTATCAAAGTCGTGTCATTAATTACATTTAATGAAGTGTCTGACGTTTGACTGACTTGATTGGTTTTAGATATTAAAACCTGACAGCAGAACTCACACTGACTTCTGTCAAACTCCCATAATACCAACAAATTGATCAATCAACTGAAACTTCAGAATATTATTAAGCTTTTCACCTCTGACATGGTGAGTCTGTCATTTTAAGGTGGCGTTTTCTAGAGAAGCTGTAGTTTGGAGAGACAAGGAGCTGTGAATGCTACTCTGTGTGAACATCTCTGCCTCTAGGTCTGTTTTATTTTACATAGTTAAAATAAAAATACTCCCATTTTGAGATGGAAAGAGCTTCTGCCTCCATCTGAATAAACCTTTTTTATAAAAACCAGATACCCCCTAGGTTACACTAGTTTCCTGTATAACTTTAACTTGGGCACAGCTGACAGAAAAAATAGAAAATGTGTTCTTCTCTTATGAGAACTCGATTTGAAAAATGTCGTACTTTATGAGCCTGTACATAACCACCAGTTTTACATCACACAGTTTTTAACTGAATTCTATAGTTAATTGCATCACAAACAGCAGCAGCTGTCTTTGGTGCAGCCTGGGGCATTCCCAACAGGAATATTAGAAAATCTCAGCAAAGATTAAAGGTACAATATGTAAGAGCTTTACAGTGAAATAATCACAAAACAGTCTAATGTCTCAATCATGTTGGAAGGAAGGTTACATTGAAACAGTTTTCCTTCTCAGCCG
Source organism: Aphyosemion australe (assembly GCA_006937985.1). Lineage (NCBI taxonomy): Eukaryota > Metazoa > Chordata > Actinopteri > Cyprinodontiformes > Nothobranchiidae > Aphyosemion > Aphyosemion australe. The sequence continues at coordinate 1,831,762 of SSNS01000102.1, read as the reverse complement.
GATGGGGGCTTGCCAGGTTTTCTCCTGTCAAGAAAGCTAAAGAGGGATGTAGTCTTTGTTTACAATCTGTGAGCTTGCGAAGTTGCAGAGTCTACGCAAGCTAATGCTGCAGCATTTGTAATTCAACACCTGCTAGAAAAATGCAGCAGCATTTTCTAAGGAATATAAGTCAGTAACAGAAGCGACTCAGATGTTATTTCTTGTAAGAAGCCACGACATCCTTTTGTTTTACTCTAATATTGGATAAAGAAGGCTAGAGGCTAACGTTGAGCTAACAATGCTAATGGTGAATTAGAAACAAATAGTCGGTTCTAAAAAACATCTCAAGTTACTTTTTCAATTACCAACAACTTGATATTATTAGTGAAATGTATTTATCTACTTATCAACTTACTGTGTACGACTTGTCCTCGCTCGTCATCTAGAATCTTCTAGCGCTGAGGCGTAACTGACAACGGCCATGAAAACTCACGGAATGGTAGTGAGAAAGTCACTTGTGTGTTTTGAAAAAGGACTGCAGTACCCACATTTGACCACAGGATGTCATTCTTACTTAATTCTTACATAATGCATCTGTAACTTTTTTATATAAACTTTATTAACAATTTGAAATGGATCTGTAACTGCACTCATGATGAATGAAATTTTTGACAAAAATAATTACGCCCACATTGTTAAAGTTAATGCATATTTCTTTTAACACTGCTCTACTGTTACCCTGCTTCATACAAAATACACAAAAATAACTATTAACAGTTTATTTTTATTCAAAGTGAAATGATCATTGATTAAATGAAATGTAGACCTGCGTGTATCAAAGAGAAACACTGCAGGGCTTCAGTAACAATCTTCTTGTCGAAAAGTGGAGGGGACAAAACTCCCAATTATCATTCGTCCCCATGCAGCCAAAATAACGCCTTTGCTTACACAAATTAGCAAACAGTTATCGGAATGCGTACTTTCAAAATAAAACAGCTCTCAAATCTTGATCTAGCAAGATCAGGCTCAAATGAAGCCCTAAAACCCCCTAAGGCACTTCACAACACAATCAGTAATTCACCCATGCAGACACACATTCACGCTGGTGATGATGAGCTACAATGTAGCCACAGCTGCCCTGGGGCGCACTAGCTGCATTTTCATGGACAAGTAATCGGAATAAAAGCCTGATCGGAATAAAAATGTGTCATGTAAACAAGCCATTCGGAATACTCTGACCCGATTAAACTCAATTGGATCAACTTTTCATTCCGATTGAGACGGCTGGGTTATGCTGATTGTTAATCCGATCATGGTGCATGTAAACACTTATTCCGATTGTGGGTCATTACTGCGCATGTCAGTTACGTCGTACGTATTCATACGTTACGTCGCCGTCTACAGAAGTTGGATGAAAGCATGGCGGGCGTGAAACAAAACTGGTCTGTTTCAGACACAAATGCGTTGCTAGATGTGCTTAAAGAACTAAAAATAAAACCACGCTCTGAAGAAAATCGTACTGCTCCATTTTGACATGCAGGCAGCCATGTTTGGTTACTACTAAAGTCTGCTACTTCTTCTTCAACAGCATTTTTTTCGGTGTATTGGATCGTTCTGCGCATGACAAAATGATTTATTCTGATCGAACGTATGACGAATGTAAACACTTGACATGATCGGATTCATTTTTCGAGGGCCCATGTGCACAGTCATATTCTAATCCGAATAATGATCGGATTAAAGACATTTTGCCGTGTAAACGCAGCTACTGGCGGAAGCGAGGCTGCCGAACACTGGTGCCACTGGTCCCCCCGACCACCACCAGTCGGCAAGGGGGGTTAAGTGTCTTTCCCAAGGATACTAGCGATAGACTTAGCGGGACTCGATCCTACAACCTTCCGGTTAGGAGACTTAACTCCTCTGCCACCACTGTCAATGTATTTATTAGTTGTAACAGATTAGTTACATTTATTTCATAGGTAAATCACCTTGTACCTCGTTCCTCACAACCCAGTCAGTAACTTATGTGACTTGTTTATTAATTTAGGGAAACGTAACCCAGCAAATGACGAGGCAACAATATTATGTCTCATATTAAAGCTTCCAATTAGCGCCACGATAGGATGATGCATGATTGCTGAGATGATGCTGTGCCTAAGTGATTGCAGCGTTTTTGCCCCCTGTTGTGATTAGCGAAGACAGTCCTCTTGCTTTTCCTTCGGTGCCCTCACTCCTCTCCTCCCATACCTCCTGGTGTTGCAAAAGCTGTGAATAGCTTTGTTAATTTGTTTATCCCCTAAAGTACCCCTCCCTCCTGCAGTCGGAGCTTGTTATTAAGCACAACACGGCCATCAGATATGAGGAGCAGGCATTACGGCGGCAAACGGGGCATTAAAGGAGAGATAGAGGACAGATTAAGATTGCATCTGTAATCTTGAAGAGTATGGCCACTGACAACGCTACCTGTAACTCGCTCTCCGCATCACGCCTCATTGAACTCTGATAAAAGTGAAAATAATTAGAATATTTTCTGCTCTGATGAATCTCTTGCTGGTTTTAAAATAAAAGAAAGTTACAATCCTCCCTTGCTCAATCATAAACAAGAAGCAAGGGTGGGAGGTTTCACTTATGAACCATAATCATCTCCATGGCAACAAGGAGAAGCGCCTGACGCAAGGGAAATGAGCAAGTCAGTAGCGCCCTGCAATCCAATAATCAGCACCAAATCACATTTCAGCCAATTGCACACACACAGACAGGGACAGCGTGTGATGTCAGCCAAGATCTTTTTTTATAGTTCTGCTGGGCAGGACGTGTTGCTTCAAGGAACCTGACGGTTCCACAAAGAGCCAAATGAGTCATTAGTGGCTCTCAGTTTATTACTTTCATGTGTCTTTTTTTCTCAGTAAATCTAGTTTCACAGTTTGATGGTAAATGTGACTTTAGAGTCCTGTGTTAATAGCAGAGGGCACACAGAGTACAGTCTCCAGCTGTGGACGAGTGAGGAAGAAAACGTGTTTATTAGCCACGGCAAATTGTTATTCCCTTTACGATAAATCAGCAGATTACTTCCTAATTTGGTTTCCTCGAGCTGGAGGTGACACCTCCCAGTGGCTTGTTGTCCAATGCTCCGATGCAGTCTGATAGCAACAATAAGCAATGGCATCACATCTGTCTTGTGAGCTAAAATCAGCGAAGTCTCATCACAGCCTTATCACAGCTGATAACAAGGTAATCTGATTACATTTAAAGTGATATCAATTAAGTTTTTTTATTTAAAAGTTGATAAATCTGCAGTCAGACTCTCTGCCAGTTGCTGAAACACGAATTTTCACAGGCTTTGACTTTAAACCTATTACATTTTAACATAAGGAAGTCATTTTAGTTCACTTACTGAATAACAAATCCTGAGTAAGAGTTACTGAGTCATTCTCTCCTAATCTGTAGTTCCCCTCTAAACGTCCTAGCATTTCTTGTCTGTCTCAAAGCACCAAGCAGATTATAGCTTATCATCAGTTAAGTGCTTGTTCTGTGTCATTTTATGTTGTTGGCCATTCTGATGAGGATGCTGGGAATATGGGCTGGGAAATACACACAGCCTGGCCAAAAAACATAGATGCCACCAAGAAAAAGGTCACACACTTTAATATTTCATTGGACCGACTTTAGCTTTGATTATGTCGCTCATTCATTCGCTGTGACTTTCCTTAGATAAACTTCTGCAATGTCCCAGGATGTGTTTCTATTAAGAGTCGTATTCATTTTTCACAAAGATCTGGTGATTGTGTGAGAGTCCCAAGCACATCCTGTACCAAAGATGCTCCGCGGGGTTGGGGTTCGGACTCTGTGGTGGTCGATCCATGTGTGAAAATTATGTCTCATTCTCCCTGAACCACTCCTTCACAATGTGAGCCTGATTTAGTCTGGCTTTGTCATTTTTGACTATGCCTGAGCCATCAGAGAGGAAAAGACTCCATTAATGGAAAGACCTGGCCATTCAGTATATTTAGGCAGTCATTATTTGAGCTCAAAATGGTGCTGAACCTAGACCTGACCCACTGCAGCAGCTCCAGATCTTTAAACAGTACTTTATAACGGTTCTGATCTGTGATGGACTGGAGACCCATCCAGGGGGTCCCTTGCTCCCCGTAACCCTGCAGTGACTATGCAGTTCAGAAAATATGTATACAGTAAAGGGGGAATCTTGTGCAAATCTTACTTTTTGCAATCTTTTTATGTTGCCTATAGGTTTCTACTACCTCCTTTAGCACTCTAAACCTGAATAAAAACAGTCCATCCTGTCAGTAGCTACATGTACATGCACCAAATTTCCCCTATCCAATTCAAATCTTGGTTGATCGGAAATCCCAAATCTCTGTTTACATGGACACTAACTGAAATGATCCGATCATGCCGTGAGTAAACCTGCACCAAGCATTCAGTCAAGTTAAATAGGTTGAGCATGTGCAGAGTTCTTTCCCAGAAAAAAATTGTAAACAAACGCCATCTTGTCCACACGTCTTTTGCCATTTTGAGTTTTTCCCTTTTCCAGCAGTTTTTGATTTGGTCGATACTTCGGTGAATTCCTGCTTCCTGCATCTTTAGATGCACTTGAGTGTATAACTCTGCATTTCTAGCCTTTCGTCCATCGAGACGTTCAGTAACATTGAGCTCTCGTAGTGTTTCCAGTAAAACAATAGTGTCGGCAACAGACCACTTCTGTTTACCCCCCGCCATGTTTTCCACTTGTCCTGAGCGTCTGCAAAGGTGGAAAGGCGTCACGCTGAAGTTGCACACATGCGCAGTGGGCATTATTTTACTCCAACAATCCGAATGGGTGTGTACATGGACCTCAATTGGAATGATGATCGGACAAAACCACCTCTCTCAAATTTCATTCCGATTGGGCTGTATCAGATTAGAATATTCCGACTGATATGTTTACATGAAGAATTTTTAATCTGATAGGGCATTCATTCCGATTACTTGTGCCCATGTAAACATAGCTAGTGTTTGGTTTCAGGTATCATATGCTTCTACACACTTTTAGAAAAATTCATCCTTATTGTGACATCACAACAAGGAAAACTAGCATAGAAACCTTCCATCACCTGTTGATGCTGGAGGAGCAGTGCCTCTACTCTGAGCCCCTACCAGATATCTGAACTCCTCACTTCATAGCAGCCAATCAGGGGATGGGTGGGCGTGGCCAGCAAATGTTTGCATTAAAGTGACACTTGAGACCTTGATTTGTAGCTATTTTCAATTACTTTTCAGACCCCCTTAACATTGTTTTTTCCAGAAAGTGCCCAGCAACACATCTAGTGACATTTCTGAGGACCCTTAGTTATGTTCTGTAGAACTTCGTCATCGATGTTCCCTGAACGATAGTAAATGACCCAGCCTGCTCTGATTCCAGACTGTCCTTCCAGACACTTGGAAAGGGAATGATTTATACATGTGATCATGTTACATGGATTGACCAGTCATAAACCTTTCTTGGTTGATTTCGCCCACTCACAGAACAAGTTGTTTTATGCCGGGTGTACACTGTGCGATTTTTGGACCATCTTGAGCCAATTTTTCTCTCGTGCGAGAAACTTTGAATTCGGGGCGAGTTTTGCGTCATGTAGGACACCTCATGACCAGCTCCGCAATCATACGGTCGCACCAAAATCATCCCAAACATCGGTTTACTTCCTTTCATTTGTCTTCCTCCTACAACCCCCATAAACCCCTGCATGTCCTCCTACAAGAACATGACATGTTAGCTTTGCCCTGCGATGAAATTGTACAGTTTGAGATGGAGCTGAATGCTAACCGCTGAAAAAGTCATGAAGTGCGCCCGGCTTAAAAAGCAAAATTAATTTAATATGCAGCACACCATATCCATATTGGATTTATTTTTTTAATATTGAATATTGAGGAGAAATTGTCAACAACCATGTGACTTTTTGCAGCACGCCAATGTGGCATGATGTGATGATGTCATCAATATGTAAATTAGTGTGTCATCATCTGGCAACATCTTGTGACTTTTTTGGTCTAGTTCAGCTATTTTCTGTAGGAGACCGTTAAAGTAGCTCTCCGGAGTATTTCTTTTATCTGATGGCGCCATCTAGTGACTGACAAGCGTATCACACCAAGTCGGTCGACTCGGTAATTCAAGATGGCGACTGCACGTTTCTTGTTTATGAATGTGCTTCTGTAGTCGACAAACAGAGCTAAAACACGTTGTTTTACAAGTATTATTCTCATGTCATGTTGTGTTTTCATATATTTATATTTTAAAGACTTACTTGTCCATGAAAAGTTCATCAACTCTGCATCAGCCGAGGTACTTCCTTAAATTTGAAGCACGTAAGTGGTAGTCTAACGCTATTGGTTTGTTCTGGTCGCCGCTCAGTTTCCTATTGCACAGAGCTCTAAGGGGCAGGGGGCGGGCTTAGGAAAAAAAAAGACATATGGCTTACATTATATCACACTACATGATAAGACAATCACTTTTACGGATTTATGAAAAATCATACATAATTCCTGAAAGGGGAAAACTCTGGATTGCTGCTTTAACAAGCCTGCTGAAATGGCTCATTCTGAAAACTACTGAAACTGTTAAGGATAAAGCTGGTGAGATCGCTTTACGACAGTTATTTTGTACACGGACATTGATCATAGACCTATTTTAACTCGTTTAAAGCAGCATAATATGTCCCGTTAAACGAATTTTATATTTTTAACACATGATTAGTGGCTCAGTCACTAGCTTGTAAACAGCTAATTTGTTCCAAATGCTTGGAGATGACTAGTGAATGCCCAAGAAGATAGTTGCTAGGGAGCTTTTTTAAAAAAGCAGAAGACAAATTGGAGCAATGTAAACACTGAGAATAAATGAGGATTTGAGGGCTGATATAGGTTGAATTTATGGCTTAAAGCAAGATTAGCATAATGCTATTAATCTAGTTGCTGTTTCAAAGGAAGCTAACAGTTTTCCAAATGAGTTTTGTTTAGACTCCCTACATCCTGCATCAAATGTAGTTGGATTCTTATAAAATTTGGCTTTTCCTATATCAGATGATAAATCTGTGATGTTTTGTGGTTTGAGGTTGTAATATGAGAAACCTAGCTACTGATCCACACAATAGAGGATTTCTGCTTTAACGCAGCGCTCAAGGCCCACATATGACACGTTTCACTGTAAGAGCAGCAAACACACTTTAACTCTGATTAAAAAAAACATGGAGTCTTCAAAGTTGCTAATGAAAGAAACTTTGGGTAAGCCTACATTTGATGCTGGCAAAGATAAGGCCTTTTTTGTTTAAAATGAGGACTAATCTAATTAATCTGTATGGCGGGTTGGTTAGAATGTGTATATTGTTGGGAAGAGGCCTACTTTGTCATAAAAATGCAGTTGTTGAATATACTGCTTTATTTTTCTACTGTGCAAAGCAATTACTGTAAGTCCATGTCTCAGCATAAAGCAGAGTGAAATTCTCCTTGGCCTGATTCTTGTGCATTAGTACAAAAGAGAAAGAAGCAAAGAAAGTTTGAATAAATCCCAGAAGCATAGATGTGGTAGATAAAAGAATGGTCCAAATCTACATTTGAAAAACGGAAAGCAAATAAAAATCTGCCTGTTTTACTCACTTTTATCAAACTCCAACACAAACAGAGTGTGCAGTCAGGCAGTACATTATGCCAGCTACTGCAGAGCACTGCACTGCACTTTTAGATGTTTGTTTTGACTCTGTGCAAAAATGCTTCAGAAGATTTGTTTTTAACTTTTTGGGAATGTGAAGATTTAAAACCATTGTTTTGATTACATACCTTCAGGATAGTTTTACCCAATATTCTTCTTTATATTACATCATTTTAAAAAAGACAGCCAATGATTATAGTTTGATATATTACGTTTTTATTAAGGGTTTTATATATTTATTAATTCAGGCGTAGTCCACCACTTTACTCATACATAAGAACCAGAATTTGTATTTTCATTATACAAAAACGAAATTGTATGCAGTCTCATGCATGCCAATAACATATAGCAATCACAACAACTGCAGAACTGTAGCCTGGCAACCCATCCTATATATGATAATATATAGTTTGGCCACAGTCCATTGACGGCTCTCAGTCGTGGGGCGGGCTCTACGATTGTCTTTTAAACTGTCTCCACATGCTATTGGACAACAAATAACGTGACGTACTCAACGCTACGGATGTCAGTCAGCGAGACAGTCTGCCATACTCCATCAACGAAGACACAAATACATCCTTTTTCTAAATAAACTTAAAAGTTAAATATGGAACATTTTAATAGAAAGCTATATTTTTTTTAAGTAATACCTCCACGGGGCGTTTAGAAGTGTGCAGAATAAATGTATAGTTTTTCCTTTAAAAGCTATATTTAAAAAAAAATTCAAAATTTTATTTTGACGGGCACGAAACTGGGTTTATGTTTACATCTACAGCCACTAGAGGGCACCATTGTGCTAAAAAGTACGCTTGGCAAAGCGAGGCTGGGACTAAAAAAATGATGCACTTGACCAGTCAAGCAGCTGATTCTGAGTCCTGAAGATGTTCTAACGGTAAATACTGTTGTAAAATAAACGTATTAGTAGTGCTTACCCTGTACGATTCGTCACTGGACATGGTGTTGGCTGGTCACTTCACTTGTCAGCAGTGACCAACACCCCGACGGCTGGAAAATTAGTTCTGCTGTTGCAATACCACCTCTGAACAGTAGCGTTCACCAGAGTGTTTGCCAGAGTGTCCGTGTTCCATATTCAACCTTTAAGTACCTCCATCTGCTCTTGACTCAAAGAAAAGCCCAAGTCAAAACAGTCCAAAGTTGATGCCAAAGCCGTTTCAAACAAGCCATCACCAAATTTTTTAGTAACATCCCACCCACCAACAGAGTGCTGTGATTGGCCCACCAAACCAATAAAGCGCTGTGATTGGACCGCTACGTAGCCGCTGCCATTTTAGTTTCGCTCAGTCCATCCCGCCCATCTGACTGATAGAGCGCTGTGATTGGATCGCTAAAGATGTCAGTCATGGGGCACTCCGCCATACACTGTCGAAGTAGATGTAACATCCCGCCCACCACACGGACAGAGCGCTGTGATTGGACCGGCACCAGAGGTCCGGGGCTGCTTTAGGTCCAATGGAGCAGAACGGATCTAAACTGTCTTTCTGGTTTCATTTATCAAAGTCATCTTATGATCTTATTTTGCCAACCTCTTCATCATTTAGAGTCTGAATTTTGTTTTTACTTAAAGGTGTTGAACACTCATTTAATCAATGCATTTGCAGTAGTCTCTAGTAGAAATTAATGCATTTTAAGTTGTACTTTGAGGGGAAATAAAACACCGGTGCACCCTTTTCAGGAACTAGAAGTGAGCTACACTACAGCTGAGCTTCAGACAAATATCAAACACTGGTGCTTCCTAAACGACTTGTCACATTTTCTCCACCTAGTGACAGTGCCAGTGGAAGCAGATTAAACACATGAAGGGGAAATTTTTCAAAATGGGATATTTTAACAATTCTTCCAATATTTATAATCCTCACTTATCCCTATTAACAACAATCAAATCCTTCAATTTATGCTCCATTATTCTTTTTTTAAACATAAAGTGCCTCTCAAAGCCAGCCTCAAAAACATCTGTATGGTTGTTGATCCTGCTACACACTCATTGTGTCAAACTGTGAGTCTAATAAAAAATCTCAATAAAACAAATGACTTGTATCATTTTTAAAAATTAATAAACATGGCTAAAACAAACATGGAGCCCACTCAGAGCATGGCAGCAGTACTACTGCTGTGTCAGTAATTAAAAGGTTGATCGGTTATTACTCATACCATTTGAAAATACTGCATTATTTTTTATTAAGACTAATTTAAATAGTTTAAATAATCCCATTTTTTATTTGACAGTATGCAAAGGAAAGCAGTAAATGGTGTTGTTGCAGCACGGTTTTATATCTAGTCTGCATTGCAACAGATAGGTAGGTAGGTGGTCAGTAATTGTGTACGGAGGTAATGTCAGAGGGTTGGTCTAGTGGTGATGGCTGTCAGAGCCAAACTACTCAGGTTCTGATTCGGCTCAGCACTAATGAAATGTTACTTTCCATCAAAGCCATTTAAACAAGTGGTTGCCTAATGTTAGCAGCGGATCAGCGGCGATCTCCCCCCGTCGTACGGCTCTGTCAAGGAGGACAACTGGCAACCAATTATCTACTCAGTAATGCTGAGTGGGGGGAATTGGCTGCTGCAACTTGTTTTTCAGTAAGTCCTGGAGTCTAGCATCTATTAGTGGTGTTCTGGCTCAGTGCAGTTCAGTTGGACACAAAAACACTGTCACAGCGACTCAATCACTCCGCAGCGTTTGTGTTCCTGAGCCGAGCGCAGGCTTTTTGCTCCTTGTTTCAACAGATGTTTTTTAAATGCCTCGCATAATTATAGCTCATTTCGCATGGCTTTCACCTTTGACACATTTTTGCTTGTTTGTAATTATGCACATGTGGGTGTAAAAGATACATGTGCGTATATATTGTCTACTGTCTGCAAACATCTCATTAGTGTCTGCATTTAAACAAGGAGGAAAAAGTAGCAAGTTAGGTGCAATTATTTTTTTTGTTTGTATCAAAATGTGCAACTTTACAAACACAGAGATGATGCAGATTATACTAGGTTAAATGTGTTTTAGGATGAGACAATATAGGTATTGCAACAGGTCAATGACCCAAAACACACAGCTAGAAACACCCAAGAATGGCTCAGAGGAGAACATTGGACTATTCTAAAGTGGCCTTCTATGAGCCCTGACCTCAGTCCTATTGAGCATCTTTGGAAGGAGCTGAAACACGCCGTCTGGAAAAGGCGCCCTTCAAACTAAACACAACTGGAGCAGTTTGCTCATGAGGAGTGGGCCAAAATACCTGCCGAAGTCTCATGGACAGTTACAGGAATCGTTTGATTGCCTCAAAAAGTTGTGCAACAAAATATTAAGTTATGGGTACCATCATTTTAGTCCAGGCCTGTTCCATGAGTTTAATTTTTTCTGACTTTCACTGGTTAAATTTCAAAGAATTTATTATTACTTTTGTCAGATTCAAGTTATTTCTGTGACCATTGTGGGTTTTTCTTTCATTGACCGAAGGCTACCAACTATTTTGTCCACGTCTGTATAACACATAACTTGAGTCATTGCTAAATCAGTTTCAAATTAACAAATGAGCTGTCATTCTTTCCTCTAATTCCCAAAATTATGAGAGTATAAAAAAATCTGGCAATTTACAGAATAAATGAGTACTCGTCAAATGGGTTTTGTAGTTTCATCATAACACAAATCAGCCCTAAAACCTTAAAAAACTAAAACACACTGACCTAATTAACTCATTCACTGCCAATGATGACTTTAGTCGTCTTTTGCATTTTTTTATGGGGCGGGCGTCGGAGCGAGCCCCCGCACCGTGAGAACAAACATCACGTGTCTAAAGCGGATCTTTATCCGTGTATGTCACACATCGCGTGATCAGGAAGCGGAAAATCAACGGATTACGAGTTTGTTTTGGGCCGCTGCTGTGAAAAAAACGATGCGCCGAACAGGAAATGCTTCTGCAGCGGCGCTTGGTAACCAGATTGTGAAAGAACAGATAACGCTTGAAATATGGCGATTCTTCCTAATGTAAGAAGTGAGTCTACTCTTTCTGTTGGTAGTTTTGGCGTTTACATGATCATAGAGCACAATGTTCTGTGACTCTTCAAAAAACAGTAAAAACGCTCAAAAACGCTGGCAGTGAATGAGTTAATGTCGTTGACACATTTATAAAAAAAAAATCCTAAAAATTTATTAAAGCAAGCCTGTCAAGCCATTCTCTATATGTGTATATATAGTCTGACCACGACTCATTGACGGCTCTCAGTCGTGAGGCGGGATCTACGGTTGTCTTTCAAACTGTCTGCACTAGGACCAATCAGAGTAACGAACAACGTGACGTAATCACAGCGACGAAAAAGCGGGAGGCAGCAATGGCGTCTAACATCAATGATTTCTGTCGTTTTGGTATGAAAAACATGCAGGTGTACTGGGACATTGCACTACTTTAATAAAAATAAGAAGCCGCTAAGTATAGCCGACAGACTTACGCACGTTGGAGTCTAAATAATCCAATGTTGATGACAAAGCCATTTCAAACGAACGTGGTTCCTGCGCTGCCGCCATGTTGCTTGTGTTCGCGGTCTCAGCTCTGACGTCATCGGCTACTCCCGCTCTGTGATTGGCCCACAATATAGAGCGCTGTGATTGGCCCAACCAAAACTATAGCGAGCTGTGATTGGACAGCCACAGCAGTGGATCAGGCTGCGAGGGTTCCAATGAAGCGTGCCTAGACCAAACTCTGCAAAGCAAGAATCTGGTCTAGTTCACTAGGCTAGATTAAAGCAGCAATTAGCCTTTCGCCGGCCCCGCCCCCAGAATGGCTATCGTCCAATCACACATCATAGCAACCGTTACTATCTGACAACTCCAAACAAAATGATGAAGTTAAGCATAATTTACTACTAAGCATTAGCCTCGATAGTAGTCGTGTCTCCTTCGTTTCCCTTCAGAACCTCCTCATCGAGCTCAGCCAGCAACAGCCAAGCATAAGTGCTCCCCCCGCCCACGGCTGGGCGGAGGTCCCCCTCCCAGACTACCCAAGACCCTTTTAGATAAGACACACCGTGCCGGCAAATCAGCGTAATATTACCTCAACCGTGTGCGTCTTATGAACGCACATTAAGCCTATTGTAAAATTGGCTAAAATCCTTTATAATGTGACTTTGGGACTGATTGTCTGTTATTGTGTGTGTGTGTTTATAGGTATGAGCGTGTGTGTGTTGTGTGTGTGCGCTCCTTGACTCCAGCTTTTTTCAGCTAGCTGCTTCATGCCTCATTGGTGTTTGTATTGATTGATCCAGCTCTCTCTTTGTTTCCACTCCTCTGTTTTGGCCATCTGATGCAGCTCTAAGAAACCCTCTGGCCTTTGCTATAACTGCCCTAACAGCTGCAGAAGCCTTTGGTAAAATAGCTTTAAATGGCCAGACAGGCTCTGTGCAGTACGCTCTGAATGGTGAGGGAGCCCTTTGGTAAAATGTCTCCAGAAGGTCAGAGAGGCAGAAAGAAAATAGCCCCGATAGCTCCAATAGTTCACCAGGCAAGTTCATGCCCATGGGAGTGCACGGTCACTCACATTCAGACATCTTTTTATTTATTTATTTTTCTACCCGTCCTCTGTGTTAAATCCTCTCCGACACACAAACCCACGCTCAGACATATTTGTGCAGAGCCGTGGAGTATGCGACTGGCAGTGATGGTAGGTGGTTGCTGCTGGAGGGAAAGGTAACATGGAGGCGACGTCCTTCTCATTCAACATCTTTTTATTTTCATGTTTTATCGCGGCTTTCAGAAAAAAGGGCCTCGTCGTAAGACGGTGAGTGGGAGACAGACAGAGGAAGACGGTGAGTGTGACAGAAAGAGGGAAGGAGTGCGATCAGAAATGAGAGAACAACAGAGGAATAGAGCCGTGGCGTGTTGGATGTGGTGTACTCTCTCGACTGTGACTAACCAGATAACTGTGACAGCGAGCCTTACTGGTAAATAAACCCAAGGATACACAGCAAATCTCTTTATTGAAGATGTGAGGAATATGTCACCACCTCCGCACCATCTTTATCCCCCTTTCTGTCACTTTATCCCTTTATTCAAACAAGACTAACTACAGGAGGAGCAAGGTCAAAAGTGATGAGTTCCTACCAGGCGCCAGACTCTGCCCCTGCTCACTCACTCTCTTGTGCTCAAGAGGACACACGCGTGTGCCTGCACACACACACATGCTTAAACAGTCATGACAGTGGAATTAGTTTGTTTCAAGGAGGTGGCGGCAGGGAGTAGGAAAAACACTTCAGGACCTCTTGTTTCCAGGAGTGATGCGAGGGTCGACAGGTGAAAAGGTGGGAGGGCAAACGGACCCCACCCCCCCACCCCCGGGCTCGCCGTCGCTACTCTAACATCAAGTTTGACACGGGGTGATTTTATTGTCTCTGAAGTCCTTCTCTTTCGCTCTCCTTCACACTTGTTTTCCCCATTTGTCTTTTTTCCCCTCTTCCTCCCGTCATCCTCTCTGCTGTCTTTCATCTCCTGCTTTACTCTCTCTCTTCCTGCCTCTCGTTTTTTCATCTCTCAGAAGTTTTGGCTTAGCTAGAGGCTGACACAGCCCGGCACAACTCGGATGAGCAATTGCCTTTACTGTATATGTTAAACTATGCGCTAAATCTAATGACTGATGCTCTTGAAAGCGTTTGCTGCTGGGCAAGACGAGCTGTAGTCTTTGGTTGTCAGACAGCATATATTCTGCGATTAGCTATATGTCTAGAAGCGCCAAGAACTCGGCAATCAGGCGTCAATGTGTTTCCACTTGTGTGAGGGTATTGATAAATCATTTTTAACTGACTGAAGTGCTACCTTGGCTGTGATGCTTATCGATAGAATGGTATATTCACAGTCAATCTCACCCATTGTGCCCTGCAGCCAAGCCGAGGCCTTATATGTTGTAAAAAGAGCATTAAATTGCAACACACACACACACATGAACTCACACACAGTTTTCTTTATCTCCCAGTCTTTCTCTCCCCACAAGTGTGAAATTTAATCATCACTTGAGCCCACAATCATTCCTATCTAATCTAGAGGGCCTCACATGGCTAACAACAACTGCAGAAATTGCTCCAAATAAACGTTAGTGGTGCATCTAGCTCTAAAAGTTTGCTTTTCTGGAAAAGAGGGTGAGAAATGCAAACAAATCAGAGTTGTGATTTAGTGCGGTCATAAATTTAGCGGAAAGAAGGTAGTCTGGCCAGCCATACCAATGCTTCCTTATGGGTCTGGTAATGGTCCTATTCAAAGATGGCGTCTGAAGCGGCGTTCGCTGCGGCTGTTTCCTCTGTTCTAAATGATTTGGACATGTCTTTAAAAACACAACAAGAATTAGCGCTAAAAGCCTTTCTTCTAAAGAAAGAGGTTTGTGCTATGCTACCCACAGTAGACGCCTCGTGGTTTGGCGCTGCCGTAGTGGGCGGCCGCCATCTTAGATGGGTCTCCATTCGCCCCCAGTGCATTCATTTCTACTGAGGAAGGTGCTTACCCAGCTAAAAACACATTTTATCGTGGTGTCACCTTTATTTGCGCTAATGGGGTTAACTGCAGTGCAGCTCGGCGTGAACAGTGAGAGGGAGATTGTTAGCAGCGCTCCTTTGACGCCATCTTTGACTACAGCTAAAAAACTACAGAGTTGCGCGGTAAGTCGTCATTTCCATCTTTTTTTGGATTGGTTACTTTTGAGCTGGCTAGTCCCGCCCCTCATGGTGCTCGCTGCCTCTGAGTATCCAGACTAGTCCTCTGTGTAGAACAGACAGAGGGAGAGTCTGGCAGGCCAGGCTATAAAGTAGGCAGGTTCAGCAGGGAAACCCTAGATGTCTCTTTTCTTGGCAGAAGTCGTTCTGGGTGATCCTTTGGCATTCCCAGGCCAAAAGGTTCTCCAGTAAACTCCAGAACTCCTCCACGGTCACCTCCTAGTGACATGAGCCTGAATAACTTGCAAGATAGACAGCCAGGAGATTTCCAACTCAGATGTTTGTTGAGAGGAGCAGCGGTTCTACTCACGCAGCTCCGTGTTTCAGTTACATGTATCTCACTCTTTTCATCATGATTGAAGTTTTATGACCATAGGTGATGAGAGGAATAAAATCAAGAGGTAATCCTTTCGATTAAGCTACTTCATTACCACAACTGCTAGGAGGAGTCCCTGCAAATGAAGCCTTGGTCCGTTGGTCCATCTCTCACTTAATCCTACCATCACTCACAAGCAGGACTGCAAGATACTTAAACTCCCCCGCCGAGTCAAAGACTCCCTCCTGACCCAGAGGCAGCATTTTCTGGTGAGAACCATGGCCTCGCTTTTAGAAGAGCTGACCTTCATCTCGGCCATTTCACACTTCGTTGAGGACCATAAATTCACAGTAAAGCTCGTGGCTTGGACACACCAACAGAACCACAACGTTTTCAAACCAGAAATGAGACTTTGTGGTTGTCAAACCAGACACCCTTCTCTAAGATCATGTCTTTGAATAACAGAACCTAGATCAGTGGAAAGGGGAAGCCCAGACTTACTCAACGTCTTTCTTGGGCAGCTGAGTATGAAAAAGTCATGCCCCTTTCCAGAAGTTGGACCCAAGGGCCCAAGCTGTGTGTGTAGGTGAGCCCAGCTATGTCTAATTGGTTTTGCTCAACCTCACACACCAGCTCATGTTCTTTTCCTGCTGGGATGGTGACATGATGTCCCCAGAGCCCATTTATGATTTAATAGGATACCAAGACCCATGACCTTCCTTAAGCTGAACCCAAGCTCGACTACTCTCCCTGTAGGTGGTGGGACCTCATAAACGTGGCGTCCTGTAGCTTTTCGAGCTGGGTTTGGCCAAGCCCAAGCAGCCAACGCTCAACCCTTAGGGGCTCACTGGCAAACTCCCCACAAGGTGTGGCTCTAGGAGGCTGCGCCCACCTCCATATGTCAGGGGAGGTGACCCGTTTCCTGTGGTCTTTGAATCGTTCTTAGCCTGACTTTTCCCCTGAGTCCAATTTGTCACTGAAGACCCTACCAGACAACACAGCTTCAGGGATCATGTGGTTATTCAAGCCCCTCCATAACGTTTAGGCGACGTTTCTACAAAAGCTGTTTATGTTTTGTTGCACCTAAACATTTTCTGTACAGCGTTGCCAGTTCAAATGACGTTTTTTCCTGCAGCCTTGCTATCTTATTCATAGTTTCAGCTCTTGAATTCTTACAGCGTAAATCTGTAAAAGCCACATCAAGTAGTTCCTTTCTCTTAACAGTGAACTGACTCAGTCTCTACCGATTTTGCGCTCTTCTACTCAGCTTCCCTCGTCCTCAACACACACATCTACAGAAAAGCTAAGGGTACAGCAAGAACCCCCCTCCCCATCCGCCACTTCTCTCCCCCACCTTAGAGCAGTGCCATCCTATTACCTCTGGCAGTCATCTCACTGTCACACTGATCAATGATTCATGTGTGCGAGGACCCCAGCCTGTTAGCTCTCTGCAC
>SSNS01000102.1:1750760-1811233 GCA_006937985.1 Aphyosemion australe | reverse complement strand
TTTTTAGTTCCCGGCCGGAGCTCGGCATTAATTCATCATGTGATCATGACACCACCCGCTGTTGCGCCAAGGCTTAATGTGCGTTTATAAGACACACGGTTGAGGTAATATTACGCTGATTTGCCGGCACGGTGTGTCTTATCTAAAAGGGTCTTGGATAGTCTGGGAGGCGGACCTCCACCCAGCCGCGGGCGGGGGGAGCACTCATGTTGCTGGTTGAGCTCGATGAGGAGGTTCTGAAGGGAAACGAAGGAGACACGACTACTATGGAGGCTAATGCTTAGTAGTAAATTAGGCTTAGCTTCATCATTTTGTTTGGAGTTGTTGGATAGTAACGGTTGCTATGATGTGTGATTGGACAATAGCCGTTCTGGGGGCGGGGCCGGCAAAAGGCTAATTGGGGGATGTTGAAGTTTAGCAGCAAAATTCATGCCCTAAATATCAATATAGTCATGCTGCACCTCTAAAGAAAGCTCAGAACCTTGGCTACAAGACCATGTGCTTCAAACACAACTAAAACTACAATCAAATGAGTGATCAGAAATCCCTCTTCATGTGTTTTTTCCTTTATTTCTGTCTCTAATGATGCTAAATCAAATCAAACTGCACACACATTCTATCAACCCATTATTATTATTATTATTATTATTTTTACTACTATCCATCCATCCATCCATCCATCCTCTTCTGCTTATCCGGAGTCGGGTCGCGGAGGCAGCAGCCTAAGGAGGGGGGCCCAGACCTCCCTCTCCCCAGCCACTTGGGCCAGCTCCTCCGGGGGAATCCCAAGGCATTCCCAGGCCAGCTGAGAGACATAATCTCTCCAGCGTGTCCTGGGTCTTCCTTTGGATCTCCTCCCAGTTGGACGTGTCCGGAAAACCTCACCAGGGAGGCGTCCAGGAGGCATCCTAATCAGATGCCCGAGCCACCTCAACTGGCTCCTCTCGATGTGGAGGAGCAGCGGGTCTACTCCGAGCCCCTCCCGGATGACCGAGCTCCTCACCCTATCTCTAAGGGAGAGCCCAGCCACCCTGCGAAGAAAACTCCTTTCGGCCGCTTGTATCAGCAATCTCGTTCTTTCGGTCACTACCCANTACTCTAACATCAAGTTTGACACGGGGTGATTTTATTGTCTCTGAAGTCCTTCTCTTTCGCTCTCCTTCACACTTGTTTTCCCCATTTGTCTTTTTTCCCCTCTTCCTCCCGTCATCCTCTCTGCTGTCTTTCATCTCCTGCTTTACTCTCTCTCTTCCTGCCTCTCGTTTTTTCATCTCTCAGAAGTTTTGGCTTAGCTAGAGGCTGACACAGCCCGGCACAACTCGGATGAGCAATTGCCTTTACTGTATATGTTAAACTATGCGCTAAATCTAATGACTGATGCTCTTGAAAGCGTTTGCTGCTGGGCAAGACGAGCTGTAGTCTTTGGTTGTCAGACAGCATATATTCTGCGATTAGCTATATGTCTAGAAGCGCCAAGAACTCGGCAATCAGGCGTCAATGTGTTTCCACTTGTGTGAGGGTATTGATAAATCATTTTTAACTGACTGAAGTGCTACCTTGGCTGTGATGCTTATCGATAGAATGGTATATTCACAGTCAATCTCACCCATTGTGCCCTGCAGCCAAGCCGAGGCCTTATATGTTGTAAAAAGAGCATTAAATTGCAACACACACACACACATGAACTCACACACAGTTTTCTTTATCTCCCAGTCTTTCTCTCCCCACAAGTGTGAAATTTAATCATCACTTGAGCCCACAATCATTCCTATCTAATCTAGAGGGCCTCACATGGCTAACAACAACTGCAGAAATTGCTCCAAATAAACGTTAGTGGTGCATCTAGCTCTAAAAGTTTGCTTTTCTGGAAAAGAGGGTGAGAAATGCAAACAAATCAGAGTTGTGATTTAGTGCGGTCATAAATTTAGCGGAAAGAAGGTAGTCTGGCCAGCCATACCAATGCTTCCTTATGGGTCTGGTAATGGTCCTATTCAAAGATGGCGTCTGAAGCGGCGTTCGCTGCGGCTGTTTCCTCTGTTCTAAATGATTTGGACATGTCTTTAAAAACACAACAAGAATTAGCGCTAAAAGCCTTTCTTCTAAAGAAAGAGGTTTGTGCTATGCTACCCACAGTAGACGCCTCGTGGTTTGGCGCTGCCGTAGTGGGCGGCCGCCATCTTAGATGGGTCTCCATTCGCCCCCAGTGCATTCATTTCTACTGAGGAAGGTGCTTACCCAGCTAAAAACACATTTTATCGTGGTGTCACCTTTATTTGCGCTAATGGGGTTAACTGCAGTGCAGCTCGGCGTGAACAGTGAGAGGGAGATTGTTAGCAGCGCTCCTTTGACGCCATCTTTGACTACAGCTAAAAAACTACAGAGTTGCGCGGTAAGTCGTCATTTCCATCTTTTTTTGGATTGGTTACTTTTGAGCTGGCTAGTCCCGCCCCTCATGGTGCTCGCTGCCTCTGAGTATCCAGACTAGTCCTCTGTGTAGAACAGACAGAGGGAGAGTCTGGCAGGCCAGGCTATAAAGTAGGCAGGTTCAGCAGGGAAACCCTAGATGTCTCTTTTCTTGGCAGAAGTCGTTCTGGGTGATCCTTTGGCATTCCCAGGCCAAAAGGTTCTCCAGTAAACTCCAGAACTCCTCCACGGTCACCTCCTAGTGACATGAGCCTGAATAACTTGCAAGATAGACAGCCAGGAGATTTCCAACTCAGATGTTTGTTGAGAGGAGCAGCGGTTCTACTCACGCAGCTCCGTGTTTCAGTTACATGTATCTCACTCTTTTCATCATGATTGAAGTTTTATGACCATAGGTGATGAGAGGAATAAAATCAAGAGGTAATCCTTTCGATTAAGCTACTTCATTACCACAACTGCTAGGAGGAGTCCCTGCAAATGAAGCCTTGGTCCGTTGGTCCATCTCTCACTTAATCCTACCATCACTCACAAGCAGGACTGCAAGATACTTAAACTCCCCCGCCGAGTCAAAGACTCCCTCCTGACCCAGAGGCAGCATTTTCTGGTGAGAACCATGGCCTCGCTTTTAGAAGAGCTGACCTTCATCTCGGCCATTTCACACTTCGTTGAGGACCATAAATTCACAGTAAAGCTCGTGGCTTGGACACACCAACAGAACCACAACGTTTTCAAACCAGAAATGAGACTTTGTGGTTGTCAAACCAGACACCCTTCTCTAAGATCATGTCTTTGAATAACAGAACCTAGATCAGTGGAAAGGGGAAGCCCAGACTTACTCAACGTCTTTCTTGGGCAGCTGAGTATGAAAAAGTCATGCCCCTTTCCAGAAGTTGGACCCAAGGGCCCAAGCTGTGTGTGTAGGTGAGCCCAGCTATGTCTAATTGGTTTTGCTCAACCTCACACACCAGCTCATGTTCTTTTCCTGCTGGGATGGTGACATGATGTCCCCAGAGCCCATTTATGATTTAATAGGATACCAAGACCCATGACCTTCCTTAAGCTGAACCCAAGCTCGACTACTCTCCCTGTAGGTGGTGGGACCTCATAAACGTGGCGTCCTGTAGCTTTTCGAGCTGGGTTTGGCCAAGCCCAAGCAGCCAACGCTCAACCCTTAGGGGCTCACTGGCAAACTCCCCACAAGGTGTGGCTCTAGGAGGCTGCGCCCACCTCCATATGTCAGGGGAGGTGACCCGTTTCCTGTGGTCTTTGAATCGTTCTTAGCCTGACTTTTCCCCTGAGTCCAATTTGTCACTGAAGACCCTACCAGACAACACAGCTTCAGGGATCATGTGGTTATTCAAGCCCCTCCATAACGTTTAGGCGACGTTTCTACAAAAGCTGTTTATGTTTTGTTGCACCTAAACATTTTCTGTACAGCGTTGCCAGTTCAAATGACGTTTTTTCCTGCAGCCTTGCTATCTTATTCATAGTTTCAGCTCTTGAATTCTTACAGCGTAAATCTGTAAAAGCCACATCAAGTAGTTCCTTTCTCTTAACAGTGAACTGACTCAGTCTCTACCGATTTTGCGCTCTTCTACTCAGCTTCCCTCGTCCTCAACACACACATCTACAGAAAAGCTAAGGGTACAGCAAGAACCCCCCTCCCCATCCGCCACTTCTCTCCCCCACCTTAGAGCAGTGCCATCCTATTACCTCTGGCAGTCATCTCACTGTCACACTGATCAATGATTCATGTGTGCGAGGACCCCAGCCTGTTAGCTCTCTGCACTGCTGCTCATTGCTGCTACTGTGCTGCTTCTCCTTCTCCACTTATAATGACTGGACTCAGTCTGAGTCTGCCTTTAACGTGTGACGGTTCGGTGCTGGGTTTTTTTTTCTTTCTTTTTCAAAAGGCACAAGAAAGAAGGACGGACACGGAGAAAGAGACGGATAGACAGGCAAGAGGATAAGAAAAGGAGAGTGAAGGTTCATGCTGAGCACATGCTGCTCATATTACTGGCTGCGTGCTGTGTTTATAAGAGTGGTTCTGGGTGAATGTGTATGTATTTTATTTTATTTTGTCCAAATAAATGAGAGAATAAATCTTGACAAGTGGAAAGAAGTAGCTTTTAATTTAAATTTTGACATTTTTCTTCATGAAAAATTAGTTTTAATGATGTTAATTGCTTCAGAGAAAAGCAAGGTCCTTGTTGACTGAACAGTTGTGATGCCAAACGTGCATTGATGGCAGAATATCTTAGAGGTTCCTCACTGAGAAAACATTTTTTAACTTGTTATTTTTTAAAATGATCAGTCACTGAGTTTTTCATGCAGGCTGAACATGAAAATAGTCTCCTACACCTATCTCCTGCATTAGCTTCTGATAGAAAATAGATGGTGAAACTCAGATCTACGTCATACTGTCACTTAACATTCATGGACTCACCCATCATGACTCACAACAGGGAAGGCTGTTGTTGGTTTAGCATCCAGGAAACAGCGGCTAGTAGAAGCTAACCGTTAGCATTAGCAACTCCACCACACAGCAGAACTCCTCCAGGCTTGTGTTATTTGTGGAGATAAAACATCAACGTTGCAGAGCAAACAGAGTCAGTGGTAGAGTCGTGTTGCTGTTAGCCAATCAGAAGCGAGATGTTCAACTATCAGGAAATAAAACTCCAAATCCTGTCGTCTGAAGCTCATTTCTCCTTCAGCTGAATTCTCTGTGCTAAAACAGGCGCATCTGAGCTTTTTTTTTCTCCAAGTACAACTTACAAGGCATTCATTCCTACTAGAGACCAGTGCTAAAAATATGAGAGAAGGACCACTTTAAGTTTGATAAACTGAGACCTATTATGGCATTAGTGTTTTATCTTTGATTGAATAAAAACTGGTGGTGGAAATTTAGCGCGTTTATTATTAATTAATTAGTAAAAAAAGAACGCGTTAAAAAATGAACGCATTTAACCCTTTAAGCCCGAGGGTCCCCCAATTGAGGGATGTTGAAGTTTAGCAGCAAAATACATGCCCTAAATATCAATCTAGTCAAGCTGCAATTTTATTAGAAATTAAAAGATTAGAAATTACAATAATAATGTCAATGACTATTGTTTGATTCTCTGTCTCATTTTTAATTTAAAAAAATTGCTTTCGGGGCAAATTTCCTTGAACGATTAAAATGCGATTAATCAAGATGAATTAATTACAAAGCTTCTAATTAATTAGATTAATTTTTTAATCGACTCCCACCCCTAATAAATACATGTTCTTTAGTAGAGTGAATAGGACAATAAGTCAGTAACCAGTTCTAGCTGTAATGTTAATAGTGTTCAGATATTTCTTTCACATAATTGTTTTCTTCCAAATCTTCGAGATAAGGCACAGATCTGCTCAAATTTATGTTGTTTCTTGTGGTAGTATATTGGAAATACAGCTTGGCAGATTGCCCTCCAATACTGAAAAAAACAATAAACACCCTATTGTGGATTAATTCAGCCCTGTGTGGGAGTTGTAACTCACATTTTTATGTACCCAGCCTTTTTGGTTTGTCTTTTATCAAGCCAGATAGAACTTATGAAGCGGTCCATTTGAAAATATCAAACTCAAGGTTTACTCATGGAGGCTTCCTGGGGCTTCTGACGATAATATAATCCACAACAGCACATCTCTATGACAACTGAGCCAACTCCAAGTGTTCACCCGACAAATGATAATAAATGGTTCCTAAGCTTCCAAGGTCATAAATGAATCCCTTTTCTTTGCTCATTTTTTTAAAAGCCATTCAATCAGGAGGGTTTCAAATCCACCCAAGCAATGGAATTACCGGTATGTCAGTTTGTATACACCTGCAGCAAATAATCAAGTCATGTAATGAAACAAAACTCTAAAATAAGATCAAACATTGACTCTGTACCCCCAGACATTCCTGGATACATGAGTTGCTGTGATGATGCCATGTTAGAGTACAAACCCTGCAAATGCTTGCTTGTAGACCTCTGTGTCTTTCACTGTTCATTTACACAACTCTATAATTGTGTCTTTAATTACGACTGAAGTGAGGGATTTAGTAGAAATGGGTGTAGAAGCATGAATGGAACAAATCGTAGTTGATTGTCTTGTTCATGTTTCCAAAATTAGACAACCATGCAGCCTAGACGATGAGACAAAGACAAAAGAGGTACCCCTAGTGGCTGGCTGCAGTACAAGTATAAAGTCCCGCCCCTTCCGGGTAAATTAACAGGACTTTTGTTGATTCTCTTTGTTCTTGCTGATGGATGTTCAAATATAGATGTTTTTACTTTGCTGTCTAAGAAAATGTTTGTGTGGGAGAGTAGGTGAGACGTTTAGCCCCATATCCTGAGCGCTCAGACACTGGTAAAGAAAAAAGAGCTGGGTGCCACATGTAAATAGAACAGAAGCATGCAGATGAGCGATGTCCATATTTCTCAATAGTATTTGTTTTTGGTTTTCTTAACTAAACTGACACCAAAGCAGAGGAAAAGAGGAGAAAATAAAATGTGTAAAATATAAAAAAACTAGCGATGGGAATTTAACGCTTTAATTATGATTAATTAATTAGAAAAAAATTAGCGCATTTAACCCTTTAAGCCCGTGGATCCCCCAATTGACCTTTCGCCGAGCCCCGCCCCCCTTAGTTACTGTTGCCAACTCCGACAATAAGTGGATCAAATACTGCAGCTCCGCAGATTTCTGCGATGGAAAGAAGTAGACAGATGCGTGTCAGCGACATTTTATGGAGCAATTTCTCCTCAATATCATCCAGATCGAGGCAAAAGAGTTACAGTATGCAGTGGAGGGATACATTAGTGTCGGCTCCGCTGAGCGAAGCGTAGCAGGGAACAAGGAGTTGGGAGTTTGGGAGAAGGTCCGGCGTCCGGGGACGCGTGGATCCGAGGAGCGGTGGCGGCGATGCGGCGTCCCTGTGAGCTGTCAGACGTCAGATGATCTGAGCTGCAGGCAGCTCTAACGGAGAAAAGCTCCCGGCGCTCTGCATTGCTATCATCTCAGCTGAGTCTGTTTATAAAATGTAACTTTTTATGCCCGTGTTTACTTTCATTTTTAGTTCCCGGCCGGAGCTCGGCATTAATTCATCATGTGATCATGACACCACCCGCTGTTGCGCCAATAGGCTTAATGTGCGTTTATAAGACACACGGTTGAGATAATATTACGCTGATTTGCCGGCACGGTGTGTCTTATCTAAAAGGGTCTTGGATAGTCTGGGAGGCGGACCTCCACCCAGCCGCGGGCGGGGGGAGCACTCATGTTGCTGGTTGAGCTCGATGAGGAGGTTCTGAAGGGAAACGAAGGAGACACGACTACTATGGAGGCTAATGCTTAGTAGTAAATTAGGCTTAGCTTCATCATTTTGTTTGGAGTTGTTGGATAGTAACGGTTGCTATGATGTGTGATTGGACAATAGCCGTTCTGGGGGCGGGGCCGGCAAAAGGCTAATTGGGGGATGTTGAAGTTTAGCAGCAAAATTCATGCCCTAAATATCAATATAGTCATGCTGCACCTCTAAAGAAAGCTCAGAACCTTGGCTACAAGACCATGTGCTTCAAACACAACTAAAACTACAATCAAATGAGTGATCAGAAATCCCTCTTCATGTGTTTTTTCCTTTATTTCTGTCTCTAATGATGCTAAATCAAATCAAACTGCACACACATTCTATCAACCCATTATTATTATTATTATTATTATTTTTACTACTATCCATCCATCCATCCATCCATCCTCTTCTGCTTATCCGGAGTCGGGTCGCGGAGGCAGCAGCCTAAGGAGGGGGGCCCAGACCTCCCTCTCCCCATCCACTTGGGCCAGCTCCTCCGGGGGAATCCCAAGGCATTCCCAGGCCAGCTGAGAGACATAATCTCTCCAGCGTGTCCTGGGTCTTCCTTTGGATCTCCTCCCAGTTGGACGTGTCCGGAAAACCTCACCAGGGAGGCGTCCAGGAGGCATCCTAATCAGATGCCCGAGCCACCTCAACTGGCTCCTCTCGATGTGGAGGAGCAGCGGGTCTACTCCGAGCCCCTCCCGGATGACCGAGCTCCTCACCCTATCTCTAAGGGAGAGCCCAGCCACCCTGCGAAGAAAACTCCTTTCGGCCGCTTGTATCAGCAATCTCGTTCTTTCGGTCACTACCCAAAGCTCGTGACCATAGGTGAGGGTAGGAACGTAGATCGACCGGTAAATTGAGAGCTTCGCCTTTCGACTCAGCTCTCTCTTCACCACGACAGACCGGTACAACGCCCGCATCACTGCAGACGCAGCACCAATCTGCCTATTACTACTACTATTATTATTATTATTATTATTATTATTATTATTATTATTATTATTATTATTATTATTATTATTATTATTATTATTATTATCTGTCCTATTTTTGCCAATGATATACATATATTTTTTTCTCCTGTTTTGAATTGAAATACAATTTTAAAGCATTTTTTTTAGAAATTAAAAGATTAGAAATTACAATAATAATGTCAATGACTATTGTTTGATTCTCTGTCTCATTATTTTTAATTTTAAAAATTGCTTTCGGGGCAAATTTTCTTGAACAATTAAAATGCGATTAATCAAGATTAATTAATTACAAAGCATCTAATTAATTAGATTAATTTTTTAATCGAGTCCCACCCCTAAAAAAACAAATTATTTCAAATAACAAAAAAATTTTGAAATTTACATTCTACCCTCACAAAGCTGTACTAGTAATACTAAGAAAATTGTGACGGTTTTGCAGACATGATCATATTCTGAAAAAGCTTGACCGAGCCAAGAGAAAAAAAATTAACAAAGTCTTTGCTGGTTTTATTATGAGACACATCACATTCCCAGGCCCTTGTTCCCTCCTTACTTTAAGTGTGTGTTTGTGCTCAGTGTCTGTAGGCTCTAAGTGTTCCAGCAAAAGGTTAACAGCTATAAAACAAGAGAGTGATGAGCAGAAGTAGAGTCCAAAGGGCTTTTGAGATGCCGTGGAGTGGCGAGGAGGAGAAAGTGGGAGACTAGAGCTACAGAGTCCTGTCTGGAGTGGCTAACACTTGGCCAACGGAGGTGTGTGTGTGTGTGTGTGTGTGTGTGTGTGTGTGTGTGTGTGTGTGTGTGTGTGTGTTGGGAAGGGCGTTAAGCAGCAAGGGGACTGAGAAAAGCTATTCAGAATGGAGGAGAATACAGAGCATCAAAGAGAAAATCTAACTATATCAACTCCTCATGCCTCACAAAGCACTCCCACAGACTAATTTATGAAAATGTTTCACTTTGATGCAAAACACAATACAGTTCAAACACTGAAGATAAACGCAAACCTTAAATGTGAAGGTGCAATAGTATGTTTCGTATTTAATCATAATGAAACCTTCTGATAATGGCTTGAAGCTTAAATGAAGTCTCAGTGGGGGGTTACTCTTACTCTGTTGTTCTGTAATAAAATGTGATTTTTGGAGCATTACCAACTCTAGATTTTTGTTCAGCATCAATCTCGCTGCCTGCTTTTTTCCCCCACCTGTCTGTTAATGATGAAGTCCACGCTGCACCAGACAGTTTGAATAGATTTTGTGGGAAACTAAACCCATGAAATTGAACGTACAAGGCAGATCATTTGGGTTACTGTTTGTCATCCAATTTTCTTACCGGCATCAGAGTGAGTCATCAGGAGGAATAATTTCACAGCAGTGATTTAATAATACTAAAAAAAAACCTGACACCGCATCTTAAAATGCAAAAATATACAAAAAATAAAAAATTTGCCTTTATATTCTGCAGGAATAATAAGCTAGCCAAAGAAAGACATACTGACCACAGATGTTAAGACACTAAAGGTCCTCTTAACGGGAGGTTCCCTTCCAAGTCCAGCACCCTGAGACTGTACACTAGCTGTAAAGAAGGAGAGTGAGTGTGAGAGTCACTGTCCAGGATGAAACATCCAAGATCCATAAGTACATCTAGGCCCCAACAGATGACGTGCTCAGTGAATGTCTCAGACAATGGCGAACAGAGGAGGAGGAGCTGGAAATACCATCATGGGAGGACAAACCCCTACATGGGATATAACACCAACAGATAACTGAAGTGGCTGATATCAAGAAATCCTACCAATGGCTAGAAAGATCTGGTCTGAAGGACAGCACAGAGGCACTCATCATGGCTGCACAGGAACAGGCCCTGAACACCAGAGCAACAGAGGCCAAGTTCTACCAGACCAGACAAGACCCAAGGTGTAGGCTGTGCAGAAAGGCCCCTGAGACAATCCACCACACAACTGCAGGGTGGAAGATGCTGGCAGGGAAAGCATACATGGAACGCCACAACCAAGTGGCTGGCATAGTGTACAGGAACATCTTTGCAGAGTATGGACTGGAAGCCCCAAGGTCAAAGTGGGAAGCACCCCCTAAGGTGGTAGACAACGAGTGAGCCATGATCCAGTGGGACTTTCAGATCCAGACCAACAAAATGGTGATGGAGAACCAACCGGACATTGTTGTGGTGGACAAACAACAGAGGACAGCCGTTGTGGTTGATGTAGCAATACTAAGTGATGCAACATCAGGATAAAGGATCAGGAGAAACTAGAGAAGTACCAGGACCTCAAAGAAGAACTTGACAAAGCCTGGAGAGTGAAGACATCGGTGGTGCCCGTGGTCATCGGGGCACTCGGGGCAGTGACCCCCAAACTGGAGGAGTGGCTAAAGCAGATGCCAGAAAAACACATCAGACATCTCAGTCCAGAAAAGTGCAGAACTAGGAACAGCTAAGATACTGAAGAACCCTCAAGCTCCCAGGCCTCTGGTAGAGGACCCGAGCTTGGAAGAATTTGAGACCACCTGCGGAGGTTGAGATGGGAATTTTTGTTATATATATATATATATATATATATTTTAAGGCTGGGCAATAAATCAAAAATGTATCGTTATTGAAATTTCTGACTTCAATAGATTTTATTTTTCCCATGTAAATATGTGACATTGATTATAGGCCATATCGCCTAATATATATATATATATATATATATATATATATATATATATATATATATATATATATATATATATATATATATATATCACAGCTGACACTTTAATTAGTCTAAACTAAAAGATGCATGGTGTCTCTCTCTCGTGGCGCTGGTAATCGTGAGTGTTCTGCCTTGAAGAGCTCGTATTGTGCATGAGTAGATAGCTGAACCAAAAGTGGTTTGAGCAGCTCAGAAGTTGCACCGTTGAAATGCATGATTTGCTGATCCCAATAGATGACAGAGTGCAGCGAGGGACCGAGTTTTGCTTCGGCTCTCAGAGCTCATCATTCATTTGCTGTATTTTTCTGGGGAAAATAGCACATTTTCCCTCCCTCTGCTTCTATGGAAAGTAGCTGCAAATGGCTTTGAACTATCTGGAGGTTTAATTAGGCATTCCTCATCAGCAGGGGGATTCAGGGTGTGTGAGCTAGTAGGTGTGTGTGTGTGTGTGTGGTATCCGCACTTGCACACACACAAATAGCATGCATTATTGGGCTGGTGTGAGTGGGATCGTGTTGGTTATCCTGTACATATATACATATATATAGCAGGATAATTTGGGTTTGTTTTTCCAAGCAGCCATTTTGTGCTCATGGCAAGCGTGTGTCGAGTGCTTTTTCTGGGTGTCGGCAATCAGCAGACAGACGGCAGACTCTGAAGATGTTTGAAGTCTTTAGAAGTTTCTTACCTTGATCTGCATGCAGCAGCCATCCTCTGACTGCCACCAGCACATCACAACTTTGTGATTTGAGTCTTTGCTTTTGTTTGATGTTCCAAATGTGTCAGGAGGAAAAAAAAAACTGCAATGATGTATTTCATTCGCTTTGTTCTTCCCACCAGCAAAGGCACATAACCTTTTCAGATTCTTTCAAAGTACAAGAAAAAAAAAGAATGAAAAAACTAAAGCAGCATTCAAGCATAATCTCATGTGAATAGAACCTCTTGATTGGTCAGAGCAAGGCGAAACGCTTTATTTTATTGACAGTCTTGCAAGAGACTAATTAATTTCTTTAATGGGCAGGTGTTAAGTTTTTCTTACTTGACGGCATGTGGGATTGTTGTCCTAGTAAACAGTTTTTACGAGTGGGAGGGGGAATCTAGTATCCTCCGTACCCTTTGTTGTTTAAAAGCCCCATATGGATTGTGAATCGGCAGCAGCTTTCAAAGCATCATTAGTCATGCATAAAAGACTGTGTTAACGCTTTAATACCAGCCCTGGGCTCAGGCTCTGAAGATCTGCCTTAATTGCCCACCTCTGCTACGTTCAGCGGTCACATGCAGACGTATCGGTGCACAAACCAAATCTGTGTGTCACACTGTTTGTGCAATTGTGTGTTTTTGTTAATTGTCTGGAGCTAATAAGCACAAAAAGAGAGTGAGTGTTTTAAGATGGGTATTAAACGAGAATCAGACACCTCCCCTTTGTACGCCTTGACTAATGGTCTTTTATCTTCTTGTTTTCTTTGTGTGCATGTGTGTGCGTGTGTGTGTGTGTGTGTGTGTGTGTGTGTGTGTGTGTGTGTGTGTGTGTGCAGCGGTCCACCTGTTAGGTCTGACCTGGCATCTGCGGCACGGAGAGAGCCAGCTGTACGAGAACGGCCTGAGCTCAGCGGACCATCAACAGGAGGACCACAGCAAAATCAGACCTACCAGCTCCATCCACCTGCTGGACACACTCAACCCTGAAAACACATTCGCTGGTGACAGAGGTGCGCTCACACACACACACACGCGCACACACACACACACACACAAACACACACACAAAAAAAAAAACCAACAGGCAGCCACCATCCCGTACTCTGAACTGAAAATAAAAATTAAATATTGCAATTAAGATATCACATTACCTTCATAGATTGGTCTTCAAATTTCATAGCACTTATTGGTGCATTAATTGTGATAAGGTGTGTATCAGTGTTTTTACTAAGTAGATATGCATTATGCTTCAGTGACACTCGTGCATAATGCTGGTAAATCTCGAAGATCACGCCAGTGGGGAGAAATTTACCAGACCACAGAGGTTTCCTGATGACTTGCTGACGTAGATTCCCTAGAGCAGTCCTAGGACTGTGTTAGGTTGGTCAACCTGCCAAAAGTGTGCAATACCGGTGCACCTGCAGCTTTTGACCACTAATGGGTTTTCTGCAACCGACTTGTTCAGTGGGAATTTAGGACATTTAGGCTGATATTTGTTCTATGGCATGGACAATATAGGACATGTCCTGCCCAGTAATTCACTGTTATTGTTAGACCTGGGATATCACCATGAGAACCAATACAGGATGCAAAGGCATCATTAAAATGACTATAGACCCCTTATCGGTCCACGTCACCTCCTCCTAATGCGCATGTGCGTTGCAGAAAGAGATCAACAATCATGTCTTGTTGTGCTGTTAGTTGTACAAATCGCTTGGATAAAAACAACAAAATGCACAAGTTCTACAGAATTCCATCGACTCACATCCCTTTCAAGGCAAACAAAAGATGCCTTTGGTTGCAGTTATCAGAAGTGATTGGAACGAGCAATATCACTTAAGCCTCAGCTAACAACAACAATCAGCACCGTAGGATTTATAAACTCAATTATTGAACCCCATATATTATATAATATGAATAATTAATCACTCAAGCTCATAAGTTGATGTGCCTTGGTTCACTTTTGCTCATTTGTGTTGCTAAACCGAATGCTAAACGAGCGCTACAAGCTAGGCCTACTAGCCAACCTGTGGCTAATGTTTACAATAACAACAGTGGCTAAAGACGAGGTTATATAGATATAGAAATCATGCTAATGTTAAGTTATAACATTATATTATTAGAAATGACATACCCAGCCATGCAGGTGCATTTCGCGGTCAGAATGCAGTTGTTTTTCTTGTTTACAATGACCCAGACTTTGTTCATCTCGGTCTTCTTCCCTCGTCTTTGACTCAGCAGCACCTCAGTCTTCATAGCCACAAAGTGTTCAATATTATAATCGTATGTCCAGAACATGGTTGTCTGTTACGTAGCTACAGGCATCCAGGGTTTTGTAGGATTTCAGGCTCTCCCAGGAACAGAGGTTTAGCGTGTTGATCAGGTAAGAGTGGATGTCCGGCCACCGTTAAGACATGTTCCGTTGAATAAGGTCAATTTTACAGCATAACAAGTTTTATCAACAGGGGATAAACTGTTATAATAGACCGACAACATTGTTAGCCAACAACAATTCAACCACAAGATAACCGCAAACAATGGAAAACAGGAAGTCGGATCTTGTTTCTGCATGCCGGCTGCACGCGCATCCGCTTTGTTTACAAACAAATAAGGGGTCTATTACCACCTTCCTCTATGCCTCCACCTTCAGATTCTATTCTGTTTGCAACAAATCTCTTCGCCACGCTCACAACAATGGCCGGATCATGCATATGCAGAATATTCATAAGGTGACCTGCATTGACCATTTATGGCAGACACACTGGCAGGCTTAATGAAGCACACATTTCTAGGAAGAGAGTGATTTGTAAAGTAGGAATTTTGTGTGTTTTATTTTGCATCAGTACATTTTTTGGCTGAGCTTAAGTACATTTGCCCAAAGTTTGGATAGATAAAACCCAAGTTAAGTTGTCTAAAACTGAAACTTCCTTTTAGTGCTGGAAACAGTTTTTGGATCTGTAAACTGTAACACACGCTTCAGATTAGAAATCTAGAACAAAAAGTGTTTTTACCTCAGTTATCATCATTTGTACCGCTGCACATACATAGCAAAAGTAATAACCCCTATTAGCCCTAAGCCATGTTAGCATCCACTAGCCGAGAAGCTGTTTTCTCCTTCCCGCTGTCTCAAGCACAGGTGGGCGGGGCCATGAATACTTTCCATGTGACATAGAAGAGACTGTCTTCTTCTGACCCAATCATTTTCTCATCTGTTTCCTTTTTTGTGGCTAATGCAGGCAATGGGAGCTGAAGAAAAAGCTCATGTGCAGAATGCAGATGCAAGTCAGAGTGACCGATCAAGGTTCAAACACGTATTTCACGGTTTCTCAGTGAATGAGACCTTTAATGAGACAATTTCCAAAATGTCTGAAAACATTTTCCAAGGGCTTTGCTGTTGAGAAGCTTGTGTTTTGAGCATGTTCTAAACATTTGCAAGACAAGGGTATACTCCCAAAATTGTCACAGAATTTGGTCTCACTTCTCAAACTTCCCTGGTTTTAGTTTAAAATAAAAGCACAAAGAATGTGAAACTCCCTTGGGAGGGGTTGGTGACCCAATTGCAAACAACACAGTTAAGACACTTTCTGACTAACCAATCATTTGTCGCTGTTGTCATTTGTTTGAAATGCTTCCCCATGTGACCTGGCTACAAAACTTCTCATAAAGATGCCCTAAATACCAATTCAGCGTCATTCTAATAATGTTTCCCTTTAATCCCACGTTTCCCCAAACTAACCTTTAACAGTCAGCCTAGTGAGACGCTGGCTTCAGAGACAAGCTTGTTGGCCAAGCCAACATGAAGGGATGGTGAGACACAGCATCCTGCAGGCTGTGTTGGACCACAGTGTCTGCTAATCAAGACTTGCCGAGATAATTAGTCTGGTTTCTTTATTTCTGACTGGGTTGTAGAATTTAGCATCACACAGCAGGACCGTGGTCAGGCTGCCAGCCGTCTTACAGAGAGTTTTGTTCATTGTCCAGGATTCGTTGCTGTCACGTTGCATCAAACGTTGGGTCAGTTCTAGTCTCTTTCTTTGTATAAATATGAGCTGTGCACGCTTCTGCAGCTTTGCATTTAAAAGCCACACTGAAAATTAGCATAGATGTTTTATTCCAATGGAGCTCATGAAACCCCCATGACTAATGCAGTCATTTGATGTGTGACTGAAAGCTGATTAAAAGCAAACTATTAGCAGGTGTTCTGACCAGTGCTTAAAAGGCAAAGAACTACCTGGCCTGAAAATGAAACCCAGTTTAGAACATGCAAAACTACTTTCTCTTCCCCCAACTCATTACGATGTCAGTAACTAACTTCACTTCCTCTGATAAGAATCAAGTAGATGTTCAAGATCTATGTTTGGGAGTGTGACCAGCATGCTCAGGAGCCACAGGGAGTGACTGACAGTTGCCTTCGGGGAGAAAACTGGCCTCATCTCCCATGTAGAGACCTCCTGGGTGTCTAGGAATAGACTCGTCTCCCTCCTCCCAGAACTACTTTCTATACATTTTGATTCATGGCTGTTATTTTGCCGTTGGTTGTGGGCGAATGAGGCAATACATTATCCTCAGACAGTTTGGCTGCATTTATTTTGTTTTATCAGTTTTAAGTTAACTAGAGCTTAATTCTCCTAAAGTACCTCTGCAGTTTCCCTGATTAGTAAAGGTGTGGTAAACTGATATTTAGATGCATTTGAGAGGAAAATAAACATGTAGAGAGTGTAGAATCTTCTGCAAGTGAACTCAAACTGTGGTTTACTCTTTAATTCAACTATTAAAACGGCTTCAAGGCAACATTTTTATGTCAACCTGAAAAAAGTTGCAATTTTAAATTAAAGCCTAGCATTCCTCTAAGGAATGCATATCGCTCGCTGCTCTTCATGCATGAATTTTAAACTAAGATAGAATAGAATAGAGTAGAATAAAATAAAATAGTCCTTTATCCTACTGAGCCATGTTGCGTCACATATGAGGTAGAAAATCATGGTTAAACATGGTAGAAATACATTAAAGAGGTGCAAAAACACAGCAGGAGGTAGCAGACAGGTAAAACAAAGTAATAAAAAAGGTATTTCTAGCTCTCTATTCATTTGGCACTAATCAGGATGACTCTGATTTGAATTAATCTGCTATATTGACTACTTTATAGTCTGTTTTTTCTATTTTAGCCTACTTGCCTTGGCAGCCATCTTGTGTTGCCTCCAAAAGTTAACGTCATGTAGATGCATCTTCAGTGATTTCACTATTGTTTGTTCAGTGGTTCATGAGATACGATTACTAACATACAAAACCAATATAATATATTTTAATTTTATGTTTTAATTAAAAAAACGTTTTATTAATAAAACAAACAACAAAAGGGGGCTAATGTACTGAAATCACAGCTTTCTTATCTGTTCAAAGTCTCCACATTTAACAAAATTAATATCTGCTAGAGTACAAAAAAATCAAGGAGAAAAGTAAATGGAGGCATATATAGAAAGTTCAGTACCAGATGACGTCAAGTTATTTACTAGCCGAAATTAAGTTTTTGTCTCAAAGAAGGAGCTTTATTCTGACTTGTTTTCATTTTATTTGATGCTTATTTAATCTTTTACATTCATTCCAGTCTAGTTAGGTTCCAGTTTGGATCAAAATCGAATCAGAGTTCCTACAGCCAGACAGAACCTTGTTTAAAGGGACACTTTGCAACTTTTTTATATTTTTAAATCATGTTCTTGAGCCAGTATGTGCTAAAATGATAGCCTAGGTAAAACTTGTGTCTTTGTTTTTTGCTGCTCATAAATAGTCCATCTACTGCATTCCCACACTTCAGAGTCCTGCCTTTTACCTTCCTGAACAGCGTGTTATTAATTTACTGAATTGATTCAGACCATTTTATATCTGTTCAGAATCATTTATGTCTGCATCGCAGTGCATCAAAAAATAGATTGTCACCCACTTTCTCATGCACACACACACACACACGCACGCATGCACACACACACACGCACACATGCACACACACACACACACACACACACAAAGGCTAAAACAACATTACATGCCTTTGTCTATTCGGCTGCAAGTGAGAACAATGTAAGAACAAGCTGAAATCAACTTCTAAGTGCATATTTATTGGCAAAAATTCAATCCGTCTCTGTTGTTGTGACTTGCGTATAAACACAAGCAGCAGCATGAATGATCCAACACAACTGATACATCAGATAGAAACAGCCTGGACCTGATTACGTCGTTTCTAGAAACGGGAGGTAATTGGTTCATCGTCATCTCCCCCAGCCATTACGTGACTGCAATAGCTCATCTCCACTCTACCTTCTTTTGACTTGCCAGAGGAAATTCTAGCGCAAATTTAACCCCATGATACGGGACATTAATTGTGAGTGTTTCAGGTCATGAAGTCAGGCAGGACACGGCAACCTTCAAACTTGGTCTGACTCTGATGGATATTACATCAGAGGCTGCTGGAGCCAGTGTGCAGCATTTAGACACACAACGTGTGAGCCAAACTGCAACCCTCTGCAATTTAGGCAACCTGGGACATCCCTAAAGCAACTATTCTTGATGAATCCTCACATTCTGAGGATTAACACTCTCATCTGTAGCTAAATCCTCCAATAGACTGTGTAGGGGTCACAGGAACTCACTTCCAAGGGTTGCGTCACAACAATCTATTGTTTTAACTCGCGTTGCTTTGCATGCTCGATGAAAGCTGGGAAATCAAAATGGGCAAAGCTAAGCCGTCGGTGCATGGGGCTCAGATTAATAAAATTGGCACGGTGGAGGTGGTCCCCTGGCAGAGGAGGGCCAAAGAGATTAGAGATTAGGCTGTAATCTAGTGTGGCAGATTATCACGCTCATCCCGCTGTACCCATCACCTCTCACATCGAGAGACCACACAATCCCCAAGATTACACTCTGAAGGATGGTGAGAGGAGGCTGCAGGGAGTGGAAGGGATAAAACATGTCAGGGTGGAAAGAGAAAGGAGTTAAAGTGGTGGGAGGGAGGAAGAGTGACTGACGGGAACAAGAGGAAGGAACGCAGCGGAAGACTGCTAACAGGAAAACAACCTTTCTGATTTACGACATTACAGCAGTATTTCAGTGTGTTGAAATGTTAATAAGATATCTTAGATGGCTTCCTGCCCTTTGTTTGGAGAAAAAAGTTTACAAGACTGATTCGTAGTCGTCTGGTATAAACATATGCCTTGTGAGCTGATTTCTGTGGGAAAAAAGCTCCGGTGCTCCTGTTTCAGGAACTAGAAGTTCAACGCTGTTTGCTCTGCAGCGTTGAAGTTTTATCTCCACAAATAACACAAGCCTGAAGGGGTTCTGCCGTGTCGTGGAGTCGCTAATGCTAACGGTTAGCTTCTATTAGCCAAGACGTGTTGTGCTCTCTCCTGGACAACATAAATCAACAATCGACACAGGCTTCCCCGTTGTGAGCCAAGATGGTTTAGTCCAGGGGTAGGGAACCCTGGTCCTGGAGAGCCGCTATCTAGCACGTTTTAGAGGTTTCCCTGCTTCAACACAGTTGATTCACCTGTTCAGCAGCTCATCAGGCTCTGCAGAAGCCTGTTAATCACCTGCTGATTAAAATAAGGTGTGTTGAAGCAGGGAAACCTCTAAAACGTGCTGGATAGTAGCTCTCCAAGACCAGGGTTCCCTACCCCTGGTTTAGTCCATGAATGCTAATTTTCAATGTGATGTGCAATTCACAGGCTTTTCTAATTTGAGCGTTTCCCCATGTTTTCTATCAGCATCTAATGCAGGAAATGAGGTAAAAGATTGTTTTCACAGTTATCCTGCATGTTAAACTCAGAGTGACCGATCATATTTTAAAAATAACAAGTAAAAATGGTTTCTCAGTGAACTTGCTCTTTAAAAAAATTTTTATATTTCCCCTTTAAGATTTTTGGGCTCTAGACAAGTGCTATCCATCCATCCGTCCATCCATCCATCCATCCATGCATCCATGCATCCATCCATCCATCCTCATCCACAGTCAGGTCATGTCATGGAGGTAAAAACTCGTCCAGGAAAACCAAAATATCATTCGCCCCAGCAACTCTCTCCAGCTCCTCCTGGGGGATCCCAAGGCATTCCCAGACCAGAGAGGATATATAATCCCTTCAGCAAGTTCTGGGTCTGCCCTGGGGGCCTCCTTCTCCTGTGTGGGACGTGCCCAGAAAGCCTCTAGAGGAGGGAAGCCAGGAGGAATTCTAGCCAGATGCCTGAAAACCATCAGCTGACTCCTTTTGATTTTGTCTCACCTAAGCGTGTATTGTCAGATTGATGGCAACTGAAATGTCTTCATCAAATGATTGTCTGCGCATTTTTGGAAATTTCACACAAATTATTTTATTCTTGATGTGAAACTACAATTAAAGCACAATCAGAGGAGACTGCTGGAAAGGCTGACTGCAGGAGCATGATTACTGGT
The DNA here is from genome assembly GCA_006937985.1 of Aphyosemion australe. Taxonomy (NCBI): domain Eukaryota; kingdom Metazoa; phylum Chordata; class Actinopteri; order Cyprinodontiformes; family Nothobranchiidae; genus Aphyosemion; species Aphyosemion australe. The sequence goes on along the minus strand of SSNS01000102.1, from coordinate 1,790,627 downwards.
TTCCTCTTGTTTTGGGTTTGATGGCACGGTGTTGGGAAGTGGAAACAAGCCCAGTGAAACAATTGGGAGAAAGTTCTACTCTCATATCCTTGTTCAGGTATTTTTAGCGGAGTTGTTTTTACATCAATGCCATAAAGACAAGTTCTGTCTGATTCGCCCCAAATCAGAATCTCAAAAATTTTAATTTACCTTACAAGGCGGCCTGCTCCACTGCGCCAGATACTAATTGACATGTTGTGTCAACTGCGCATGGCGAGCATCTTGTCAAGTCGACGTGCTGTTTCATGTTTCCCTCGCTATCTGTCCTGCAGGTTTTCCAAAGATCACCAGCAGCCCTTCTTAGTCCTCAGCACATAAAAGCTTTTCTAATTAGTGTTACATTAATTGCCGCTCACTCCACGATAATCAACCTCGAACTGATGCACTAATGTGCACACACACCCACACACACACAAATGCACACCCACATGTAGAAATTCCTCTGATGCAGATGAAAGCTGAAGTCTCCAGAAAAGAAAGTTTCTGTCAGTGGAATCCCTGGAATTAATGAAGTAACATCGAGGTTCGAGAATAATAATTCACTCACCGTGGAACACTGGATTTATTAATAATATGAAATGATACAAACTGACATACAGTAGAGCCGTGCGTTGCCTCATTATAATGTGAAGATGATGAAACGCGCTGCTTGTGGAATGCCATCTGAGCCCGCTCGGTGATTGTGTAAACCACTGTACGAAGGGAGAGTTAGTGAGCTGTTTTCATTCTGTGTGATGGTGTGGTTAGAAAGGGTGTGCAGATGGATGGAATGTGACACAGACAGAAAGGAGGGCTCTTAAAGAGCACATCAATATTCCAGACTGCGTGCAGAGAGGGTGGAAGGGAGGAAAGCAGAGCAGTGTGTGTGTGTGTGTGTGTGTGTGTGTGTGTGTGTGTGTGTGTGTGTTTGTGCAGAACAGTGAGAAAGCAGATCAGTGTGTGCAATGCCCGCTTGTGCAAATGCTGATGGTCTCGTCTGCGTTACAGGGGTTGCATTGATTTTCTCACGCTGGGATACAGTCTCAGGATGTAACACACACACACACACACACACACACACACACATGCAGATAGAGAACAGATCATTTAGCGAACCCCCTGCTCGAGCGCCTCAAGTCAAGAAAGAACAACAGAATCACGTCTGTCTGTTACTCATCCTGCATCTGAAAACACTCGTTGGAACAAAGCTGAAGAAGTTACAGATTATTTTTAATCTGTAGACGATATTTACAGTGTAGACGACACATTTCATCAGGAGCTTCATGCTTTAGGGCAGTGGTTCTGGGCTCTGACATAGTAAAACATCATAAACAATCTGAGGCTTTTTTAATCTTCTACACTAGAGCTTACAGAATAATAATAGAAACAAAATCCTTCTGAAATGATTTCACTGAATTTCTGTACTGGGATGTTTTTATGTTGAAAATAGCAACAATGTCACAAATACACACACGTTTCTCAGCTTTAGTTTCCTTACTTTGTGAAGTGCCTTGAGACGACTTGTCATGATTTGGCGCTATAGAAATAAACTGAACTGAATTGAATTACAGTTTAAAATTAAACCATTAAAATTAGAAATGATTTAGACAATAACACTTTACAATAAGAGTCCCTTTATTAACGTTACTTAGTCAGTCCATTATTAAGCATTAATAAATTATTAAATAAAATATAAAAAAACTGCTTAATATTAAGTAATGCATTACTAAGCAGATGCCTTCCCCCTGGTCCTTTGGCCTAACCTTAAAGGTTGAAAATGGAACACGGACACTGTGGTGACATCTAGTGTTTACAGGTGGTATTACAACAACAGAACAAAATTTCCAGCTGTCAGGGTGTTGGTTCACTGCTGATACATGAAGTGAGCAGCCAGCACCTTGTCCAGTGATGAATCGTACAGGGTAAGGACTAATTTCTACTAATACGTTTATTTTCCAACAGTATTTACTGTTAGAACATCTATTATTTTTTAAAAATATAGATTTTTATTAAATTGTTCCATATTCAACCTTTAAGGACACTTAATAGTTAACAATATCAGGAACGTTAATAAAGGGATCCTTTTGTTTATTAATGCTTAAAAATGCATTAAGTAATGTTAAAGAGGATCTAGAATATAAACCAACATTTTCCTTGTTGTTGTTGAATAAGACAGCTTGGGTGGTCAAAAGTAGCATGGCAAAAAGTCAAAGCCGTGTGTGACCTACTTTTTATGTAAATTAGAAAGTTGAAAAAGGCGAGAGAAAACCTCCTGTTCTGAGAAAACCTTCCCTAACACGTCATAGGGGGAGCCACGCCTCCTCAAACCTGCATGTCTCAAGTGTCTGAGGCCTTCTGTGGAAACCAACCAATCAGCAAGCAGCTCATTATCATATTCATGTCCTGACCGAGTTCTTTTCACAGCAAAGCTGGTTTAGGGGGTTTAGAATGGCCTGTATCAGGGCTCCTGGGACAGATGAAAGCCAAAAGAACATTTCTTATGATTTTTAGAGGCTCAAAGCTGTTTTAGATTGTTGATTAACTGCATTCTAGGTCTTCTTTAATAAAGGGACCTTTATTGTAAAGTGTTACCATTTAGACTAACAGTATTAAAATGATTTTTATAATACTAGCAGTAGGTCTTAAATGAGTATGACACATTTAAACCAAATTGTAGATGTAAAATTATGTGGAAAAGCAGATATTTTGAAGTTGGTTCCCATGGAACGGGACAACTAGTGTGGAAGATAGATCTCTGAATAGAGTCCGTCTGCAGTAAAAGAGTTTTATTTTGACCCGATTGACAAGCTAGTGACTTTATTTCAAGATGGAAAAGTAAAGATGTCAAGAACTGAAGTCTTAAACTTACCAGACTATTTGTTTACACTGTTTAATCATGAAATTATATTAAAAAATTAAATAAAATAAAAGTCTCTGAAATTAAAGTTGAAATTTTATATGATGGACATCTGGATATTTTCTACGCCGATGACACAGTTCCATACATGATCCAGTGTGTAAACCCCATCATCTCTGTTCATGGTTGTGTGTCCACGTCTCCTTATTTCTGTAGCTTCCTTGATCAATCTTTTGTATTTTTGTTGTTCGGTGTTTATGATCCTTGTTCTGTCCCAGTCCATTATATGATTTTCTCTTGTGCAGTGATCTGTTACGGCAGATTTTTTATTGTACTTTCTGCTTCTTGTTTTGTTGCTCTTGTGTGTCTTCTCCTTGTTTCTTTCTCACACTCTTTTCTAAGTTCTATTGTTCAAGTGTAAATTTGCGTCCCGTTTCTCCCATGTAAGTTTTATTGCATAGTTTGCATGGAATTTCAAATATGACTCCACACTTATGTCCTGTTGGTATCTTGTCTTTTGGGTGTACTAGTCTTTTCCTAACTGTTGTGTATGGTTTTGTTGGTGTGTTTATGTTTTTTAATTGTTGCTATTATTTTTTTCTGTTATGCCTTTGATGTATGGAAGGGTTATCACTGGATTTGGTTCTTGTTTTCCTGGATTTTTGGTTCTTTGTTGTGGTTGTTCTTTTCTTTCTGTTGTTGTTTGTTGTTTTCCTTTGTTTATTGCCCATGTCGGGTATCCGCAGGTTTTTGATTTGTTTGAGGAGACATTTCAGCAGTTAGATTAAGGTGTTAAAAAGACAAACGCACAGCGAGGAGGAGAGTACAGCAGTTCGTTTTTACGACGGACACTAGGGGGTGCTAAAAGCAAGCCAAAACTGCAAAGTGTTCCTTTAATCACAGATATTTTTTAGCTTCCATTTAGCTAATTTATTGTTTAAAAATCTATATTGTAGAACGTAAGCCAGGACTGTAGACTTATGTCTTTTCTAAAACTTTCGAGCAAAAACATTTTATTTTTGTGAGTTATAATTATTTTTTTTAAACTAACAATTTCTTGTAATTTTCTGCTTTCCCACATTATAAAAAAATCAATGTTGTCAAATATAAATATATGGCAATAATCTCTAAGCTTTATGTTTTTAATGCAGCTGTAACAACAAGAGTTTGGTATGGATTAATACCTTAATAAAGCTGCATAAGTGCTTTTACTGCCCGGATCTCAAAAATGTGCCTTTGAACTTTCACATATTTCAAATGTCACCCAATCAATCTGAAAAACTAAAGAAAAGTAGACAAAAACTACATGGAAATCCATACGTCTTGTTACAAAAGCCTTTAATGATTTTTTTTTCTGTACTTTTATGTGATATAATGAAAACGTGAAAGAAAGGAAATTCAATCCAGAGACTTTTAGCAGCAGGTATCCGCTCGGAGCTTGTTACAAAGCCCAGTAATAAATTTTGAGTACTTCATTCTTTTGTCATCCTGTGCAACACATGTTAAATGTGTAACATTGTTAGTGTCAGGGAGTGAATGAGTTTGCGAACAGGCGGACATATCTGTCACGGACGTAACCCGGAGGCCTGATGATAGAAGGTGAGGACAGACGGTGGAAGTAATAGAAGGCCCGGAGGCCACGAGCATTATCTTCTCCTGACTCTGACTGACACTCATTAAGCTGCACAGTGGAGAGGGAAGGCTGAAAGCTTATTAAGCCACCTGCTCAAAAGGCCCTTAATTGAATTCAAGTAATTATAGAGACCTTGCCCATTGTGATATTTTTATTCATCCTGCGGCAAACTCAATCTCGCTTGCATTTGGAGCACTGTTAATGTTGTCTGCACGAATACATGCGTGGTTCACACACAGCAGACAGTACAGCAGTCCGGTCCAGTCCCCTCAGACGTGTCCCGTTACCAAAGAACCCCCACCCACTCCCGACTTCACTCTCAGTCAGTCTGCTTCATTACAGCGTGAGCGGGTAATAACATTAATCGCAAAGACAGTTTAGTTTCGTCGAAAATAGATTACAGGTGTAATTGTTTTACCTGAATAACCCGTAGGCAAGAGAAATTAATTAGACCTTGTGTCCCAAGTCCTAATGTAGTTCCTCTCCTTCACTGGCCTGGCACACACACACACACACACACACACACACACACACACACACACACACACACACACACACACACTGTGGAAAGATAGTCAAATCAACACGCCCATTAGTACCTACTTTTAGAAACCCCCAAATCACAAGTGTTATTAAGAGTAACTAGAGAATGGGTGGTAATACAGCGACGGCTTGAAATTATAATTTCAGCCAACTTTAATTTTTTAAACCTAATCTAATTTAAGCCTTATTTTAGAATAATCTAAATAAATGCCTGTCTTGTTGTATGAGTTTTAGAAGAAATGTAAAGAGAATCCAGATCAAAACAAATGTTAAAGCTGCTGCCAGTGGCGTATTAGGGTCACCATGGTGATTACCAATGGTTTTTAAAGGTCACCTTGTAGGATCACATGCACAAATACACCGACACAGAGCAACAGTCTTAGTCGCTCTGCAAAAACTATGTATATTAAAACTGTTCTTGAACCATAAATGGCAGATGGGTGTTACACCTCCTTCACACTGAAGGCATCAGCAGCGCGGAACGGTTTACTCGCGTGATTCACTGTCCACCAGTCCTGGGTGAGTCTCAGTGGCTTCTGCGCCATCCTCCTCGCTGGACTCGCGACATCACAAAATCCCTCAAGACTTCAAAGGTCACAGGTTGTTTTTGCCATCCGCCATTAAACCATAAAAAAGAAGAATAAGGGGGAAATCACGTTTGACATTGCTGTTTGAGTTTGTATATAATGTTGTTTCTCTCCACTACCAGGATTAAAGCCATGAAAAACACATTGTGGCACTTCTCGAAGGATGCAGGGAGTAAATAAGCCCATGACGTAATAGATATGAAATCGCGTCGCTGCAAAAGTCTTTTATTTTGAAAATTACCGGATGTTTTACACTGAAAAAGAGTGTGATTTCCTGTTTAGCCCTATGTTATATGCAGAAATTGACGTGTCCAAGAAGCGGCTCATGGCAAAAATAGAACCAGCTCCTATCTATAGCGGCTGCTTCTGGGACGCGCCTGAAAATTTCCGCCCCGTGGCCGGTTTGGATCAACCCCATAGACTATAATGGATTCTATTTAAAGCAGCGGCGTTCCGCGCCGTTCCAGTGTGAAGTAGCCTTTATGCTTTATTACGACAAGTCAAAAAGATCTTTCACATCCTGTCAGGAGGCAAAAGTAAAAGTTAAAAAGCACAGTTGGTGAAACAGCACAAAAATGTCGACGCTATAATGTAAAAAATATTTTTTTGTTGTTATTTGTTATATTTAATCTGTGATTGTGTGAAATCCATGGAAGATATAAAAACGTTAGATTGGACAGATGTCCAACTTTTTATGATTTGTTTGAACTTTGAACATGTTCCTGTTGAGAACTCTGTCTGAGCCATAGAACCCAAAAAGGTTGGGTTTCTGTCAATAAATAATGCTATAAAAATCCACAATTACCATATCAAGCTGCTCATTCTAATGCAATATTGCATTTTATTTTAATAAAGATTAACAGACAAACAATGATAAAAGTAGCTTAGATGATTATGAATGGGCCATGGTAATATCTAGTTGTATCCTAGCCAGTCGACACGATTAGAAATAAAATCTTTCAGATGCTTTTCGACTTGGGAACATTTTAATTCAACATGAAATAATCAAGCGTGTTTGCATATTGCAGTTATTGTCAATAAAAAGCATTATTAGTGTGTTGTGTACGCCATGCTGCTCTGCCAGCATAATTGACTGAAGGATTATTATTATTATGATGATGCACAGTGTTTAGCTTATTACAGACCAGCCCACTAATGATTTATTGCTTCCATCAAGGCATTCTCTGTTTTTTCTTTGCTTGATAGTGGACACCAGGAACCTGAGCTGTAATCGCCTCTTTAAATGAGCTCATTTCTTTTCTTTTTTTAAATAAACCTTATACATGTTTCGCCTACAAATTGCTCTCTCTGCCAGGTAATGATGAAAAAACACAGGAGAAGATTTATGTGCTACCATTTATTTTTATCTTTATTCCAAATAACCAACAGTAAGTGTGGATTTCAAGCTGTTTTTCTCCTTATTAAAGCCGCGGAATAGCAAGGCGTGAAGAAATGTTGCCTCCCTGTTTGCATACTGTCTTGTTCATTTAAGCTTGTATTCATTTTGGCTGCCAAGGAGAACTAAAACAGGTTTTGAACGATCTTTTAAAAGGAGGACGGGCTGAGGTTTTTGTGCTGGGAACATGCTGATTGACAGCAGTAATCTGAGTGGCTCACGAGGCCCAGAAGAGCCCTCAAACTGTCTGCTTTTTTTTTTTTTGTGGGATTCCCAAAATGCCTCAATCCCTCGCCCTCGTGGCGCCGCAGGATTTCTCCTCTACTGATGACACAGAATTAAAAAGAAGCGAGGAGGGTTTTCTGCTCTCTTGCATCAGCAACTGTAAACTGACACAGCCACACAGGCTTTCTCCTCTACTGCCTTTTTTCTAGCCCCCTACTCCCACATTCCCCTCATCTTCCATCATGCCACCAGCCCCTGTGGCTGACCTGACCGTCTTTCTGTCCCCTTGTTGCATCAGGCCCAGAGAGGCACTGTACAGTAATTAGCATCAGAAGGACCTGCTTGCTCATCTGCCTGCTGGTCAGCCAGCACGCCCCGTCTGCCTGCCAGTGTTCTGCCAACTGCCATGCCCTATTCATGTCCCATTCATCTAGGGCTGAATAAAAGGAGTGCTTTCCTCAGGACATCCAACCCTCTGCTAGCCTTTATAGTTTCTGCAGCCAGACGCTGAAGTGAGGATTAGCATTAAAAGAAATAGACTGCTGAGTTGGACTTGGCAGGAGTACATGAATGCATACTTTTGCTCTGGCAAGTTAATACCATTTGGACTAGACTTTAATACAGAACCAATATGAGTTACATAAAGTATAAATGGCACTTGATGTTTTTATTCACTTGTTAAACAGTTATTTCACATTTAGAAGTTTCTTTACCACACATTCATTACAGATTTATTCATTTCCAGAGATGTTCTGATCCAATCTCAAGTTTTTATGATGTGGTATTGGATCAGTTTGGTGACACGCAGCCTCTGATCTCTATTGTTGACCTACTCTCTATATGGTTTCTTATCAGACATGCCGTAATATGACACAGACTCTTTGCTGTGCTTGAAAAAAAAAAGCATTTGGCGTTTGGATTAGGAGATAGGCTCAAAGATCAATTAGAATGTTGAAAGCACCAGGTTTAACATCTCAGAGTTAGTTTCACTTTCACTCTGATTAAGGACAAAATCTCCCATTTTTACATGATTAAGATGTCCAGTTAGCAGCAAAACAACACAAAACTTTCCCTCTTCTTCCTTTCGTTCAGTCACATAGATCAGTGGTTCTCAACCTTTTTTCAGTGATGTACCCCCTGTGACATAATATTTCAGCCAAGCACCCTCTAACCAGCGCAAAGCATTTTTGGTTGTAAAAAAAAAGACCTAAAACTGAGCCCTGTGCCTAGCCTAGTGAACTAGACCAAATCTTGCTTTGCAGAGTTTGGTCTAGGCACGCTTCATAGGAACCCTCGCAGCCTGTGGCTGTCCAATCACAGCTCGCTATAGTTTTGGTTGGGCCAATCACAGCGCTCTATATCATGGGCCAATCACAGAGCGGGAGTAGCCGATGACGTCAGTGCTGCGGCCGCGAACCCAACCAACATGGCGGCAACTCGGGAAACACGTTGGTTTGAAACGGCTTTGTCATCAACATTGGATTATTTAGACTCCAACGTGCGTAAATCTGTCTGATATACTTAGTGGCTTCTTATTTTTATCAAACAAAGTAGTGCAATGTCCCAGTACACCTGATATTCACATGTTTTTCATACAAAAACGACAGAAATCATTGATGTTAGACGCTATTACTGCCTCCCGCTTTTCCGTCGCCGTGATTACGTCACGTTGTTCGTCACTCTGATTGGTCCTAGCGCTATCCAATTGCGTGCTGTCATTTTGAAAGACAACCGTAGATCCCGCCTCACGACTGAGAGCCGTCAATGGTTCGTGGCCAGACTATATATTCACATATATAGGATGGCTTGCCAGGCTACCCTGTGCCATCAGTGACTGATTTATTAAACTTTGGAACTGATAAACAAAATTCAAACATTTGATAAAAAAAAAAACCTATTTCAAACATTTTAAATGTTAATAATCCATAATTAAATGTATTGGAAATATTTATCATCACTAAAATGTAGTGATTCAAGTGTTCATTTTAGCATGGATGCTATTTTTTTTAAATATATGTATATTTTCTCACGTACCCCCTGGAGTGCCTTCACGTACCCCCATTTGAGAAACAATGACATAGATAAAGCAGATCACCTATTTTAAATTTAGTTCAGAAATGTGGTTTATAAGTATCACTAGCAGACGTTTATACATCCTGGGTTGTGTAACAAACACCGTTCTGCGTTCACCGACTGTTGTTTAAAACAGGGTTTATAAAATAGACTTGTACCTATTAAAACATCTATCTGCAGAAAAAAAGACAAACTCCTTGATATGTAAAGGTAATCTGTCTCCATGCACTTTGATCCTTAAAGGGACAGTGTGTAGTTTCCTGGCAATAGGGAGCAGTACGTACATTTCAGGGTAGTTTTACATGATATGACCATGACTTTTGCTAGTTTAAAAAAACATTACGGTAAATGTTACCTGTCGAGCAGAAAGCATGCGACCTCAGCGTAACTCCTCAGACTTTGATAGTCCTTCAGTTAATTCCATCGAGAGACTGCAATGCTGATGCTAGTTTTTTGGCGGGGTAGGTTCCAGATCTGCTCGGTATCCTGCGCCTGCTGATGACGTCACACTACAGCAATACCACTCAGCCAAAATATATTGCATCTCTTTTTTGATTCTGTTCTTTCACATAGGTTTTGGAAAGAGTTTAGCAGTTTTGTTATTAAATTCATGTTTCTTACCGCGTAAATGTTTTTGAACACGGTAACGTAACTTCCGTAAGTCGTACATCCAGCCAATCATCTAGTATGACGTCATCAGCAGGCGCAGGACCCCAGAGACTATAGACCCGCACCCTATGTATTTTAGACCCAATTTTTATGGTTATATGATACGAAGCTGCCAATATTTTTCAACGACTGGATATCGTTTTATTCATTTTCAACAACATTTGGATGGATATTTCCAGAGATTAATGGTAAAAACTACATAATGTCACTTTAAAAGTAACTCACATCCATTGGTTTTAATAATCTTGATGGTCTACAGTCTGCAGGTCTCTAGTGTAAAAATAAAAAGCAGAATAAGAGAATTAGTATCATCAAATATGACGTTTTGATCGGGACTTCCCAAATAATTTCTGTCATGCATGAAGAAAGATAAATGACAAAGATAAAGAAAATTTAATTAAAAGGGTAATCGCAATGTTTTGAATTTTATCAGTCTTTTAACAAAGGAGTTACTCTCAAAATGAAAGCAGGAATGCACACATTAAAGCAAAGGCAGACAAAATAATCCACCGCTAGTTGTTAAACAAACTTTGAGGATAGTTAATGTGCAAAATCGCCAACAGCTGCCAGGTTGTCAGAGCTTGAAATGAGCAAATTCTACCTGAGGCCACAGCCATGCCAGAGGTAATACTGTTGTGATGTATTAAACAAGAAATCATTATACAGGCAGAAGCCAAACAGCAACCAACCACTAATAGTAAAGGTTTCTTTTTGAAGCATTTTTCAAGATAACAAAATTATTAAGTACCTGAAAAAAACAAGTAAAACAAAAGTAAAAATCATTAAAAATCACTGGTCAGACATCATTTTCATACAGAGGTGCTAAAAACTGGAACTCGTTACCAACTGAGTCGAAGAACTTGTCTGTATTAACTGAATTCACCTCAAAGGTTAAGTCGTGGCTGAGAAAAGAACAAAATTGTACCCACCTGTATATTTAATGAGGGATACAGATAAGTGCAAGTACATGTTTTATTTTATGTTCTCATGCTTTTAGTATTGTTAACATTAGCTTTTATAATACATTTCTCATTTACTGTTGGATTAACTTTTATGATAAATATTGTGTTTTTAATATTGTGTAGGATTGTTTTTGCATAAATCTAATGGTTTTATTTCAGTATAGGACATCTCCTACTTTAACCTCTGTTTTTATGTTTTTTAGTACTGTATAACACCATTTTTATTGGTAATTCAATTTTTTTACATTGTTTTATAATAGCCCAACCAGGGACAGGAGTTATAAATTAGCGCTAGCTGTAATCTCTGAATGCGTCGCATCAGCTACATCCTGTACTATAGCAATGCCTCTGTCAAATAAAGATTAAATAAAACTAGATAAATTGCATTTCTTGCAGAAATACGTTTGAATGCTTTGTTGCTGAATACGATAGCTGAAACAGCTGAATTGAAGCTAAAACTAAGGTTAATTGTCAAAATGTGCTGAATGTATTTGAAGTTTTAGGAGCAAAAATTGCTAAAAAGTTTTAAAAAGCCCAAAAACTAAGTAGAGAATAGAGAAAAAAATCCTAAACAGCAGAAAACTGAAATCTCTAAACATAGTTAAAAAAACTGAGCAGCTAAAATGTTTAAACAGCTCATATTTGAGTATAAGTAGTTAAATTTTCACAATTAGTTGAATTGTGAAATTAGCAGGATATGCTGAATTTTGAAACTGATAGCTGAGTAGCTGAACTGAAATAAGCAGTTTTCTGCTGCGAACATTTAGCGTAATTGTAAAAATGAGCTGAAAAGATTGAAAGATTTAGGAGCAAAAAATCACTAACAAGTGTATTAAAGCCAAATAAGTAAGTGGAGAAAAGAGAAAATAAATCTAAACATGAGAAAACTGAAATCTCAGTACACAGTTTAAAAAACTGGACAGCTGAAATGTTTAAACAGCTGGTATTTGAGTAGGAATAGTTTAATAGTTACATTTTCACAATTAGCTGAACTGTGAATTTAGCAGCTGAAAATGATGAACATGCATTAGAACTGAAGTGAAGTTGAAAATGAGTTCAATTGTCAAAGTTAGCAGAATGAGATAAAAATTAAACTGTTAGAAAGAGCAGAAATTGAACTTTAAGGTTTCAAAACTTTCTCAGCCAATCAAAGACCAGGGATGGTGGACGGCTGGTTTCCTGAGTCCAAGCTGATCGATTTGGTGTATAACATGTCTGGGTGCGTATTTCTGTTAACTTGGAAGAAGATTGAACTCTCTCGGCCAATCAGAGAGCAGGGCTAGGGGATGGCTGGTTTCCTGAGACCAAGCTGATCAATTTGATGTATAACATGTCTGGGTGCGTATTTCTGTTAACAAAGAAGAAGCTTGAACTCTCTCAGCCAATCAGAGAGCAGGGAGGGGGGGGCACTGGGTTCATCAGACCAAGCTGATCAGTTTGATGTATAATATGTGTATGTGCGTATTTCTATTAAGCAAGAAGAAGCTTAAAATCTCTCAACCAATCAGAGAGCAGGGAAGGGGGGTGGGGGGNACCAAAAACTGTCTTACAGCCACAATACTTTGAGTAGATTGATAAATTATAGCTCAAAACGTAGGTATATCTGTCAGCTATCATTCAGTGCAAGTCTCAATTTCATGAGATTTACTGTTCACCCAGGACAAATCCTGAAGCGGCACAAAGTCACTTCTGAGCTCCTATCTTTCCCAGTCATTTTGTGGTGACGTTTCCTGAAAGATCCCAAACTGTACCTAAAACTTAAACTGTGATTTTAGAAAAACTGTAAAAGATATCAAGACACTGAGTCATCGGCAAATAGTTGAAAGTCTTGTGACTTGTTTAAACTTTAAATGAAGTTTCTAGGTTAAAGTATGCTGAAGTAGTTAACTCTCAAATAGATGAATGGTTTGGCCAAAAGTTTTGAGAATTTTAAGGGCTTCCCATTCATTCCTATGGGAAAAATATCATAGAAAAAGCTGAATATTTCAGAAACGGTTGAAGATATCAATACCAAAAGTCATTCCCGGAATGACCTGAATGAGCTGAACGGTTTGATACCAAACTTGTTGAAATAGCTGAAAAATTGTTGAAGAAGAAGCGGTCCAAAAAAGTGTACGGAATACGGAAGAATAAGAAGAAGAAGAAGAAGAAGAAGAAGAATAATAAAGAGAAACAGGAAAACAATAGTTTGAATGCTTGCAGCATTCAAACTAATAATAAAGAGAAACAGGAAAACAATAGTTTGAATGCATACTGCATTCAAACTAATAAGCAGAGAAAAAAAACAAGTTTGAAGACGGGTTTTGAGCTGGTTCTTTATGACCAAGTTCACTTTTTTTCAACACATTTGCAGTGGTCTCTGGTATAAATGAATGCCTTGTCAATCTCTGTAGACATAAAGCTCTGGCGCTCCTGATTCAGGAGGTAAAAGTTAAAGCTAGAAGTAAGCCACAGCAGTTTTTGGAGTATTTTTTCCTGATATTTGGACATTGATGTTTTATTTCTCCACTAATAACACAAGCCTGGAGGAGTTCTGCTGTGTGGTGGAGTTGCTAATGCTAACGGTTAGCTTCTACTAGCCAAATACATTCTCTGCTTTTACCTGGACGCTAAATCAACAACAGCCTTCTCAGTTCAGAGCCAAGATGGATGAATCAAAAAAATGTTAATTTACAATGTGACGTAGATCTGTGTGGCGTTTTCTGGCACATGTGTGATTCCCCATCTATTTTCTATCGTGGCTAATGCAGGAAATAAGGGTAGAAGAATATTTTCATGTTCAACCTGCATGTGACTCTCAGAGTGACTGATCGTTTATCAAAAAGAACAAGTAAAAAACTGTTTCTCAGTGAATTTGATCTCTAAAATAGACTACAATTGCTGTCGGGCAAATTCTTGTAGCTAAAATATGTGTACCTTCACACCAATTACAGAACACATTTTGTGTAATTATGTCAAATGTTAATCCAGTTTAAAAGGCATATGAATCATTAGATGGCTATAACTTGTTAATGTCTGGACATGTAGAGCAGATGTTTTACTTTTTTATTCTGTCATGAGACTTTTGCTCCCACGATGTGGATGGATCATCCACTAGACCTCTCTTCATGGCTGTTAACCGTTGCCTTCGGTGTATTTTATCAGTTGGAAACCTATGAAATTTGATGTTCCTGTCCTTTCATCTACTTGTGCAGCCTGCAGTGCTGCATGTGTTAACCATGCTGATAGATTTTATTGCACCGCTATTTAGCTCAATTTATTGACAACTGACAGGTAATAACAACGGTGGTCAGGTGTGATGTGCCGTATTTTTGCCCTCCAGCCAGAAGCTGGGGCCCGGGGGCGAGGGGGTGTGACGTCACATTTCAAGGGGTCTATAGGAGCGTGTGCAAGCGGCTGCATCTTTTAGCGCCGGATTATTTGTGTGGTCAGTGGATGTCAGTGTCAGGTGTTTAACCAGACACTGGAGTAGTCCAGTGTTCTAATGGAGCTGCTTCACACATTTAGTAAATATTTTACACCCAGACTGAAAACTTATATCTATATTATAAGTTTAATGAGTATTTTATGAGACTCCTGGTAATCTTGAGGCGATTGTCTAACTTAGCATCCTTGCACTTTGCAGTCCAACAGTATATCCATCCACAGGCGCAATAAAATAATAATAATAAAATAAAAGGAGCCAGCAGAAGTCAGACAGACCCACCTTTCCTTAAGCAAGTGCCAGCGTGGCTGCGCCGTCCCTCCCAGACCTGCGCTTTTAGCTCCCTCTCCATGTGACAGCACATGTGATATATGCTGGCCTGCCTGTGGGCGCGCATGGTGTCGCCATAATGGAGTAGTCGAGCTGCAGGCGTTATAGATTGAGAGCGAGCGGACTCATCCATGAATCTGCCCCTAACTGTTCCTCCGCCTTTGTGGCGGTAACGATCGGCCGGCTCCCCTCTGTCAACATATTTCCTCCATCTTAGTTTAGAAGCAGAGATATATCTCTCCATAAAGGCCAACACAAAGAGGGCTGGAGAGATTGCCCCCACTACACAAAAGACTCGGGCCCGGAGCTTGATAAAGGCTTATGGAGAGGAGAGGAGCTGATGGCCAGGGGACGGTTGCAAAGACCCATTCTCTTCACACACAAAGACATCCTCTCAGTCAAGACACTATCTGTGTGTGCTGTTTGTGAATGCATGTGATCACATCGGGGTGTGTGTGTGTGTCTCTGGCCTCCTCACTTTTTCTCACCCACACCATTCTTTTCACGTCGACACACATGCGAACACACACCCATCCTTTTTCCTGTTAGAAGATGCTAATACAGCACCCGACAAAGGCCCGGTAGACAGCTCTCAGACTGAACACCGTCTTTCTAAAGCACTTCATCTTCATGCACGGAGGATCCAGAGGAGTACCAAAGCTTGATATCTTTAAAAGCATCTTATTTTAGCAGTGCTCAGTCTTTCAGACATCTATTCAGTCTCACGTAATTAGCATCGCTGCTGATCGTGCTGATGTTATAGGACATTGGGTTGGTTATTAATTGCTCCCTCTGATACTGAATAGGACTTCTTGTCCATCTGGATAAACCCACCACACGTGTGACCACTTTTCACCTGTTTGAGACTATTTTATCATATTTTTCACATTTCCATTTGCAGAGAAGTGGGTACGAGGCCGCGCCATCGACCGAGGCGAGATCGACGTCGGCACGCAGCAGAGCCAGGCCATCCCGCCGGGACTTTTCTGGAGGTTTCATATGACCGTGCATCATCCGACCTACGTCAAGTTCAATCTCTCACTCTCACACAACGCTCTGCTGGGGGTCTACGGACGCAGGAACATCCCGCCTACGCACACTCAGGTAGAGAAGGCTCCTGTTGTAGCACGCTGTTCATCCAGATGGGCTGCTTTACCTCAGCTGCCACTCTGATCCACACCAGTACACCCACTTTTCTCTCAGGCTTTGTCTACACTACTCCAGATATTTTTATAAACTGAAAATCTGAGCTATGTTTGCACCTTTTTGTTCACACAAAAATGGCATTTTAGGTGAGAAAACCTGGCATGACTATGTGGGAAATATTTAGTAACTGTTTTGTTGGAGCCTCTATTCAGAAACAATGATGCAGCAGTCTGTTCTGTGCAAGCCTACTGAGGGTCTGTGACCTAGGAACTAATCCACCATGATAGCTTTTTATATCATTGTTGTTGTTTTTACATGTGACTCTTTCAGTCCTTTTCGTGCCACAATTAGCCTTTCGCCGGCCCCGCCCCCAAAACGGCTATTGTCCAATCACACATCATAGCAACCGTTACTATCCGACAACTCCAAACAAGATGATGAAGCAAAGCCTAATTTACTACTAAGCATTAGCCTCGATAGTAGTCATGTCTCCTTCGTTTCCCTTCAGAACCTCCTCATCGAGCTCAACCAGCGACAGCCAAGCATGAGTGCTCCCCCGCCCGCGGCTGGGCGGAGGTCCGCATCCCAGACTATCCAAGACCCTTTATAAGACACACCGTGCCGGCAAATCAGCGTAATATTACCTCAACCGTGTGTCTTATAAACGCACATTAAGCCTTGGCGCAACAACGGGTGGTGTCATGATCACATGATGAATTAATGCCGAGCTCCGGCCGGGAACTATTGAAAATAAAAGTAAACACAGGTATAAGTTTCGTTTTGTAAACAGAGTCAGCTGAGATTATAAACTGGAGCGATGCAGAGCGCCGGGAGCTTTTAGAGCTGCCTGCAGCTCAGATCATCTGACAGCTCACAGGGACACCGCATCCCCGCCACCGCTCCTTGGATCCACGCGTCATCGGATGCCACCGTCTTCCGAACTCCCAACTCCTTGTTCCCTGCTACGCTTCGCTCAGCGGAGCCGACACTAATACTAGCCCCGTTTCCTTTATCGGAACTTCGGGGTAAATTTACCGGAAGTTCCCGACGTGCGCTTGTCTCCACTTGACCGGGCCGGCCGAACGGCCGTTTTCTGGGCCGTTTTCCGGAACCTTCTGAGTACCTGATCAGGTGTAGGTACTCGGAACGGCCCGATGGAGTCGCTGAGCGGAACCTTCGGTTAACTCACGCTGATTGGTTGTAACTCCGTAGGAAATTACATCAGCAGTCGACGTTCTCCAAAACAACCGGCAGTAATAAAATTAGAAGAGTTGCTAGTGAAGCAGAATGGAAGCGAACGGAATAAGCGTAGTATTTAAAATTAAACTCCAGACACCAGAACACAAGGCAGAATTTCCCCACAGCTGTTACTAAACTCCGCACCAGAAAACACTGAGGAATTCCCCCACTGTTAAACTCCGCACCGGAAAACACCTTGGAATTTCCCCACATCGCTTTAATTCGCGGGGCTTTGTCGTCTCACAGAGCGCTGTAAAAACTGAGCTTCTGGTCATTGAACGCCACATTTTACATCACGCAGCTGCTCTCGTCCTCTGAATGGATTAAATTATGATAAACTTCAACAGAATAAATACTTTTAATGTTATTATTGTTACTGTGAACGCTTTCTGGTGCTGATCAGTGACATCACTCACTGCCGAAGCAGTCGCGATATGCTGACGTCTGTGCACAGTCTTGAAAGAGCTGAATTTGAATGGAGACAGAACAGCTGAGAGGACTGGGACATTTGAATCTCCCGGTCTTTTCCCCGTCCCAGGATTTACCCTGAAGTTCTGCTAAAGGAAACGAGCCTACTGTAACCCTTTTTGCCTCGATCTGGATGATATTGAGGAGGAATTGCTCCAAAAAATGTAGCTGACACGCATCTGTCTACTTCTTTCCATCGCGGAAATCTGCGGAGCTGCAGTATTTGATCCACTTATTGTCGGACTTGGTAACAGTAACTAAGGGGGGCGGGGCTTGGCGAAAGGCTAATTACACTTAAGTTGACAATAAGTGAAGAAGTGGTATCACACAATAATATGAGTTGGTTTTTTTTAACAAGGTCTTTTACTTTAAATTTTTAGAAAATATTATTAAAGAACTCACAACACAAACCAAGACACAAAACAAACCCACCACCCTCACCCACCACGCTCTGGTTCAAATGAAAGAATAAACATAAATAATGTTGCAGGTTGATGCCAAATTATAACATAAATACACACCAAAAAAAAGAACGGTCATATAAAATTATCAACACACACCCCGTCAAACTTCCCCACTGAGTCTCCCAAACAAGGTCTGATCTTTTCCAACATTATAATAAGAATCCTTCCATTTGGACATTGAGTCTTCTGGCCAACAACAAACAAAAGGTGATCATACTCAACTGGCATCTATTCAAAGAAGCATCCATGTGATCACTATGAACAAAGCGGTCAATGGACATGGGCGTAAAGTGGTCCTACATATCATGAGAAGAGCAATAAAAAGAGTTCAGCAATATCTATGTTTGGGCAAGTCCAGAACATATGAAGAAGTGTGGCAGACGACCGTCTGCAACGCCCACAAGTCAGGTCCAAGACTGGCTTAATCTTAGATAGTCTGACTTTGGACCAATGCAAGCGGTGCATCACTTTAAACTGAATAACATCGTGTCCAACAAAAATTGAGGATTTATGAACGTTCCTCAGAATCTTGTGCCAGACCACATCTGACAATCCAACACCCAGGTCCAGCTCCCATTTCTGTTTCAGTGTCTCAGTCTCAGTTGCAAGTACCTAAACAACTGTGAGTCATGGATATGGAACTTAACCAGTGTACCATCAACATATAAGTCTTAAGGTGCATTTCCATTATTGGAACTTCGGGGTAAATTTACAGAAACTTCCCGACATGTGTGTGTCTCCACTTGACCGGGCCAGCCAAACGGCTGTTTTCAGGAACCTTCTGAGTACCTGATCAGGGGTAGGAACTCGGAAAGGCCCGGTGGAGTCGCTGAGTGGAACTTTTGGTTAACTCACACTGATTGGTCGTAACTCAGTAGGAAATTACATCAGCAGACGTCGTCCAATACAACCGGCAGTAGTAAAATTAGAAGCGTTGCTGGTGAAGCAGAATGGAAGCGAACGTAAATAAGCACAGATCGCGCTTAAAATTAAACTCCAGACACTGGAAAACAAGGTGGAATTCCCCCACATCGCCTTAATTCACAGGGCTCACAGAGCGCCGTAAAAAACGGAGCTTCTTCTGGTCACATTTTACATCACTCAGCTGCTCTCGTCCTCTGGATTAAATTATGATAAACTTCGACAGAATAAATGCTTTTAATGTTATTAATGTTACTGTGGATGCTTTCTGGCGCTGATCAGTGCTGCACTCACTGGTGAAGCAGTTGCTATATGCTGTGCACAGTCCTGAAAGGGCTGAGTATGGAGATACAGCAGCTCAGAGGACCGGGACATCGAATCTCCCGGTCTTTTCCCCATCCCAGAATTTACCCTGAAGTTCCGGCAAATGGAAACACACCTATTGAGAGAATGTATGCCTCTCGTAGCCCACCCATTAAATATGAGTTTTTGGAGAATATTTAGTCAAACAGTTTTTCCTTTGGATTTTGGTGTAACTTGAGCACTTTTGCCTCTTTTATATTTGGGTTATTTCTTTGTTTTTGTTTCAATTTTTCATTTTGAGATACGGAGGACAAATAACAGTTTAAATAATGAAATGTCCATCCTACAACCCACACACATTATTTTGTTTCGTTTAACTGGCCTTGCATCCGGCACCTATTTAAAGATGATTACATGGCGGCTCAATCAAGATGGCACAAAAACATTTCAGACACACAGGATGGCCAAGGAAGGTCCCGCCTTTCTCGCCTCTGATTGGCTGGAAGGGCTCTCCTACGATTGGTTATTTCATTTAACAGCAAACCGTCTTCCCTCGCTGCAGGGTTTTTATGTCTGCAGCCAGATCTTGAGGAGTTTTTTTGAAGAACATGTGAACTTACAGTAGCTCTATAATAACCATTCTGTCCTGTTTTACAACAAACCAGTTTCAGTTTCTTTTAGAAAAGAACCTGAAAAACATCAAATGTGAACTTGTAATAAATCGTGTTGCATTTGTCACACTTGGACTGACTTTATATCTGTTGGCTCTCAAGCATGGGATTATCTTATTACTATAGGCTATGATTTCACTTTCTTAGGTTAAGGCTGTTTGCAAGTTAGGACACATCTCATCATCTGTTTAAATGTGTATCATTAAATCGAAATTTAATTCAAAGCTGATTATGATTTAGACCTATTTTTTTCTCTTTTTTTTTTTTACAAATTTTCATTATTCTAGAAGAGAAACAGACCTGCTGAGCACAGCTGGGCAAAATAGGGCAGTTTTATTATATTTCATACCAGGTAAGGCACACATAGCCTATGTACTCTGCTAACCTCAATGCTTGAGAGCCTACAATATAAAGTCAATCCAACAGTGAGTGCAACAAGATTTATTATAAGTTCACATTTTACGTATTTCAGTTTTTTTTTATAAAAGAAAAAAACTTTTTCAAAACAGAACAAAATGGTTATTTTATTGCTAAAGTCGCATTTTCTTTACAAAACTCCCCAAAACAGCTGTTCTATTGGAGGTAGGAGGACAGTCTGCACTTAGCGAGGGAAGACGGTTTGCTGCTAAATGAAACAGCCAATCGTAGGAGAGCCCTTCTAGCCAATCAGAGGCGAGAAAGGTGGGACCTTCCTTGGCCATCCTACGATTCCAAATGACGCACACAGGACAGCCTCATTTTGAGACCATGTTTATATTTGTTGACTTTTACTCAAAGTGTTTTATTAGCTTAGCTTTTAACTCTCCCTGATACCAATCAGTTCTCTCTGGGTTTTAGTCTATCATATGTTTGGTTACAGGTTTGGCCTTTTATGGTATGATAAATAAATTGGTATAGTATGGTAAAGTAACTTGCAATTTTAGAGATACTAGTACAGTTTTTAGTCTATAGAAGGAAACCAAAGTACCCAGAGAACAATACCCATGCATGCATGAGAAAAACATGCTAACTCCACACAGAAAGGCTGCAACTGGGATTCAAACCTGCAACCATCTTGCTACAAAGCAACACTTCTACCAACTGCTCGACCATGCGGCCAGAGACTCATACATGAATCAATAAAAGCCGAAACTCAAATTCCTGAAAGAAGCTACTGAACGGCTTAACTCTGCTTCTCCGCTTTGATTTGATTGCTTTTTAGATTTCTCGTAATATCATACGGGATTTCTGCAGCACGTCGCTGGATTCAAACCCAGTCGTTGTTCACAATTGAAATTATTGATTTGTAGTCAGACAGGTGCCCATAAACTGTATTTATGCATGTTTGTCAGGCAAATTTATGGGCACACAATAACAGTTTGATTGATACGTCAGTGCAGCCGAGCGTGAACTGTTATCTTCTTGTTTAACAGGTAACAGTTATGAGCCGTGAGCAAATCACCATTTCAAACTTGTTTTGACAACGGAAACAGCAAATATGCAAATGAGGACAATTTAATTGTGAGTTCAGCTGTGGTAAAACACCGTGCAAGAAATGGTGGAAAGCCATTTTTACCATTTGTTTCCCCCAGACTAAGTAGAGTAATCAAAGTTGTGTGTTCTGCTCACCAGATCGGGGCTGTGATTGTTAAATGTTGCTATTTGCCAACCGGGGAAGCATTTGGAAGACAAGATTCTCCCCACAGGGACAGAAATCTTTCCTGAGCCGACTTGAAAAGTGTGGATGTGCATTGTTTTTTTATGGAAACAATTATTTTTGTGTCTTAAAGCACACACACACACACACTGTATGAAGTGTGAAATGCCATTGTGCCATGTAACACACACAAATGCAAAGACTCACAACTCACAGTGAGTCATCTGCTTTTTAACATCAGTACTTTGCTGCTCTTGTCTGCATGAAGAGGTCTAATTAGCTGTTTTTGACATTAGTGTGACACAAAGCCCTCGGGGGGAATAAAACCTAGCGAGGGCTGAAAGTTCAAGGAGGGCTGACGATGGATAGACGGCGCGAGAGGGAGGTGAGGGTGGTGGGGAAGGGTAAAGGAGGAGAGAAGGAAGCAGAGAAAGGTTTAGTCAGATGAAATAAAAGTCTGTTCCATTTGAAAGTTGGGTGGTGAAATGAGCCAAAGCTTTTGCCAACATGGCAGGTTCTTGAGCTAAGAACAGATTTACTAAGACTTTGTGTCTGACGCAAAGTCAGCCTCAGTGTCGCTTTGTGCTGATTTGTTGCAGTTCTGCGTGAGCATCTGAGAGGTGTGGACACGGCGTTTACACCTCTGCACCCGTAATTATGAGAGTGGCTTCTTTAAGATCACATAGACAAGATTAACTACATGAACCGTTATTTATTACAGGAGATCATTGTTTCAGCTTTTTGAAGGGGTTTCTATGTAAGGGTGGAGATAACTTCCTAAAGGGCCTCTGTTGAAATTCACTTCCTGCATGATTGATACGCTAACGGTTAGGCTGATTGCAACTAAAGGCTAGTTTATACTTCTCCATCTGTGTCGGTACAGAGACACTCAACGCCATTATCTGTTGCTGCAAGGGCTCTCCAACATGATTGCAAGGACGGACGGAGTAGAGCCCACTCTAATAATCCGTCGAAAGTGACGGACACCGCTTCCTTTAACTTTGTCAACAGCACCGCCATTCACCCTCAAAATAATAAAACAAGAGCCGAAGATATTTAGCGACACGGAGCAGACTGAAGAATGCCTCGCGGTCCAACAATATAAACGTTTATTCACCCATAACTGAAAGAGTACAAAGATAAGCAGCAAACGTTTTATTCATCTCAGGAAATTATGGGGAACGTGAGTTTAGAGACGTGACTGCATTGTATGCAAGATACCCCAGAAAAGCGCTGCGCCCTCTGCTGTCCTGGCGGGGAATTGCTTCACAACACTAATGGAAAAGTATAAACTAGGCTTAAGACCAATGTTTGCTGCCATTGGCTCTAATTTCTCAAACGTTATAGCAGTTAATGCGAATTTTATTTCATTAACCTTCACTCACATCACCTGTAGTTGAAATGGAGTTGTGTATAATTTACAGCAGGAACTTCCTGATATTTCTACCCAAGTAATCTCAGAGTATATGAAACTATGATCTGCTATAGAATTAATAAGAGCTGTTTTTAAATGGTACCATTACACTTTGGTGTTGGCTGTGCTCAGACTAACATACTTTTGGGTCCTGTTACTCACCCATGTTCTTCCTGAGTTAGAAGCTGGTTTCTGTCTCCAGCAGCCATCAGGAGGGAGGCAGGGGACACTCTGGACAGGTGCCCAGTCCATCACAGGGCCTGGGTCCTTCACACTCACTTAAACCTGACAGTTTTAGCTACAAAAAACAAGATGGTATGTTAGAGTCCTGGTAAATAAAAAAATGTTTTTGCTAATTCGCCATTCTGCAACAGTTTGTGGCATTTCTTGGAAAACTGTTTCTTTGGGTGCTGACATGCACTTTCACACATATATTGTTTCTTGACATAAATTCAGCTGATTTTCATACAAATCACCCCAACATAGCCACACATCCATGTGCAAAGCAAGGCTTGCAGATTTTTCTAATGCATTGATGCAGGTTTTGTGAACCCTGCTGGATAACAAGTCTATCTCTGTGTTGTGTTTAGTTTGACTTTGTGAAGCTGCTGGAAGGGAAGGCCCTGCCCAGGTCCTTGACGGACCCGGTCTCAAATGCCAAAGCCCCCAAAGGCCTCCTGCTGAGCGGCCTGCAAGAAACAGGCTTCATCGAGTACATGGACCCCGGCACGTGGCACCTCGCGCTCTACAATGACGGACGCAACCTGGAGCAGGTGATGCTCCACAGCACCACCATAGGTGAGGAGGATTACTGCAGACCTGTTTTCTGTTTGCGTCGCTCTGCTCTCTCGTCCTCCTGAAACATAAAAGAAGAATAATGATTTGAAACTCACTGACATCTGAGGGAAACTTTTCCTATTACGTGAGTTAGTTTGGCATGGCAAGAGAGACAGCAGTTAGAAAGGGGAGGACAGCTCCTGTAATAATAACAGGGCTTGCTAACTGCGGCTCATTGCAATGACACACACGAACGGCAGTGTAAATTGAAGGATGTGAATAATGCAAGAGTATGTGGCTGAATATAGACAAGTGGATAATTAACAGGGCAATTTCTTCACTCCCTCATTGTACAGAGAATACAATGTTTAAATAATCCTCGAGAAGAAAGGGGTTGGAGGATGTATTTCTGTAGCATCAAGGGAGAGTTTGGTTATTTATGTGAAACGCACTGGTAATGCAGCTGACGATTACTGGATGTGATGAACAGATGAGGTTTCTGCTGTTAAAAACTATGTGCATCAACAACTTCCCAGAATCCCGAGGTAAAAGCCAATTGGTAAACAGCTCCATCGAGCTGAAACATCGTACTGAAGACATCCTTCATCTTCATATCGACAGTGTCCTTTTCACAATGACTGACAGTGTGTGACAGCTGAACACAGATTTTATTTCAGAGTTGTCAAACATTTGTTGACACGTTAGAATAGACTAAACCTTTTTGAGTCACGCATTCTGAGCCGAACGAGGAACCTTTTTTCCAATAATAAAAAACAAACACAGACACAGCAGATGGCCTCAGAACAGAAGTGTTTAGTCGAAAACCGGTTTCCAACATAATTAATCAAGTGTTTTAGCTTTAAAAAAGAAAGAAAACAATATTTATAGATTGGTGTCAAAGTTCATTTTACTGCCCATTTGTGCTCCTAACGAGGTTTAAAACCTGACACTGCATTGTTTTGGAGGCAGAAAATCAAAACCACTGAGGCATGGTGCAGTAAATTCTCCTAAAGAGACGCTGTAGCCCGAGAGAGGTGGAGGAGGGGGAGAAACCAGATGATCTCTGTCGGGAAATTGAGCTTTTCCGCTGCAAATAGTAACTGAATACAACAAAAGAAGAGACAAGTATAAATAAGAAGAAAAGAAAAAAGAAACGGGACCATTGTGAAAATAGATAAATAAAATAATCTAGAATCAATGCAGTGTAGTTTACAACGAGAAGGAAATATGAGACCATGACGAACTTAATATAGTGGATGAAATGATGCTGATTGTAGAATTTAAAAAAATGTTACACACACACATACATGCACACACACACATACATGCACACACACACACACATACTTGCACACACACACATGCATGCACACACACACGCATGCATGCACACATACATGCATGCATGCACATACACACATATGCATGCATACAAAAACACACACATCCATACGCACACATGCATGCATACACACACACACTTATGTACACAAACACACACACACATGCATGCACACGCACACACACACATATGCACGCATACGCATACACACACACATATGCACGCATACACACACACACACACACACACACACACACACACACACACACACACACATAATGTTTTGTTAGAATTTGGATAAAGAACAGAAAAAGAACTGAGTAGACCAATATTTTAATTCATCTGTTTTTGGTTGGTTATCAGTCCAAAAACTGGATATAAGCTGTTATTTTATTCCTCTCACACACAGAGTTCTGTTGCATTTTACTCATGTCTGCTGAGCAGGACACCGAATTGTCAGTCTAGCGGTTCGGTTTCGCTTTCTATGTAAATAAAAATCAAACTGAATACATTTTGCTACTCAGACTCTGTTAAATATGCTGATATGTATCCTGCACAACCACTCATGTAAATGTTTGATTGTTTTTATCTGGTTACATAAAAAAAAAAAGAATTTTGACAGAACTGTAACACTGCAAAATGTTAAGTTATGCTACAGGAAAACAAACAGCATTTCCAAAGGAGTCACCAGCAGTCACAGCCCAGTGAGACACCGGTTCAAGTGATTTATAACAGATGGTTAATAAAGATAAGCACTAAATGGCTCGTTTTTCAACTCAAGACTCAAATAAAATCAAATCCCCAGATTTGCAAGTCCTGAGTTAAGTCCTGAGCCTTGATTTTTGAGTCCTAAATTAGTAATTGGACCAAATTTGTAATTTCATTACTGATTGATCGAGATATCATTTCCTTAAAGTATGTCAGGTACTTCTTAAACAATTAAACTGTGTTTTAAAATCAGAAAAATGAATTCTAATTGAAGTCACAAGTCTTCCAGAAAAGTTTAGGTTGAGTCTAAAGTCATCAGATTTATCACTCAAGTCCAGGTCTTAAATCTTGAGTTCCGACTGTTAACTTTGGTTTCAGGAACATTTAGGAGGTATTTGGGCATAATGCAGAGTCTATGGGGACTGAACCCTGCTTCTCAGATAGTGAACAACCTCTAACACTGAACTAAAGCCACACCAGGATGTGACCAATGAGATGTTTCAACAAGTAGATGCTCCTATCAAGGGTCTGGTACAAGCTTTGCATGTGTTTTTGCAGAAAAATTCAATTTTTCTACGTAAGTTCACTTTTCACCTCTCCAATCAAATGTTTCCACGTTAGCAAAGCAACAAGACATTGTGAGGCTAAAAGCAGATTTAGCTGGTTTTAACACATATCTGTTATTTTCAAACCAGTTCTTAACCAGGACAGCTGAGATTCCTGATGCTGCAGCCTCATTTCCTCCTCCGCTGCTACTGACATTCGTGTGTAACCCACAAAAGCTTCGCCCTAACGATTTTTGCCATTTTGTCACCTCCACTCTAACACCATCTTCTTTAAATCTACTCAGGCAGAGAGCGGTGTTTTCTGCATCACAATTAATTTGGTATAATTGCTGTACTTCACCCAACATCGCCTGTCCTCTAAAATAACACATCTCTTAGCGCGTGGCTGAAAAGCCAGCAGAGAACCAGCACTTTTAGCTAAATGAATGATAAACAAAAAAAAATCAAAAGACGATGATCGTGTAGATGCTGCATATTTCCACTTAGCCGAGCAGCGCGTTCATTTTCCCATAAATTCATAAAGCCCAAGGGTCATAAAGCATGGTCGAAACTTTACAGGCTCATAAAGTACAATCGGAATGCTTATTTGGCCAATCAGATCCTTTGGCTGGAAGCACCCGTTTTATAATAGCATTTAACTTCAATAACTTATGGCATGAGTGATTCCTAACTGGATCGGGATTAGTCAGTGGAAAGAACAGAGTGGGTGTCCCATGAAAGTGCACGCTCACATGACTCCTCTTCATACATTAGCTCTTAATTACTTGAAGCTTTTATGATGGAGACACTGACCTGAAAGATACGGAGCCTATATCACCGTTAGATATCACCCGGCGACTTAACGCCGTGAGCGCTTTCGGACGGGCCGCTCACCTCAAGACAGACTCAAAGGAACTCCCCGACCTTGCAAATAAGTTTCTCTTCATCCCAAGAGTCGACGCAATATTGGAATACATTTTTGAAGAGAGAGAAAGAGTTGCATATGGAGGAAACAAATGTAAGTCCTCCTGACTGTGTGGGAGAAAATATGATTGGCACTCCTTCTCTCCATCAGTTTGACAATGACAGGTGATGGAGGTGAAAATGACTTTGGTTTCTGCAGTGATGCGCTGCTCCTGAGGATAACGCCGCGCTGCCGGCTACTGGCTGGGCCTGTCTCATTAGCATGTGTCACACGCGCCTCAAGGCGGGTGTCACATAATAACTTCAGCTGTATGTGTTTGTAAATGTGCACGCAGGCGCGTGCCAAGAGGATCTGTCCTCCTGCCGCGCTCCCTGAACAGAGCCAGCCAGCGGGACTGCATGGGTCTGACTCGGCTGCAGATCCTGGTTCAGAGGAGCCGAGCAGGACGGAGAGGGGTCAAATAAACGATGACATCCCTGACACCCATTTTAGTTACTCTATCTAGCTTGGATGGAGCTCGCCTGGCACATGACAACCAGCAGCGAAGTTCAAATCCCCAACTCTGCCTGCCTCTGGGTACTTCTCCACAATCCTCCATCTCAACCAGAGCTGACAGAGCTCAGCGGGCTTATATAATGCTCCAAAAGCAAAAATATAAAAAGTATTCCCCCTTTTTTTAATCCATCTTCTGCCTGTTTCCATAAAAATTTAGCCTGGCGTGATGGACGTATCAATGGGAACGATGGAGGAAAGGCTGCTAAGTCAATATGTTATAAAACTCACAGCTTAGGACAAAATTCACGTGCAAGCTTGATATAAACAGTAGCAAAAATAGGCATTGATTTTCACCATTCCTACAGTGTGTGTGTGTGTGTGTGTGTGTGTGTGTGTGTGTGTGTGTGTGTCGCTGTAGCAGACAGCACCGCCCGTTCACCACCTCCACATGCAGCGACAGCGTCAGACTTTATTTTGCTCAGTCTGGTTTCAAACTGCGCCCTTGTAAAACAGTTTGTTGATTAAAGCCTTGATGTTTGTAAATTTGCGAGCAGTGTGTTTCCAACCTGTAATGCAGTTTAATGTGCTTAGTGGTACTGAGTGTAAGTGAGTGCTTGGCCGTTTCCCCAGAGAGCGATAGCAGCTGGATCAGACTAATCTAATACAGCCCCGCGTGTCTGGGGAGCCATCCGTTGCTTATCAGATCTTTTCATTCAATAACATGAGAGCGATGCCAGCTCATGGAGTCACATGAAATATTTTCTAGTTCTGTTTCTATTTTCTCTGACTTTTGTGTGTGTGTGTGTGTGTGTGTGTGTGTGTGTGTGTGTGTGTGTGTGTGTGTGGGGTCTTGCAGACTCGATGGATGGCTGCTCCACAGACTGTAACGGAAACGGAGAGTGCGTGGCTGGACACTGCCACTGCTTTGCTGGGTTCCTGGGTCCTGATTGTGCCAAAGGTAAGAAGTGTTACTGGGGAACTGGCCTGGAGTAAAGATAAAAATGCTAAGAAGCCCAAACTATGCAAAACAAAACCAAAGTTTATTTTGTACAGTTAACACACAAGAGAAACACACAATAGTGATCCATTTGACTGAAAACAGACTATTTAGCTTTGTTAGTATAACCACATGATGGATTTTAATGTAACCCTGAGAAAGTAACCACTGCATGTACATCTACAGCTTATTAACTTTGGAGTCAACCAGATTCAAGATGGCTGCCTTAGCCAATTGAGCTCAACGAATTCAAAAATGGCTAAAACATGGTCAAGTTTACAGACATTCAGCTACAGCTTGGTGTGTAATTAACTAACAGCCATCCCTAACAGATACACCAAACACAAAGTGATTGAAGAAGACTTTCTTTCACATTTTGCTTGGAGTGGAAGCCTTATATTTTAACCACTCATTACTGGAATCAACCCTGTTTGCAAAATACCTCATGGACTCCTGGGTTTCTAACAACCAACATGGCTGACATCCATCACACCTCCATAGTATACTCTGAATGCTAACCTTTTATCTGGTTTTTGTTTCAAGCCTTGCCAGTAAAGCAGACATTCACCATTAAGGGACTTTTTCATGAACCACTGGTGCTCCTTTTTCCATTGAGCTGATTCCAGTTCTAGTTCAGTGCCAGAGCCTGACCAAGCACCAGTTCTTGGTTCTCCACCAAACCACTCGTTTACTGGTTCTAACTGGTGACTAACTATTTAAGCATAAAATAAGCAGGCTTGATCCAACAAGAAGACACCAATCCACCAATGGATCCTGCATTGTTAAAGTCCTTCTCCATGTTTGCACCCTTCCTGTTTTCTTGTCCCCTTGTGGGCGTATACAGTTGTGTCACAATATTTTGGATGATGTAATTATGCAGGAACGCCTATGCCCCGTGTCACTGGAAAATGGTTATTTTAAATAACCAGCTAAGAACCAACTATGATTGGTATGATTTTTTAGAAATCTGTAAAACTGGTAGTCTTTCCCTATAGTGCATTGTTTTTTATTTTGTTAAGCCCACCCCCTGTCCGTAGAGCCCTATGCAGTTCAAATTGAATGCTGCTCAGCATTGGGGTCTAAGATGTCAATCACACAGAGTGTGCAAGCCTTTGAGGACGTACCTAGATACTTAGACAGATGCAGAGTTGGCAACTTTTCACATCAAGTCTTTAATATATATATATATATATATATATATATATATATATATATAATGACTAAACATCTTAATAATAATTCAGCTAGAGGTGCACGTTCATGAACGAGAGGCGTTGCTTTTGGCCATAAATAAGGAAGTGGTGAGAATGGTTTACGGTGCGATGCATTTATCAGCCTGTAGATGGTGCCGTTGGATAAAAAAACTCTGCATTGTAGCGTTAACTTTTGTAATCAACCTGATTCATGATAGCTGCTAAAGCTAAATGACGTAAGGAAAAATGAAAGCAGCAAACAAACGGTAGAAGAAAATGTAAAATTCTGATCTGAAATGTGATGGGTGATTCTTCAACTGCATTAATGCATTAAGGTGTTTATCAAATGTTTCCCAAATTTGTTAATCAAAGCACCTCGCTCTTTCAGTTTTTTTCTTTGGACAAACCTGGGCCCTCATTTTTCAACCGTACTTACGAACAGATCTGTGCGTATTTCGTGCGTGGGAACGATTTTACACATTGTGTGGTATTCATCATTTTGTACCTGTGCGTGAAAATGTTCCTAAATATAAGAAAACTTCAGACCATGCGTAGGAACAGCATCTAGTGGTAGAACGGGGAAACAGCAATTCTGAAGGTCTCATTCATCCATGCGTGTTCCTCATCCACTAAATATTCTACCCAATTAATAATTATTTCAGTGGGAAAAACAGCTTTGTTGCATGAATGGTGCTAAAACCTATACAGGTATCTGTCATTGTAGCATGACTGATCTCATGTTATTGGAGGATTTGACAGAAACTCTGGAGCAGATGCGTCTTCCGTGATGCTTTTTGAAGATCCAGAGTGGCTCCTGAGCAGAAACCTGAGCTCAGAGGAGGCTGCAGTATCAACATACATTTTCTAACAAGAACAAAACTAAACAGAACATGCAGACAACTCTTTAAATATAAACTGTAATCGACAACAGAATGGAACATTCAGTCCGTTTCTCTACATTTCTTCATATTTAATCTTATATCGAACCATTATTTATTGATTTCTGACAGGAACCTCTCCTCTGTCCGGACCGCGTTTACAATAATAAAACGATAACCTCTGCAAGTTTGCTGTCTTCTAAATTGGCAGCCAGTGCCTCGATCTCGCTGTCAATAAAGTTTTTTCTTTTTTTGTCAGGAAGAACCCAGGGAATCCCCTCACTAGCTGCGCACGTAGTGTGACCAAATATGGTTAATTGAGGGCGTTTCTGTATGTAAATGACAGTGAACGGACACGAGCACCTGGGTACGCACAGGTGGGATTTATCATTGGACGATTGCGGAGGAACGTGCGTACGAGAGGCCACCGCATGTTTCATAAATCAGACCTTTGACTGTTCGTACGAACATTCTAAATTTCATTCAAAGGACGGAGTATAGGACAGTTTCTACGAACGTTTGATGAATGAGGGCCCAGGACTGTTTTAACTAGAACACCAACAATCACTCGTTATCGAACCACTGCGATGACGTTAGCTCCTTCCACACAATCGCGTTTCACAGCTTCGTTCACCATCTACTTCCTGTTTCTGATGATTTTTGAGTCACTTCTAAACAAGGAAAATAACTTCAGCATTTCCTGCAGCTTCACCATTCCAGACTCGCTTGTTGTCTTCTGGAGAACGTTTGATCCTGACTTTTTTCCATTTTAATATTAGCTAACCTTCATTTGCTTCGGATTACCACAAATGTTTAAGTGTCAGCGTGTGGAAAACATCACGTATTGTGTGAATTACACTCATTTATTTTTCTCTCCCCCACCCTGTGTGAAAAGCTCGCCTCCACCTCCATCTCTCCCTCCTGTTTTACGTCCCATCTCTGTAAGATTACTGCGGTTGTATCTGTCTCACTGTGTAGAAACAGGTGATATGATTATCACTTCCCGTGATTTATTTATGCTTATAATTTATTCATACCTACCTCTCATCTTTGCTCATTTGTTTGTGCCACAGGATTGTGTTCTCTGCTTGAAAGCGCAGATACCAAGTTTTACCAGCAGTTGTAAAAAAAAGCAAGCCTGAATTTATTGCTCTGCAGATTTAACAGCGGCTCAAAGTAGCATAAAACACATGCTCCTGTGCATGAATACTCAAGGCCTTCCATGCAAATGATTCCAGAAAACGTTGATGGTTCTGGGCCTTCATCTGAATACATTTGAAGTGCTGAGCTGTAACTGTCAGTGTCGGTGTGTCCTCCACCACTGGCTGGCTGTCATTACATTAGCCACACACCTCCCCGTCTCCGCAGGAAGACCAGCTCTGCTTTCCACCTTCATTCTATAAATGCCTAATGCCCTCCTTCCTAATCTCCCGTTTTCACGATTGTTTTCACGGCCTGTTCAGAACGAGCAAGGGGGACGTTCGGAGGATTTTCTACAATTCCTGGGTTGCCGTGGTAGCCAGGCTCAGGTGGTGCTTGAGTAAATTGAAACAGCGTGAGGGATAAAGCTTGAGTGTGCACACACACACGTGTGTGTGTGTGTGTAGGTGCGCCCAAGTGTGCAGGAGACAGAAAGACAGGAGGAGAGAGGCTGTTGGAGGATTTGCTGAATCCACGCGCTGGCTGAGATAAGAGAGCGTAGCCCCACTCATGGTGGGTTAGTGCAGTGTCCCAGCTAATAGACCGCACCGCCATCTGGGTGAGAGTTTTCATAGGTGTACTACAGAGTACAGGAGTAATCCTTGTTTTGTTTTTTTGCCCCCGTCACAGATTCGTGCCCGGTGTTGTGCAGCGGGAATGGTGTGTATGAGAAAGGGAGGTGTGTGTGTCTGGCAGGGTGGAAGGGGGCGGAGTGTAACGTGGAAGAAGGCCAGTGTATTGATCCCACCTGTTCCAACCACGGCACCTGCATACAGGGCATCTGCATCTGCAGTCCGGCCTACAAGGGGGTCAACTGTGAACAAGGTAAGTTTAAACACTCAAACCTAATAAGGGTCGATTCAATAACTCACTATCCAACAGTCGAAGGTAATAAATGTTCTTGTTTAAATTAGAAATCAGGCATGACCAAAGCCTGATTAAGACCCTCATCACCATAGACATGAATACGTAGACGCCCCATTGGGCGCTGGAGAGCGTAACAGCCTCACCGCCATATTAGATGGGTTCAACGCAGAGTGAGCCTACTCAGCAAATTCATCATGCTCAAATTAACACTGTCAGAGTTGATTTCAACACTTTTAAAGTGTCTATATGGGTCCACACCAGAAAGAGTTAACAAACTATTGCTCTTTGTTTTTAAATCTCTTCATGGTCTGGCCCCACCTTACATTGATGACTTATTGTCAACTTCTGCCAGGAATCTGAGGTCAGGTTCCCAGTCACTGTTGTCAATTCCAAATGCTCGCCTTAAGACGTGAGGTGATAGAGCATTTTCTGTGGCCGGTCCAAAGCTTTGGAATAACCTTCCTCTGCAGCTCAGGTCATCTCAGAGTTTGGATGCTTTTAAGGCACAACTCAAAACGCATTTCTTTGACCTGGCTTTTAATGTTGGTTAATTTTTATTCTCTTATGGATCTTTTATTAAACTGTTTTATGTGTTGTTTTATTTTCTTCTTTTATCTTGCTGTTTTATGTTTTTAGTCTATTTATTGTGTTGGCATGTTCATCATGAATGTGTATGTACAGCACTTTGGGTTGCGTGAGCAACAATAAGTGTGCTTTATAAATGAATTTGACCTTGACCTTAATGTAACTCTTTTTGAAGAGTTGGTACTTTAACTCTGATTTAGTGTCAAAACTCTTCTGGAGTTGACAATTTAACACCAGTGTTAGAGTTAGGGCAGCAGTAGCTCAGGAGGTAGAGCACGTTGTCCAGTAATCGGAAGGTTGCAGATTCGATCCCGGCTCCCACCATAGAATGCTGCTGTTGTGTCCTTGGGCAAGACACTTAACCCTCCTTGCCTGCTGGTGGTTGTCAGAGGGACCGGTGGCGCCAGGGTACGGCAGCCTTGCCTCTGTCAGTGCTCCCCAGGGCAGCTGTGGCTACATTGTAGCTCATCCCCACCAGCGTGTGAGTGTGTGTGTGTGTTTGTTTAATTATATTTATATTTCAATAATCATATCATACTAAATGTCTGATTTTGTGAAAAAGCATAATAAAATGGGGTTTTTAGTTGGGTAAGCGCCTTCCTCAGTAGAAATAAATGCACTGGGGGTGAGTGGAGACCTATCCAAGATGGCAGCCGGCCACTACGGCAGCTCCAATAGGCAGTGCCAGTCCATGGGGCATCTACGTATATATGTCTGTGCTCAGGACCCCCACTCAGTTCTACTCCATCTAAAATAAAGGCTCACGTAGGAAACCATTGAACGTGGATTCCACCAGATGATGATGATGATGATGTTTAATCACATCTAGAGTCACTTTAAGGATGCATCTTGACTTCTGACTGGCAATGATGAATAAAAACAACCCAACATGCTAAAACATTCTGATACATAACAGTCTGACAGGCATGAGGTCTGAAATATGTGATGAACTGATGCCACCATTCATGAATATTAACCAATGATAGCAGAGCATTTATAGATGTAGACTAGTGAAGATAGACAGCTAATAATATTCCAGTTTGATTTTTTTATTTAAATCCTGCCTGGAAACAGCTTTTATTTGATTTTGATTGGATCATTGCTACGACCCTAAATTATAAACATTACAGGAGCTTGGATTTCCCTTTTTCTCGCTTGGGTTTCACTAATCACTAATCCCCCAATGCTGACAGGAGTACAGAGCATTTTGTTATCTTTAATTTTGGTTAGCTTTAATTTATTGAGCCCAAAAATCACAATTCACCCTTATGCACGTGTAATGTGGTTCAGCTGGACATCACATTGCACTTTGGGAATTCTTATGAGACAGCATAATGGATTCCTCTTGATAATTTACTCAAAATTTTACAAAAAAAATAGTATTTTTTTTCTTGCAATTCTTGATCCAAAAGAGCAACGGATGGATTGAATTTTCTGCTGAGTTTCTTGTTCTGTGGAAAAACCATCAACCCAGAGAACAAATTATTTTATTATAACACTGATCAGCTGATGACCTGAATGTGTTGCCTTGGCAACGTCCAAAGTCAATGTAAAACCAGGTAGAATAGGCCCGTAGAGAGTTAACTTTGCCAAATGTTCGACATTCTTTTGAAGATGAGTCATAAATCTGAGAAAACTGTAAGTTCACGGTTCCCGATTCACTGATAATAATGTGCTTTTGAATTGACAGGATGTTCCTTATGAGTCACATTTATTAGTATATTAAAATTATTGTCTACAGCTTCTTTTGAATTCAGAATTTATGAGCAGAAAGTTAAAAAACAGCTGGAACTGCTATTTTATGCATTGCTGATAGCATATTTTGCACTTATACGTATGCTAATAGTTGCTTATGTTTGCTAGCCGTTGGTTTTCCAGCTAAACTGCTCTCTGTGTCACGAAGCATCCAGCTTACAAAGAAATATAAGTGCAATAGAAAAGCTCCTCCTTGTAAACAAGCCAATAAATGATCAAAAACAAACAGTGCAATGATGAAATCAGTGAGGCGGTTGTGAGAGATTGAGAGCTGGTGGCGCTGCCGTCATAAACTCCTCTGTGCTGCGGACTTCAGAGCTGCAGCCTGTAAAGACTGATTCAGGTGTGTGACCTTCAGCGACAGAGCTGAGTTGAGCTAAGCCGAACTCTGCTGAGCTTTGGCTCTGCGCTCAGGGCTGTAATTACACACACTAACACAGCGTAGCCCAGACCACCCCAACACACACTCACACACACACCAACCAACCCATTTCACCCCTTATCATAGCTGCAGCTCTAAGTGTCCTATGAAGTGTAATGTTGTGGAACAGATACAGGGATTGTAGCTGGGGTGGTTAACTCCTGGATGGGATGCAAAGAACACTTTTTTCATACTCTGTGGGCTGATGATTATAATGAGCCCCCACCCTCCCACCCGTTCTCCTCACCTCTGACTCGCTCCCTCTCAACCTCCCTCTGTCTGCAGTGGACTGTGTAGACCCTCAGTGCAGCGGGCATGGCGTGTGCGTGCGCGGGGAGTGCGTGTGCTCGGCAGGGTGGGCCGGCGTGAGCTGTGATGACCCTCTGCCAGCCTGTCAGGAGCAGTGCTCGGGACATGGCACCTATCTCCCAGAGTCAGACTCTTGTGTGTGCCAACCCAACTGGACGGGACCGGACTGCTACACGGGTAAGAGACGAGGATTAAACTTCACATTTAGATTAAAAAAAGAGAAATACAACTGAAAATGCACTCCTCTAGTATCCAGTGTGGTCCTGCTGATGATATTTCCTGATGTGAGAGGGTTTTACATCTAATTTTATTTATGTATTTAAAATTTGATTTTAAAATCTGCTGTTTTATCTTGATTTTAATGTTTTATGTTCTTGCTGTTTCTGCACAACATGCTATACAAATAAAGCTGCCTTGCCTTTTAAGAGTGTGTGCATGTGCTCACATAATGCACTCACTTTTTAAAAATAAAATTTCCCCTCATGACTGCAACCCTGCAAAGCACACTAGGACTCCCGACTTGTATTCATGAGCACAGATTTAAAAACGTCTGCACACCCCCGTTTGGACACAAGTCTCTTCAGCTAAATGAGAAAAATAAAGTGCCAGCGAGGAAAGAAAAAATTCAAACATTGGTGCAATCCTGTCAGATACTGCAGCTGCTAGGAACCCTCAGCTTGGCATTTAAGGGCCCGTCGATGTTTATTGTATTCTTGTTTACCTAGATATTAGCGAGCGGTTGTTAAATTTAGCTGTGAAAGCTTTTGCACCACTGTAACTACCTTTAGTTAGTGAAAATAACAGAATCAGCCCTATGCTGATTATGGAGAACGTTTCGAAAGCTAGCCAAGCACATGCAACGGGGTGTCTGATGTCTACGCTGCAGCATGATGTCCTTGCATCGTGAACTCAAAGGGATACAGCAGGCTTTTCCTCCAAGCGTTGATGTGTATCAGCATCAGACGTTTCTACGATTTACTGAAATATATTTACAGGCATTTCAGAAGTTTCAAAGGCTTTGATTCACAATGATATTGTTTATGCAGAGTGTCAATATCTGCAGCGATGACCCTCAATTCTCTTTTTTGGGATCCTCCAATTCATCCTGGCAGGCTGTCAATCAACTTCTGGTCCAAATCCTGACTGATGGCAGCTCATCTTTCTATAATCAATGCTTGGAGTTTGTCAGAATTTGTGGAATGTTCTTTGTCAGTTTGTCTCTTGAGGATGGAACAAAAGTTCTAAATAAGAGTAAGGTCTGGGACGTTTCCTGACGCTGACCTAAATCGTCTTTGTTCCCATGAGGCACTTGGGTTTGACTTTAGCTTCAATTCAAATCAAGTCAGTTTGTTCTATAGCACCAGAGTCGTCTCAAGGCACTTTACAAAGTAAACACTCCTGTTGAGCCTACTTGGTGCTTTGAGTTCAGTTCATTATGCCAATTAGTCAAAAGTTTTCTATCTAAGGAAACCCAGAAGGTTGTTGTGATTTTACAGCAGTCCTCATACTAAGCAAGCATGTGGCGACAGTGGAGAGGAAAACTCCCCTTTAACAGGAAAAAACCTCCAGCAGAACCTGGATCAGTATCCATCGCGACTCACTAGGGGTTTGAGAAGACAGAGCATACACAAAAAATAAACAGATGAGCTAGTAGTAGCACTTTCCATGTTAAAGAAAGTAAAAAGTAAAAATGAGGAGCTAGAGAATGTTCAGTTGTTGGTTGCCAGCCGATGGCCCCCTCCAGTAAGGTATCACAGCTCAGCAGAACGCCAAACCTGGTGTAGCTTCCTAGCCCAGTGCTCCATCATGCTGGGAGGAGTTCCTCTGGGAGGATGTTTCGGAACCATTCTTTATTCATGCCTTACTGTGAGTCCACTCGCTGCTGGTCATCAGAGGAAATGACCTTTAGCAGAACATCAGTTTGTCCCAGATGGTTTCTTGGAGAGAAGTGTCTTCCTTGCTGCCCATACTGAAACCAGGCTGTCCTCCAAAAGTCTAAACTCTGCGCTGGTGGAGCCCAGATCCCACAACTGGAGCAAGGTCAGGAGAACTTCCTGATGCAGCTGGACTTTGTAGATTGTTTGGCGGATTAATTTCACTTTCATGGCAAAGAGAGACTTTGCATATCACCTGATCTTTCTCCGTAACATCCTGGAGCTCACACAAATGGCCGTCATAAAAACTGAAGCAGCATACTGAGAATTACTGCATACTCAAAGGTTATGGTCACATGTGCATGCTACGGTTGAAAGAAGCGGTTTCACCATTCACACTGAATATTTGCAGAACATGGCCTACTCTCAGGTGTATGCATCCTTTATTATGAGAATATGGCTCATGATAATGATGAACCGTGGTTGAATATCAGAGAAATGAGCCTCCTCCCTTCTAGCTGCCGGCCTTTTAATCAAAAAGGCACCCGGCGATTCTATGTCCAGGTCTTGTTGAGGCATAGTTAAGTTAATGTAATTCTAATAGAGAGCTGAAAAACTCTTCAGCTTGAATCCACTTTTTTTCTGCTCACTCTCCACGCTATGTATATTTAAATTGAAATAAGTTTTTACTGCAGCTGGATAAGTAGGCTTTGTGTGCCTCCAGCACTTTGCTCTCTTTACTGATGGATGAGGCTTTGCCTCTGCAGAGAGAGTGAGAGCTAGATGGTGAGGAGTGCACAGAGAAAGGAGGAAACGCACAAAGAACGGGAGGAAGATATTAAAGGGATGTTGCAAAAGGGAGATGGAGAGAAACGAAAGAGCTGACAGAGACGATGATGGAAGTGTGTGGTGAAGGAAGGGGTATTAACAAACCCACTAAATCTGATCAAAATGTCAGGAAAGAATAATGGAGCTGAATTGGGGCTTTAGTGGTTTAAATATGTGGTGAAAATACAAATCATTTGGCTTTTATTATGAGTCGATTCACTCGTCTTCTTTGGGGAGCTGAGCTATTAGAGGTGAGAAGATTGTGTATTGTGAGAAAGTAGATTTTTTTCGTCTCTGAGGTTATCCCACTCTATCGCTTGTGTTTTTTTTTACTCTCTCACCTAAATGCAATGGCTCACCCTCAATCCTGCTTTTGTAAACTTATTTTTTCCCTTCTGCGTGTCCCCGGTGCCTCTTTTAACTTCTTTTTCCTTGCAGTGCTCAGTTCCTCCATCTGTTCCCCCCTCCCTCTCATGCTCCTCGTCCTCTCACACGCTTTCTTTCTTTCCTCCATTTTTTTTTCTCACACATGTCTCCGCCCACCTGTTCAACAGAGCTGTGCCCGGTGCCATGTGGCAGCCATGGTGCTTGCTCAGAGGGCCAGTGCCAGTGTGAGGAGGGTTGGATCGGCGCCGCGTGCGACCAGAGAGCGTGCCATCCTCGTTGCGAAGAGCATGGCCAGTGTCACGACGGGACCTGCATCTGCCAGCCCGGCTGGGAGGGGGAACACTGTAACATTGGTGAGCTGTGTCTCGTATCAGCGTGGGAGTGTTTGTTTGTGTCGGGTGATATTTAGGTTTGTGTGATTTGATACAGATCTTCATGAAGGTGTCAGGATTGTTTTCTCTTTCACAATTCTCCCTTTCTTCATTTCCTCAGTTACTCATGATCTGGACGTGGTGGTGAAAGGTAATTTATTTATATTAAAAATCTGAGTGTCATGCTTCAAGATACCCATAAATGCCAAATGTGTGCGTGTGTGTGTGTGCGTGCGTGTGTGTGTGTTATGACGTGTGCACGTGGGACACCTTTGCAGACGGCTGCCCGGGGTTGTGCAGCGGGCATGGGCGCTGTACCCTGGAGCAGAGTGGCTGGCGCTGCATCTGCCAAGCTGGATGGAGTGGGCCTGGATGCAGCGTTGTCATGGAAACTGACTGCAGTGATGGAACTGACAATGACGGAGGTGACA
>SSNS01000102.1:1714825-1750709 GCA_006937985.1 Aphyosemion australe | reverse complement strand
TTTTACATCATCTATCACATTATATCTCTTTTTTCCCCACTCCCTCTCTCCTCACCTCCCCTCTTCCTGTCTTTTTTGGCACATTGTCCATTCCGTTCCATTAACTCTCATCTCGATTCTTCTGCTAAAAAGTCTTCCTCCTCACTCTTTCCTCCTCCTCATCGCTCATCATAGGCCCAGTCCTGCTGTGACTCCTGTAGAGTCCTGCCGCTTTTTTTTACACTGTAAAGAAAATGTTTTTGTGTGTAAGTGTCCTCATTTGTGCTGTTCCTCAAATCACAGCTAAACGTCTGATATGCATACCACCTGCAAGGATAAAAGGCACTCAGAGAAAATTTCTCAAGTCTAAATACAGAAAAACACGCAGGGAGATTTCAGTTCTTTTGGTTCTTAAATGTTTTGAAAGAAACAAAAGACAGTGAGTGCCTCAGTTTCCACGTAGCGTTTTAAATCTCTTGTCTAAATATTACACAGATTTTCTGGCCATCTACAGCGCTTCTCCAATAACCAGTTGTTTTTTTTAGTAACAATATTGCATCGCCTTGAACTTTGCCCCATTCTCTTTGAAACTCCATCAAATATCCAATATAGACATGACTGTTAAGGTGGAGCTGTAATCCATCACTGAAAACAAGGTAGCGTTGCCTTTGTTTGCGAGGAAATCTTGTTTTGTTTTTGTGTGTGTGTGTGTGTGTGTGTGTGTGTGTGTGTGTGTGTGTGATGCATGAGTGTGTGTGCGTGCATGTGCGTTCATGTGTGTGTGCATGCATGTATGTGTGTGTGCGTGTGTGCATGCGTGTGTGTGTGCGTGCATGCATGTATGTGTGTGTGCGTGCATGTGTGTGTGTGTGTGTGCGTGCATGCATGTATGTGTGTGTGTGCGTGTGTGTGTGGTTCTATATTTTTGTTGAGGTGTGTGAATCTGCAGCAGCAGGAAGCCTCAACCACAGTTTTTTTTTGGTGCAGGCCTCTGATAGCTACAAAGTAATCTTTTTTTTCCCTGCACATTGTTTACCAAAGCTGCGTGACTGACTCAGCCGGCACTTCAAAGTGTCAGTGTTGATGGCTGCTAAAACATGAGTCACGGGTCCTTATTCTGGATTACAACCGTGGAGCCATGCAAGAAAACATGCCTTGTGGACTGCAAAATAGGGGCTGAGTTGGGAAAACGATTCACAGCGTGACTTTCTGGCCTGTCAGAAGTGTCGGCACCGTTAGTTACTTTTCTTTGTGGCAGTAATGGATTGTGTTCTGTTGTTCTTTGTAATTTCTTCATAGTAGAAAGTGTTAATTCTGTCACACAGTATGTGACTTTTTCAACTTCTTAAAGGGATCGTTTGAACATTTGTTGTAGATAGCTTTTTGAAGGGCCTCTGTTTGATGAAATAGAGATTTAGGGCTGAACAGACTCTAATGGCTGGTTGAAAACAACTCTTGTAAATTTCATAGTGGTTTGTTTGAGAGCTAAGGGTTTCCTATCACAGATATCCAGATACTCACCTCCCAATCTCTATTGTTGACACATAACATGGCACAACTCTTTTCCTGTTCCTGCTTCATCAGGAAAGGTGTGTTTCCACCCTCTGCAAAACGTTACGTCCCAGAAGCGCAGGTACATGTTGCTTACGCTTCAGGTCTATTGTTTTACACGCTACGCTTCCAGAACGCCTCAACCTCAGCAGTTCAGATTAACAGGAAGTCAAACATGAAAGCAGCATAAAACACCCTGAAACTTTCAAAACAAAAGTCATTTCCAGTTGCTTAACTAGTAAAAAATAAAGTACATAGTTTTTGTGAAATCTCCACAGCTGAGGTAAACAGAATAGGAAATAATGGTGCGTTCAGTTTACCTCGGAACTGGGAATGACGTTACACCCGAGTTAACAGCATTCTGGTTACCGTAGTTGGAGAAGTCAGGATTCCAATCTTGGCGACACCTTCTAAAACAGTTGCCATTGTTTGTAGATTCCTCTTAATAACACCATTATAAACTTTATGTTCGACATGCACTTTTAGTTTGCTCAGCTTAGCGTTGCATGCGCTACATGTAACACACACTCTTACAAGTGTGCCTTGTAAAATAAACACTTTTCAACCAAAACTTACTGTTGTTTATTGACTTACTGCCATTTTGGATGTTGATGTTGGGGTTATGAAATTCTTCCGACTTTCCGACTGTGAGGTCCGACTTTGGGGGCGTTTCAGTTGATTTTTCCTACTCGGAAGTCGGGATTTCTGAGTTCTGAGTGGTCAAGCAATTCTTCGGTGATTTCGTGACCTCAAGGGACCAGATGTGTGGAGTGCTTTTGCTGCCGTTTTGAATCTGAAACTCTGCTGGTGGGAAGGGAGCTGGCGGATAAAAACGCATGTATTACATCACGCGGGATGAAATGAGCTCTGACCTTCCTGCAGTTTGTGTGGTTTTGAAGTTACATAGTTAAAGTGGGCTTACAGTTGTTTTTCAAACAATCTGTTGTGGCCTCTAGTATAAATTAATGCTTTGTGAGTCGTTTTCTTGGATAAAAAGCTCTGACGCGTCTTTGTCAGGAAATGCAGATCAGCTGGAGGAGTGGGGGGCAGACAAGGTCAAGATTTGGAGTCCTACTCGTGTTCATGACAATCAAAAGTCTGTCCTCTGATTGGCTAACAACAGCATGACTCTTCCACTGCCTCCATTCCTTCTTTTTTGTTGTGTAAAATATAAAACATTGATTTTTTTATCTCCACGAATAACTCAAGCCTGAAGGAGTTCCATGTTGTGGAGTTGCTAATGCTAACGGTTAGCTTCTACTAGCCAAGACGTGCTCTTCTCTCTCCTGGCTGCAAAAACCGACAAAGCTTGCAGCGGTCGCAAGCCAATGGGTGAGGCCATGAATTCTTGTGACACAAGCATTTCCTTGTGTATTTTCTTTCTGTGACTAATGCAGGCAATAGCTGTAGAAGACTATTTTCACATTCTGCATGCATGTGAAACTCAGAGTGACCAATCATATTTCAGAAGGAAGACATATGACACATTTGTCACTGAACCTCTGCTTTAAAGGCCAGAGCAGCTCATAGAGCTGCCTTCAGTCACTGTTATATCATCTCCTGTCTGCAGCAGCGTAGGAGATCAGTGTTCATAAACCCTGATTTTGGTCTAGAAGGTTTATGAAATGTGCTGCTGATATTCAGACATCTGCAAGAAAACCAAGACAAACCCTGTGATCCTCCAGAGGGAAACTCCAGAAATTAGAATATGGCGTAAAACTTCAGTAATTCAACTTAAAAGGTTGAAACAAAACTCATTACATGAAGATAGACTTTTGCGCCATATTCCAATTTTTGGAGTTTCACATCTAGAAGCTCATATATGCATTGATTTTATTTACATTTAAGTACTCGTGGTGTATTTTTTTGCAAGTTTGAGTGTAGAAAAAATAAATGACAGCAAAATAATACAATTATCTGCTTTATAGAATTGCATTTACAGGAACTGAACTTTTGTAAATTGGAGCTGTTTTAAGTTCGCAGAAACTATCCTTGGTCTTTTCTTTAGCTCCCCAGTCCCAACTCTTTCTTCAAACTAAAGCAATAAAACGAGTAACCTGTTAATTCCTCATTTCTACAGAAATGCCCAAAGTGTCCTTTCAAATAGGGAGACATTTCTGTAAATATCACTGACTAGCGAGGGCTAGACCTCAACAATCACAGTTGAGTGGTTTAATCAGAGTCCTGGAGCAGACGGGGAGGTTATTATGGGCTCATCTGATGAGTCTGTGGACTGGTGGTCGGGGAGAGAAGACTCAGAATCGGTGACAGCTGGTAAATGACCTGACCAACTTAGATGGTAGGTGGGAAAAGCAAAGTAGAAACAGGGAATAATTGATGATTGGATGTGAAGAAGGATGAGGAAAAGGAGGGGGGTATTGGATTTTGTAATTGAATCAAACTGGACTGTGTTGAAATGAATGTGATTAAAGAGGACAGTATAAAATTGGATTTGAATTGGACCTGTTTTGTTTAGCTGTTTGAAATGACTTGAGCTGTAAGTTGGCACTTTATGAACAGAACTGAATTAAATTAAACGAGTGTGATGGGACACAGGGATGAGGAAAATAAAGGAGAGAAACCAACTGATTATTTTCCGGTAGTTAAAGTCCTGAACAATAGTTAACGGG
The DNA here is from genome assembly GCA_006937985.1 of Aphyosemion australe. NCBI lineage: Eukaryota > Metazoa > Chordata > Actinopteri > Cyprinodontiformes > Nothobranchiidae > Aphyosemion > Aphyosemion australe. Next base: position 1,746,549 of record SSNS01000102.1, on the reverse strand, counting down.
CCAAATTCAGATTTCCTTTTCTTATCTGCTCTCTGTTTTAATCAGTGATGAAACATGAACTACATGCATAAACACAGTTGCAAACGTTGTTTATAAATTCATTTGCAAATGGCAAATGTGAATGCCACTTTATGCAGAGCAAAGGTTGGCATTCACACACTCAGACGGGTGATATTTAAACATGAAATGGCAGAAAAATGAGAGGAATAATGACCTTGTGGTGCCTCGCTGCTGCTTTGGTTTACATTCATGTTGAAGCTTGGTATTTTCTCATTTTTCTCCCTTAAATAATGTAAAATCCTACATGCCGATCGTGAATTTTTAGTTTGTGCTGGAGCCTGTTTCCTGGCCACGATCGGTTGTTCTGTGCCTGTCTGTTTATGTAATCCTGTCAAAACGCAAACAACTTGGAATAAATTCAGGCTCAAATGTAGCTCCTTCCATACCGGATTCGTCTGGCGTTTTCCTTCCATGAGTCACCGTGTTTTGCAACAAAAAATGGCAGAATGTTTGATGAAAGTGTTGATCTCAGCTGAAATATACATGTTGTGTTTGTGAGTGAGAGGGCAGGACAGATGTTTAGGTGGCGAGCAGCTGGAAGCCAAACAAGGGCATAAAATACTAACAACACTGCGTGTAGTAAAGGGATTCTGTTATAGTGTTACGTAAAACACTAGTGATGCATGAAAATGTAGTTTTAAATTTTACATTACATTTTGTTTGAGAGGCGATGCAGGTTTCTATATAAATGCATGCTTTCTTTCAAAAGAGATCAAATGTTTGCTGGAATGGCTTTTAAAGCGACTGTCCTGTTTTCCCTTTCAGGAATTATGTATGATTTTTCAGAAATCCGTAAAAGTGATTGTCTTATCATGTAGTGTGATATAATGTAAGCAATACGTCTTTTTTTTTGCTAAGCCCGCCCCCTGCCTCGTAAAATCTGTGCAATATAAACTGATCGCCGACCAGAACTAACCAATAGCGTTAGACTACCGCTTACGTGCTTCAAATTTAAGGAAGTACCTCGGCTGATGCAGATTTGATGAACTTTTCACGGACAAGTAAGTCTTTAAAATATAAATATATGAAAACACAACATGACATGAGAATGATAATTGTAAAACAACGTGTTTTAGCTCTGTTTGTCGGCTACAGAAGCACATTCATAAACAAGAAACGTGCAGTCGCCATCTTAAATAACCGAATTGACCAACTCTTGGTGTGATACGCTTGTCAGCCACTAGATGGTGCCATCAGAAAAAAAATACTCCGGACAGCCGCTTTAAGTATTATTGCACCTGCTTTTACTTTGTTGGCAAGGTGACAACCGGAAAACACACAAACACACACACACACACAGCAACCACTCGGTGGCCTAGTGGTATGAGTGTCCTTGCTGAGACTGGCAAGATCGTGGGTTTAAATCCACGGTCGGGTCATACCAAAGATGTTAAAAATGGGACCCAATGCCTCCCTGTTTGACACTCAGCATTAAGGGGTTGGAATCGGGGGATTAAACCACCAAATAGTTCCCAAGCGTGGCCGTGTCTGCAGCTCCCCCAGGGTAAGGGTCAAATGCGGAGAACAAATTTCACCACACACCAGCGTGACAACTATGAGACTTTAATCTTTAATTTAGGGGTGGGACTCGATTAAAAAAAATCTAATTAATTAGAGGCTTTATAATTAATTAATCTTGATTAATCGCATTTTAATCGTTCCAGAAAATTTGCATAACACGGACATACACAAACCGGTAAGGAGAAAGGTCCTACTGGATGTTTGAGTTTTCAGTCTAAATGACTTTGTTTTCCATCTAAACTGTTTTCAGTGTGACACAACAGGTAGGGCTAATAGTAAACCATAAAGTCTGGATAAAATGAACTTTTCAAGGTGAAACATCAAAGGTAAGAAACTTTTTGGGAGATTTTTGTTTTTGTTGCTCTCTGTCTTCTATTTCGGTGAAACTTAGGTGTAGAGTGTTGGGAGATAATCATTTAGAATCAGTAGGGCCTTCGCTTCAAAATGGGTGGAAGAAAGTGTAAAATTTTAAAGTATTAGAGACAGAAATGAAGGCAAAAACACATAAAGAGGGATTTCCTATCTCTCATTTGATTGTAGTTTTAGTTGTGTTTGGAGCACATAAAGAGGTTTACATGGTCTTGCCGAGATTCTGAAGTTTTTTTGGAGGTGCAGCTTGACTAGATTGATATTTAGGGCATGAATTTTGCTGCTAAACTTCAACGTCCCCCAATCAGGGGACCCTCGGCCGCAAAGGGTTAAATGCGTACATTTTTATTGACGCGTTATTTTTTTCTAATTAATTAATCATAATTAACGCTTTAAATTTCCTCCCCGAGTTTAATTTTAACCAGGAAACAGCAGAGAACGTCTGGGCTAGTAGAAGCTAACCGTTAGCATTAGCAACTCCACCACACAGCAGAACTCCTCCAGGCTTGTGTTATTTGTGGAGATAAAACATCAACGTTGCAGAGCAGACAGAGTCAGTGGTAGAGTCGTGTTGCTCTTAGCCAATCAGAGGAGAGATGTCTGGATATCAGGAAGGCAGCTTTATTTATACTGCACATTTCATACACAGAATCAATTCAATGTGCTTTCCAGGAGGAAGAACATCACAGTGACAACATAAAACAGCAGATTTTAAAATCAAATTTAAAAATACTCAAATAAAAATAAGACTTCAATATCCTGCAGTCTTCAGCTCCCCTCTCCTCCAGCTGACTTCTACGTCCTGAAACAGGAGCGCCAGAGCTTTATGCATTTATACCAGAGACCACTAGAGATGTGCTGAAATAACGAGTGAAAAGATTTAGGTGAATGTATGTAAAAACTTGTATGTATAGGTTTGACTCTGTAATGATGACAGAAATGTTAAAATACATTCAGAGCTGAACACCAGAGTTTGTGTTTATGTCATTTAAAGCCCTAAAAGATCTGACTGCAAATGTTTAACACTGTAAAGCTTTTCCTGGATAAAACTGGTAATTAGCTAATACATATCTGATCATCCATCTGTTTCAAATTCAGCAAACTCCCTCATATGTCTGCACACGGTTTATCAAACGTCTCCGTTTAGTCCTGATTTAGCTAAAAAATAATAATAAACGTCTCCCTGACAGAGTTATGGAGTCTATTTAGACATCTCTTTCTGTGCTTCCACCTCTGTGTGCAGCTTTTCAAACACCATATTTTCCACCAGCCCTCTCCTCTAATTGGCAGATATACTGTCGGCTCTCTTAGGCCTGTCTAGCAGCGGTCTTTTTTTGTCTCTCCAGATAGACAGAGATGGAAAGATGCTATCTCTAGTAATCAGAGAATAAGAAAGGACTTTGAAGCAAGAGTTTCATTTATTCCACCTGGATAGGAAAGGAGAAAATATGCATAAAGCCTTCTTTTAAAATAATCACTGCACTTGCAGGCAGTGACGTTGCACGCGCAATTATAAATTATTGCATCTGTTTAAGATATGCATTTTTAAAATGTGCTGCATTTTTGCATAACAATCCCATCTGGTTAATAATCCACTATTCTGTGTATTCCTTTTAATGACAATGGTATTTGAAATTCAATTACTGGTGCGCTTTCAAGTTCAAACAGTGACTCTTATGGAAATTACCCATTGTAGTAGTCTACCTTTGTAGGATGAGGTTATAATAGAATATTGTTGCCCTTTAGCTCTCTGCTCTGTGGTCAGATGCATTTAAATGTCAGCGCTGTTTCCTGCCTTTTCAGAAACGGGCTCCAAATAGGAAACACGAATGCCGGCCTCGGCTCCGATTACCTGCTGCCTCCGTTTGGATCTGCGGCTCATTGTTTACGCCAGACGTTTATGGATCGCATTCGCTGGCGATTTGAGGCATATTTATAGCATTAAGACGCTGTAATTGCCAGCTGATGATCCGTAATGAAATCCGCTGTAATAATGGTGATTAATGTGGAGCTCATTGTTGGATTTCATGGCAAAGCGAGATGGAAAAATGTGATAAATCTGTTTTTCAGACGGACTGGTGGACTGTGTCGATCCAGACTGTTGTGAGCAGCTAAGCTGTGGTTCCGACCCGCTGTGTCACGGCTCGGCCGACCCACTGGCCCTGCTGCTGCAGGGGCCCCAGTCCCCCACCACGCAGCCTGCATCCAGCAGCACGCACACACACAACTTCTACCGCCGCATTCACTTTCTCCTTGGCAAGGCAGCCACACACACTCTCCCTGGAGACGTGCCCTTTGATACCAGGTATGCACTTGTTTACTCCTTGTGTGTGTGTGTGTGTGTGTGTGTGTTAGCAATCTCTTCTTTGCTTTTATTTCCTGAGTTTTCGTCCTTGAGTTTTCTTGCATGCAATACTTTGAAAAGTATGACTTGCATGAATGAAAACATTCATTTCCCCCCATTATTTGTTAAATGAATATGTGTGTTTGCAGTGAGAAGCTTCACGTGTGTTCACGTGCGTCTGAATGCATCTTAGCGACTTGCGTTACCCTGGAGACGCTGCGGCGCATTGTTCTGTCCCCCACTATCATTGTCAGCAGCTACAATGTTTATCTTTGCTACGTGTTAATGCTTAATGTGTCATTCAGTTACACCCATCGTGAAAGTGTCACCATGAATTTTTCAGGGCCCTCTCGTTGCCGTCTAACAGCAGAAATGCATCTCTCTCGCATCACCATGACCCCAAAATGATGTGGTTGGAAACAAGAGGGGATGCCTCTCTGAAAAATGACAAAGTGCATTTTTCCCCCTCGCTTCCCTCGTAGAATAAACAAATAAATTAATGATGTGGCTAGTTTTTTTTTTTTAGAGGATAAATCGATGGCAGCTTTAGGACAGGAGTAACAAACGGGGCGATGCAGAACCCTCACCGTTCTTCATTTAGCCTTTTTCTGAAGTAATAGAAATTACCCCATCAATGAGTGTGTGTGTGTGTGTGTGTGTGTGTGTGTGTGTGTGTGTGTGTGTGTGTGTGTGTGTGTGTGTCTCACGTGTAACTCTGTCTTCATTTGAGCAGAGAAGCAGCAGATTTAACCAGCGTATTTCACACTGTGTATTCATCTTTGCGAGTTAAAGGTCTAGTTGAAAAACCTCTTTTTGCTGCGAGCGCCACCGTAGCTACGGTAATATAAAGCAGACATTAGAGTTTTGTTTCCATATGACAAGGTGTTGAGAGGTTTTACTGTGGATGAAGCTATATTTATGGTCTGTATCCTGGCAATCTTTGGCAGATTTCTTTGTGCTAAAGAAGGGAATTGTTCTGAGCAGAATAAACGCAGCTGCTTTGTCTTCTCACACAAGGTCATTTGGCTAGTGCGTGACAATATGCTGCTTTCTTCAAACAATGATTACGTTCTCCAGCATTGTGAACCTGTCATCTCTCTTGGTTTATCTCGTTTTTTCTCTTATCTCTCCCTGTCTTTGTGTTGACAGTCGGGTGGCTGTGATTCGAGGTAGCGTCGTGCTGCAGGATGGCTCTCCTCTGGTTGGAGTCAACATCACCTTCCCACAGCATCCTGAGTACGGATACACAATCAGCCGGCAGGATGGAAGGTAGAGAACAAACTAGAACATATGTAAATGTTTGCATCGCTCATTTCGTTTCACTTTCCAACCTACTTTTCCTCGCTCTCGTTTTCAGTTTTGACTTGGTGACCTTTGGTGCAATGTCCGTGACCCTCATGTTCCAGCGTCCACCCTTCCTCTCACAAACGCGCACCATATGGACGCCAAACAACAACTTCATGGTTCTAGATCAGGTGACCATGTCCAGAGAGGAAGCCCAGTCTCCTAAATGTGACGTCAAGAGCGTTCTGAGTCCCTATCCTCTGGTCCTGCCGTACCCTCTCCCAAGATACACCGGAACATGTGCAGACAAGGGACCAGCTGTTCCTGAGCTTCAGGTACAACCCACTTATATACCAACATGCAGTCATAATGGAAGCAGGATGACCATGTGTGGTTAAAGTGTTTGGTTTTCAGTTTCCCTAACAAAAGTGACCCCAAAGCAGAAGACAGAAGGGTGAACATGGCTGCCTGTGAGGAGCAGATGTAGGGTTAGAGATGTGTTTAATTTGGAATGGTCTGATGTACTTGGTGCAATTTCTTTAGAGGAACAGTTTATAGAAATGTTAGGAGAGGAGAGCCAAATTCTCTGAGCTGGTGAGTAGTTAAGGGTCATGTGGTGGACAGCCAGCATTAGTTTGGTTGCAGATGCAGATTCCAGGAAGGGGGTGGTCTTATACAGAAGCTGCTTTGCCACCACCTTGGAATAGAAACAAGACAAAAGGGAAACTGAAGAAGGCTTCCAACAGTGAGGAGGGTTTTTTAACACATCTCTTGGTGTGTCCATTGGATCATATCTGGAAGGTGACAGTGGTTATGGATTAGTCCTTCTATGTTTTATTGAAATAAGAACTTCTGTCTAAAGCACTGTCAGCGGGTTTGCCATGGAAACGAAACATGTAAGGTGTCACGCTGGGTGGACAAGGAGTTGGAATGTAGCGTGTCTTATGACCCAAACGCGGAGATGCTAGCGTCGGGAGAGGCTAACGTACAGTTACTCTGGGAACGGCTGTAGAGCTGGGTATTGATTCACATTTCAAGAATCGATTCGATTCTGATTCTCAAGGGTTAGAATCGATTATCACGATTCGATCCAAATCAATCTGTTCCAATTCGATATTGATATGGGTCAGTGCTATTAAAAAATTTTTTTTTAGCTGTTACCTTAACTATGTGCCAGTAATTCAATGATGCAGCACTGGGTGAGTTACAGTTCACAGAGGGAAACTGTATTAACCCTTTCAGACGTAAACCTTAAAACGACCATCTGGACTTTTCCTTCCTATTTTAGCTGTAAAAAGGGCAAACTGTGTTAAATAATTAAATTGATTCTTGAAATTTTTAGAAGAATCGATCCAGAATCGATTTTTCGATTTTATCAACACAGCACTAAACGGCTGTACGTGTCTCAATTGGTAACGAGACCGTATAGTCATTCTGGAAGTAGTAAGTAAATCACATGTACTTGTAGGTGAACGTCTGTATGACTGAAGAGCTGGATGGCTCAAACTCTAGGCACAATTCTGAGGAAACTATGAGTGAGTGCTGGGCAGATGAGGTGAACTCTGATATAGGTTTGCATGATGACGTGGCGGGGTGAGTTACGGTGAGGGGGATGATGGGAACCGGAGTTCTAAGCATCTGAAGGGGCGCTGGCGATCAGGAACCGTGACATAAGGTACCAGAGATTTAGCTGTCTCAAAGAAGTAAGAAACAATATGCAGGAGTACATAATGAACACCTTTGGAGATTTTTTCTAATTGACCTTTCACCGAGCCCCGCCCCCCTTAGTTACTGTTGCTAAGTCCGACAAAGTGGGTGAAACACTGAAAGAAGTAGGCAGATGCGTGTCAGCAACATTTTTTGGAGCAATTCCTCCGCAATATCATCCAGATCGAGACAAAAAGGGTTACAGTATGCAGTGGAGGGATATATTCAAAATATAAAAATACGTGTCAGCAACGAAGGAGACACGACTACTCTAATGCTTAGCTTCACCATCTTGTTTGAAGTTGTCGACAGTAACAGTTGCTATGAAGTGTGATTGGACAATAACCGTTTTGGGGGCGGGGCCGGCAAAAGGCTAATTCATCGTTAGCATTGTTAGCTCACTCAGTGTTAGCTTCTAGCCTTTTTTACTTGATATTAAAGTAAAACAAAAAGATGCCGTGGCTTCTTCGGGGTTAGGACTGGGCAATAAATCAAAAATTTATTGTTATCAAAATTTCTGACTCTTATCGATATCGTTTTTCCCACGTCAATAAATTTGGTAATTAAAAAATTAAGAGATGTGTATAGGTTGGCGACGTTCATGTCCCTTTAAGAAGCTGTACCACCTCGAGTCACATGACAATGTGATTCAACGTAATACACGTGACAGCCCCATCTAGTGGACAACTTTTGTTTTTGCACATACATGTAGTTATCGTCCATTTATCGCTATCGAGGTGAACTCCTCAATATACCATGATATTAATTTTAGGCCATATCGCCCAGCCGTATTAGGGGTACAAGAAATAACTTCTGGCTTTGGTTCTTTAAAAAACACCGCTGCATTTTTCTGGCAGGTGTTGAATTACAAATGCCGGCGCTGCAGCGTTAGCTAGCGCAGACTCAACTTTCCCATGGGCTCACAGATTGTAAACAATAACCACGTCCCTCTTTGGCCATTTTGAAAGGAGAAACACTGAGAACCACCCAGCCGGCTGGGAAGGAAATCTGCTTCAATGTAACCTTCCTTCCAACATGTTTTGGGATTATTTCACTGTAAAATTCTTACTTATTGTTCCTTTAAGACTAAAATGTCAGTCAGTATAAAATATGAAACATAGTTCAGTTGGCCTGACCCAGTTTTATTATAAACAATTATGTAAACACTACTGATAAATGCTTTGGCAGATTTTTGTTAATACTGTTATAGATGCTGTTAGACGCTAAATTCAATTCAAACTTACATTTTTTATACAAAAATACTTTTTATTCACTGTACATCGTTTTATCTTTGTATTCTTTATTCTTGTTGTGGATCTACTTTGCTGCTGTTACAACAGAATTTCCCCACTGAGGGACAATAAATGAATTTTTGTTCTATTCTATGAAAAAGTTTGATTAAGAAAAAACCTACTAGTCTTTGAACACATTTACAGAGTTTTTAAAATTCCCATTAACCGAAGATTTCCTGAAAAGTAAATCAGACAGCAATGAATAATAATAAAGTTACTGGAATGCACCCTGAGGGGAATTTGCATGTGTTTATATATTCTCACATTAGTGCATTAATGTGGACCTTTCAGTCAAAATCAACCTGCAGCTGGTGGTTCTGTCACCTCCAAAGTCAGCTGACTTCACCTCTAGAGTAGAGGAGAATCGACACCTCGTGGTATTTCATCTCGTATTTTCTGTGAGGTTTTGTTATAAAACAAAAAGCTGTCACCTTGTTTTATTGCATGCAGCTGCTGATGGATGTGTTGTTGTGTGTAGATGACAATCAGTAAGAATAACTCCTGGATGCAATTTGTAACAGCTGAGCAACAAACCCGCCCGCTCCCTGAAGGATTTTGCAAATTTAGCCCATTTCATTATTTGCATCATGCAAATGGAGGATATGCAAATGTGTGCTACATGGATATACTTCCCCACCACGGACGCAAATCAGCCGTCTGAAAGTCAGACGTGGAGGTCAGGCTGGTGAATGTAAATTTGCCTTCAAATGTAACTTCAGCCATGTTTCTTTCTTTTTTTTCCATTGAGATTTGAACAAACCGCTGTGAGATTAACACACGACGACGCTGGCACCTTTTTAATGTGTGCTGCTGTGTATCAGCTCTTTGGCACAGGAAATTGATTTTCTTACTTTAAAATATTACAAATCATTCATTTCCACCAACACTTTATGAGTTCTATCTGATATGAAAGAATCAGATGAGATTTGTGTGAGGAGGCGAGGAAAACAAATGAAGGAACATTTTATCCTGTCGATAAACAACACCTCGGGACAAAGAGGAAGCGGGCAGGGGAAAAAAGGATTGAAAGGAAAGCAGTCGGTGTTCCCTCGTGTTATGTTCGTCTGTTCACTCGTGAATGGAATCAAAGCTTTTGGACTTTGAGGAGAAAAACTCGGAGGTTCTTCTGGAAAAATGGGCTTTAGTGAATAGAAGTGTGAGTGAATGGGCTTTCTGCTTTAGGATATTAAAGTAAACTTTCTATATTTTGATGAAACATATTTACTTTTCTAGCCTACCGATGGAACGTTATAGAAACTTAATTTAATTTGTTGGTTTGGAGTTTTCTTTGCTTACTCCAGCAAAGTTCAGCTCTGCAGCTCCTTTTTCATCAACTTGCCAATAACCCTTATAGCTGCTCATTTCACAAATAAAAGAGTCATAATGAAACACCTTTCCCTCTCATATTAATCTCCTTCTTTCTCTGGTTTCTCATTTACGCTCTTTTCATCGGCCACATTTCTCACTCGGCGCTCCATCTTTCTCTCCCCAGGCGGTTCAGGAGGAAGTTCCAATCCCAGGAGCTTTTGTGAGGCTGAACTACCTGAGCACCCGCGCCGCAGGCTACTCCTCTCTGCTCCGAATCCTCCTCACGCCTCCCTCCTCGTCCTCCCCCGTTTCCCCGCTGGGCGGGCTGTCCAAGGTGCACGTGCGCGCATCTGTCCAAGGAAGGCTGTACCAGCGGTGGTATCCTGCTGGGCCCGGGCTGGTCCACAAGCTGGTCTGGAACAAAACTGATGTTTATGGCCAGGAGGTCTGGGGCCTCACTCATGCAACCGGTAGGTGGAATATGAAACGTAATGACACTTATTTATGAGAATGTTTTTATTTAAAAACACATGGTGGCTGCTGGTGGGAGGTGGACTTAGAAATGACACAGCACCTTCATTTTCTTCATGATATCACAGTTTCTCCCAAACAAATAATTACAGTCATTAATGGATTTAATGAGGTAAGAATCTGAAGTAAGTTGAAGGAAAACACACAGAACTAGAACAGCTGCTGCTCAAGTCTCCCAATTCATTCACTTGTTTCCTCTGAGTTTATTTTAATAATGTGTGACCTCATCTGCTTTGATCTACAAACTACTAAAAGTATAACAAGATCAACCAAAATGTCAAAGCTACTGCTGGTCGCTCATTAGGGTCCCCATGGTAACCAAACAGTTGCTGCATCAGGCTGTCTGCATTGTTGCCATAGTTTCTTGACCGTTAGCATTAGCAACTCCACCACACAGCAGAACTCCTCCAGGCTTGTGTTATTTGTGGAGATAAAACATCAACGTTGCAGAGCAAACAGAGTCAGTGGTAGAGTCGTGTTGCTGTTAGCCAATCAGAGGAGAGATGTCCACATATCAGGAAATAAGACTCCAAATCCTGCCATTTGAAGTTCTCTTATGATTTGGCAATCTTCTAAAACAGATGCACCAGAGCTTTTTGTACCCAGAGTACGATTTACAAGGCATTCATTCCTCCTAGAGAACACTGAAAATGTGTTGATTAAACGAATGAACCACACCTTTAAATATTCCCATTTGCGATAAAGCATCTCTATTATCTAAACAGTTGTCCGGTGTAGCAGAGACTTCATCTGTTGATGATCTTTCCTCCTGATATGAGATCATCTGCCTCACCTTTTTTTGTTTTCATCTTTATTCACCCTGCTCTGTTAAACCATTTCCCTTCTTCACCCCCATCCCTGCACCTCCATTCCTCCTCCATCCCATCATTTCCAGGGTTTCTGTCCCATTCTGAACCCTCCTCCCTCTCCTGCTTTTGTTATTTCCTCCATTCCTTCTGATCTCCCGCGTCGCCTCACCCCCCGTTCCCCTCTGCCCTCTGTTGTTTTCTCCCCACACACCCATGTTTTCTCCTGATGCACTTCCTCCTGCTTTGTTGGGCACGGCAACACAGAGCAGCGGGATCACGCAGACACGAACACGCGTACGCCAACAATTGCATGTACACACCCATGTGCAGGCGGATTGCAGAGAGAGGGAGAGCAGGAGAAAAGGAGATCATGCTCTGTTTGCTGGGGTGAACACATTGCCCGAGGCTTCGGCGGCGGAGAATGAAAGCTTTCACCTGTGAGATATTGAATGTCCCTCACGGAGTGCGGCGTGCACGCGTATTGTTTGTGAGAGTGTGTCTTCGTGCGCTGCGTCGTTTCTTGTAATATAGCTACAGAAATATTAGGTTGTGGAGGTATTTTTTCTTCTGAAAACACACAGGCCTTCCCGCTGAGATTGCTTTGTCCGTTTTGTCCTAGAAACGTCTTGCTGCTCAAATGAAGTCAGTTTTATTGCATTTTATTTTAAACAGGGCGATGCATTTGTGTTTGATTTTCAAGGATGAGACAATGTGACTGTAAGGGTCAGAAATTGCATAATATGTAACATTTCCAGGCGTTTATTTTTATTACAGAGATCCTTTTCTTGTGAATCTGTTTAGCCAAGCAAAAGCTAAAAGCATTACGTTCAACTTTCTGTTTCCTTTCTGTCCTTCAAAAATAAGATTACAAATGTGGCTCAGCTTGAGTCGCACGAAATTGAAACAAATGGACCTTTTGAGCAACCTTTAAAGATATTTCCTGGACAAAGAACTTTTATTCCCGCCTCCCACAGCAGTATGAGGTTTCTCCTCTTCTCTGAAAATCCACAGAGCTCCAAATGACCCATTATTTTCTCTCCCCAATCACCTTATCGATTGTACTCTGAGTGGAGATTTAAGTCGGCGCTGTGCGTCCACAGAGAGTTTCTCTCTGTGTAAGAGAATCTCCTGAGTTCGTGCATAATCCCAGCAGCTCCAGCTACTTACGTATTCCACCGTCTCTACTGGTCTTTATGCTGACTCGGCTCCCCGTTCTCCCTGGAGCTCCAATCAGTTCACAGACTTGTGGGTCTACAGTGGAGCAAGTTAAGAGAGATCAGTGCCAACAGTGATTGACAGCGACAACGGCTCCTCTACAGCCTTTGAGTCGGATGTGTCGAGCTCTCGGCTCTGAGAAGCGTATCATTATTTTCATTTAGGCAGATTTCAGTGGTTTTAAAGTGTGATTAGGGTAACGGCTGTGGACACTTCCAGTTTTACTCTGCAGGACTCAAAAATCACCTTAAAATAAGAAATAAAATGTTAAATATTCAAAACATTACTGGGTTGAATGTAAGGTTAGATGAGATTAGTCATTTAGGTGGATGAAGTTTACAGATGTGACACATTAACTGGACTGGTTTGGGACCAGTTTGGTATCTGAGTGTCAGATTCACCACAACAACAAGAATCAATACATATTTGTGCAACGCTAAGAAGTCTGTCATGTTCAGTTTGTTTTGTGTTCTTTTCAGATATGAAGATTAGCTCAGTGCTGATGTTAGTTTGATCTTTTTTTTTCTTGTCATCAAAGCTTTAGTTTCAGCGTTAGCTTCCTTTGTGGTTTCCTGCCAATTCTAAAGTGTGTTTCTGTGTAAAAACAGAAATCATAACAACCTACTGCTTAATTTTAAGTAAATAATCAGGGCGTGTGATATTTTAAAGGTTTCTAAAACAACCTCCCATGAAACCCAGTTACATTTTGAGGACTGGAGCTGTTTTAAAAGGAACACTTGGCAGTTTTGGCTTGTTTTTAGCACCCCCTAGTGTCCGTTAGCAAAAGCAAAAGTAAAACTTATCTCCTGGCTGTACGTTCATCTTTCTAAAACCTTAATCTAACTGCTGAAATGTCTCCTCAGCCTTCATTAGTGTCTACAGGAGCGGTTCATCACTATAAGGCCCTGTCCAAACGTGAAATTCGGCCTTTCATCTGCACAAAAACGCAGATTTCCACAACGAAAACGAATCTTTTTAAAAACTCCGGCCAAAGTGAAGATTTGCGTTTTCTCCGTTTTCAGCGTTTCTGTGTGGACAGAAATAACCGGAGTTTTAGTTTTCAACGTCACTGTCTGTGACAAAAATGCTGACGGCCCATGTGCGACCTGTGTTTACACTACAACATGGATTCCCTCAGAGCTGTGCTCGCGTTATCAATCATCCAAGCGCTTTTTGACGCTTGTTGACTTTATACTCCAAAACTATAATTAAGAGCAACTCTACCTCCTTATTGTCCACACAAGTGAGCTAGGCGCCATGTTTCATGTTTTGTTGAAGTTGAGCAGGAAGACGGAATAGATAGGATTCAGGGGAACTACTGCCCCCTACAGGTCTGGCACGCCTATGAATGTGCTTAACAATGCACTTACGAAGTTACGTGTGGATGAAGTTTTTTCTAAAAACGAGGTGGTGTGGATGCTATTTTTTGGGAGGGTGGATATTTGTTTTTAAAAAACCAGGCTATGCGTGGACAAGGCCTAAATCAAACAAATCAGCTGTGTTCATGATCTAAAACATGCAGGAAACATGCTGGAAGCAGACTGCAGCACCAGGTATGTCAGCTCCATTTTCTAAATCCAGCAGATACCAGCCCACCCCTGTGTAGTTGCAAGTGCTGTATTCTGGCCACAGAGGGCGGTGGGGGTCTGAGTGACATGTCATTAACCCTGTAAAGGGTCATTTTAGCACAAACTGGCTCAAGAACATGATTTAAAAATATGAAAAGGTTGCATAGATGGCTTTAAAGACAACATTAATACACTTTGTTCTTAGCTGCACTGGAGCCATCAGTCCTTTATGAACAATTAGACCAAACAGAGGATGTTCAGGAAGCTGCTTACAGTCGATCAGATAGTATTCATAACTCTTCCATGGAAACACAGAGTTTGTGGTTTAGCTAAATAGTTTCTAACTAAACGTCCAAAATGTTTAAGCTCGAATAACGTTACCACTTCTTGCTTGTTAGGTTCCATTTATAACCTGCTGTGATTTGACAGCCTTTTAGTCACTGACTGATTAAAATCAGTTGTGTTGAAGCAGAAACCTCTAAAACATGCAGGATGGAGGCCGAAGGACCCGGATTAGACACCACTGAACTAGGCTCAGCATCACGCTACTTAGAGGCCATTGTTTCTCTTTTGTGATTTTTTTTTTTGTGAATTAAAATGAGAAATTTGTTAATGTTTTGTTTATGTAAGTTTACTAGTAAATAGCTGTAGAACATAGCAATACTGTCAAAGTATTTTTTTTAATTACAAGTTCTTTTTTTTTTTTTGAAAATTTCTTTGTCTCAACTGCTCAATTTCCCAGTTGAGACAACCTCTTGGCTGAGAAGTGAAACATTCTTTAATAACACAAAAATAAATCCAGTTACCTTAAAAAAAACCTCTTTGGAATCCCGGTTTCCTCTTGGCCTTCAGGACAAAACGCAGACATAAAGTACAACCAGCCAGCTGACCAAAAAAACAAAAAATGAAGAGAGAAAACCCATTCCATGAACCAAGATCACAAACAAACCCCAACTAGAACCCCAAACTCATGAACTAGCAGTGAAATCGCTGATAAATGATCAACATTAGGTCATAATTAGATACGTAGAATGACCACCTATAGCGTTTTTTGTTTTATCTTGCATGTACTTAAGGATTAGGCCCAATATTTTCTCCAAATAAGCACCTTTGAATATAAGATCACATTTTCAAGTGTTTACCCAACACCCTTAAAGTGGTTTAACAGAGCAATAACAATATAACAAGATGAAAAAGCTCTGGTCTTACAGCTCTGGTCTATTATTGCTTCATTCTAGGTTCAGTTCTGTTGTTCTGAGTGTTGCTTCATTAAAATAAGAACCCTTAAACCAGAATAAATGCATTTTTAAAAGAAGCTTAAATATATCAATGTACTTTTTACATCCTCTAATAGCTGATTTTGGATTTCTGCTCACGCTTGCGGTGACATGACTCAGACGTGTGGGTTAACATGACTTATAAGCTCCTAGCTGTGTCACCTGTTGCCTTACAACATATTTGAAATAGTAAATTACTGTTGAAACACGGAAACTCCTGCCAAGTCACAAAAAATAAAAAAGGCTGATAGTTGTTAGTTGTAGTGGGAAGCTCTACAGCGTATCATTAGATTTAAGAGGCCAAGCAGCTAATTCTAGGGCTTCTTCATGAAGATGGACTCCTGCTGATTACGCCTCCTCTTCTCACTGATCTTCCTCTGAAACACGCTCTGATGAGGTCCTGCTAGTCTTCTTTCATCCATTTGAGCTCAGTACAATAGAGAGAGATGGGTAAATGATGTCAGAGGTTCTTTATATTTCAAATACCGCCTCTTATGGTCAATTTCCCTTACTTATGTTGATTAGAAGTCTCCCTGCAGCGTGTGGTTAATGTCAGCATTACTGCTGTTTTTCCCCCAGTGTCAGTCGGTTATGAGTATGAGACGTGTCCCGGCGTCGTCCACTGGGAAAGGAGGACGGCGCAGATGCAGGGGTTTGAACTGGTGCCCTCCAGCCTGGGAGGATGGTCTCTGGACAAACACCACGCCCTCAACATACGCAGTGGTGAGTAAGCGCTCCTTTTGCAAACATCAGTAGCCATTTTTCTGGTTTTAAAGTTAGGAATGAAAAATGCTAGGGTACGGAAGCAGATTGCTGTCAGTGCAGGGAAAAAAATGTTGGAGCAGTATCTTGTAACGATAAAGTTTCTCATTATTGCGTGATATAAATCTCGTTTAATGAGAAATTGTCTCGTTAATAACATTTGAAAGTCATTTTACAAACATTTTTTACATTTCGTAATAATGAGATCGCTGTAAAAGGTGAAACGTTGACATCTTGTGGGACGTTTGAATTTTGTTCAGTAGAAACAAAGAGAGAAGATGGAGTCAGAGAGATTCTTTATGCCTTTTGATGTAACAGGAACTTGTCAGATGAACATATTCCTCCAGACCTCGGTCAGGCCGTCCTCCACTGTGAAAACAGCCCTGACTTGGATTTTTTTTTTTGTCCACCCAAATTTGCGATACTTCCGCTTTCTTTGTTCTGGTGCAGCTTTCAAAGTAAAAGCTAACTTACTGTTTGTGCTTTTTACATTAAAAACTTTGAAACCTTTTTATAGTAATAAAATGATATGCATGTCCCGATATTACATAAGACATGTTTATTATGTGGGTGTTTTTGTTGTTACGCGCCTTTTACACTTACCTCAACGCAACCTCTTGGTATGAAGAGCTGTTAGTCTGTTGCCTTGGCAACAGGTTGTGTGTGGCGGACCTGTCAGAGAAGAGAGCTAGCGAGTGTAATTTTTTGATGAATGCTCCGTTGTTTGGCGGTTTTCCCTCTGTTGTTGTGACGTACTTCCTCGTTCATTCTGAGTAGAACGTCACAACATATAACCGTCACTTTACCATTACGACTTTTCTCATCATTACGTGATATTATAAAGGTTATTTCAAGAAACTTTCTTGTTAAAACAAGATTTATAACACGTAATAACGCAAAACTTTCTCGTTATTACAAGATAGTGTTGCAATATTTTTCCCAACACTGACAGCAATGAGCTTCCATACATTAGTTTGGTTAATCCAGTCACTAATACAAATGAAATGTAATTTAAAGAGACTCTGAAGTATAATTTGACTTGTTTATATTCCACAGCTTAATGTATTCTGTGTAAGTGTGAACGGTCCAGATGTGTCCAACAGCAAACTGCTGTCATGCTGTTCTCACTTAGATATCGATCCAGATGTCTTGATTATGCACCGACACGATAATGATTTCACTGATTTCACTCACAAACATTACCAGATCAGATGGGAAATCTCATGAGATCAAACGTGACTTTAAGTTAAAAAAATCATAGAGGTGGAGGAGCATGCAGCGTGCTTCCATCACCTTGCTTTCTGATTGGCTACATGTCATGTTCAACAGGTAGCACGCTGATTTGTCCTCAAAAATCTGACAAAGATGATTCAAAACTTTTGAAAGTCCAGGGGCCTCATTTATCAACCGTACTTACGTACAGATCTGTGCGTATTTCGTGCGTGGGAACGATTTTACGCATTGTGTGGTATTTACCAATTTGTACTTGTGCGTGAAAACGTTCCTAAATATAAGAACAGCTCTGACCATGCGTAGGAACAGCATCTAGTGGCAGAACAAGGGAACCGCAATTCTGACGGTCTCAGTGATCCACGTGTGTTCCTCATCCACTAATTATTTTACCCAATAAATAATTATTTTGGTGGATTATTATTATTGGAGCTAAAACACCCGTGACCCACGGGAATCTGACATTGTAGAACGGCTGATTTCGTGTTATTTTGTAATCACAATGTTTACTCTTCCCATTTTTATGATGTTTTAAATCATTTTGAATTTATTTATCTATTATGTTTTAATTTAATTTAATTATTTTGACATTGGGAAGCGCCCCGTGGTTTTTCTTGAGATTCGCTACATAAAAGATCGCTTCTTCTTATTCTTATTTATTATTGGAGGATTTAGCAGAGCAGAGTGCACTCCGGAGGGAACGGCTCTTCCGTGAGCAATCCGATTCCAGTCCAGATTCTATTTTACAAATAACAACCCTCCAGAACCTCCTCTGCTCCCCGATCATACACGTGTTGTCAAGTGTCCAGTGCTTCGATCTCGCTGTCAATAAAGTTTTTCTTTTTTGAAGAACCCAGGGAATCCCCTCCCGATCTGAGGACGTAGTGTGACCAAATATGGTTAATTGAGGGCGTTTCTGTATGTAAATGACGTTAAACGGGCACGAGCTCCTGCAAGCGCACAGGTGGGATTTATCATCAGACGATTGCGGAGGAACGTGCGTACGAGAGGCCACCGCATGTTTCATAAATCAGGACATTGACTGTTCGTACACACATTCTAAATTTCATCCGTAGGAGGGAATATAGGAACGTTTCTACGAACGTTTGATAAATGAGGGCCCAGGTTTATGATCAGAGTGGTCGCGACGTGCTTCAGATCGCTCTTTAACACACCACACATGGCAGAAATATTCTTTAAGATTATCTTCAGAGCCATTCAGAAAATCAGGCACATCCTTAAGGTTGTCGGAAATGGAGTTTAGGGTCAAAAAGTGACATATTTACTTAGCCGGAGCAAAGAACCACTTTCATCAGGAATTTGAATCAAACCCAAGGAGACCGACAATGTCTTTGAGCATCTCTGATTTCTAAGTTTAAAGAGCAAGTTCACTAAGAATCCGTTTTTTACTTGTTTTTGAAATATGATCATTTAACATGCAGACTAAATGTGAAAATAGTCTTATACCCCTGTTTCCTGCATTAGCCGCTGAAAGAAAGTAGACGGGGAAACGCTCGGTTTAGAAAAGCCAGTCAGATCTACGTCACACTGAAAATTAACATTCATGGACTCACCCATCTTGACTCACGACGGGGAAGGCTGTTGTTGGTTTAGCGTCCAGGAAACAGCAGAGAACGTCTCGGCTAGTAGAAGCTAACCGTTAGCATTAGCAGCTCCAACACACAGCAGAACTTTATTATTGGTGGAGATAAAACATCAACGTTGCAGAGCAAACAGAGTCAGTGGTAGAGTCGCGTTGCTGTTAGCCAATCAGAGGAGAGATGTCCAAATATCAGGAAATAAACTCGAAATCCTGTCGTCTTCTGCTCACCTCTGCTCTGGCTGACTTCTAGTTCCTGAAACAGGAGCACCAGAGTGGTTTTCCCACAGAGATCAACTTACAAGGCATTCATTTATACTAGAGACCACTGCACATGTGTTGAAAAAAAACGACTGAACTTGTACTTTAGCATAAAATACTCTGCTTCGTCTTGAATAAGTCAAGTTATCTGTGAGACAAGATCAGCACATTGTCTCATCCTGCTGCAGTTTGTGTTTTATTAGCAGGTCAGAACACTGAATAGAGCTGCCTCCACAACCGAGCTACTGCCTCCTTTATGCAACAGGAGGAGTGTCTAACATCCGTTTGCAGGAAAACCAAGTGGAACCCGGTGGTAAACTGTCTCCCTGCCCTGTGATCCTCTACAGAACCTCAGACCTTCACTGAAACAGACATTTTAACTGATGTAACATTGTGTTTTAAAGACTCAGCCCTGACTCGAGCCCTGTTCTCTGAGATAACACCACGTGTAGTATCGATGCAACAAAACTGCTTCGTGTACCCACAACACTCAGACACACTAGAAGTAAAACCTGGAACAAGGCTCAACTTTATCCTTGAGATTCTATTGTGATATTTTTTTCTTAACATTTGCACTCAAATCTCGGCTTTGCAAGTTTAATCTCAAAACTGAGAAACAAACAAACAGAAAGAAAATGGCCTCCTCCTCAAAAATCATTTCCTTGATCGGCCCTTATGTGTGTGACTGTCAAAGACAAAGCGAGTGACATCACTTTTAAATTTTCCTCCAGTCACATAAACCCGGTATGAGCATGTCAGACTCCAAAGTCTGGCACCTGATAGAAGCAGTTCTATCTAACTTTGGCACAAAAGAAGGATTGCATTACCCCATGGGTATGCACCGACTCAGGCAACATGCTCCCGGCGCTTTTAAAGATGTATTGCTTTTCTCTTTTCCCAGGAATCCTTCACAAAGGAAATGGAGAAAACATCTTCCTGTCCCAGCAGCCCGCTGTCATCAGCACTGTTATGGGGAATGGTTTCTATCGCAGTGTCCCCTGCGGTCCAAGCTGCAGCGGCGCAGCCAGAGACATGATGCTGTTCGCCCCTGTAGCACTGGCCAGCGGCCCCGACGGATCGCTCTACGTTGGAGATTTTAACTTCGTCCGCAGAGTCCACCCTGATGGCTACACCAGGACCATTCTGGAGCTCAAGTGAGTCCTGAACTGGTTGCGTTGGGGGAAAAAAAATCTCTGATAGAGAGTTGTTTTAATGTTTCTAATATAATTAGCTTGGTTGATGTGGGTTAGCTTTGCATTAGCTGTGCTTGGCATCATCTGCAGCGGTGATCTGTTTGATCTCAGCGGAGCGCTCTGAAGTTTGTCTTTATGCAAAGGCAGAGCGTGTGAGGTTCAGACATCACAGGCCCTAATCTACCTCTTTAGGATGTGAGAGGAGCTTTTCTGTGAAACAAAGACACTTTTTTCTGTGGATTATGATGATATCGCCTACTGTGCTGCAGGCACTACATTCTCTATTTCTGTATTTTCTCAAGCGTGGAATCTCGATGGGATTGCACAGTCATTTGTCCTGTGGAGTGTTCTTCTTATGTAACTTTACTCTCTCATTTGCTGTCATTATGGTACGTCTGACTAATATTTCTGGTTTTGCAGTGTCTCTATTTGATACTTGCCCGTCCTCTGAGATGAGATGAGATGCCAAAAGCTTCCTGTTTAGGTTAATATTTAATGTGAAACAATACAGCCATCTAACTCAAACCTAATCCCACTTTATGAGAAGAAAAGTCACTCATTTGAGACATTTTTTTTTTTGTCAAGAGTCTTGTTAGCATTATAAATAATTGTTGTTATCTTCTTTTTCTCCTCTTTTCAAACACCCCGTAATGGCTTATTATCAGGAACCGGGACACCAGACACAGGTGAGAAGATCTCATTAACAGCTTCTCTCTACACCTGTACACACACACACACACACACACACACACATTACCCAGAGACAGAACAGGACATGTAGCAAAATGCCTCACAGCACCTTAACTGGGTCTGTTCACCGCAAATTGCATTGACCTGACTTACTGACAAAAATGCACTCACAAGTCTGCACACACACGCACACACACACACACACACACATCTACTCCTTAGATCCATCAAATCCTCATTTAAAATTCCACAAGGCGATATTAAATTTGTAAACTGGAAATCAGCCAAAATGTCAAGGATTTGATTTTTTTAGAGGATTACTAAAAGTCTGTGTGGAGGATGCTTCGCGTCGTTCGCTTTCTGAGCTGAAATAAAAGCACGAGGCTGAAAATGGCTTCACCACCATCATCATCATCATCTTTGGCCCCGAGCTTGATGGTGGTATGAGCTGCACACACCATGTTTGACAGAAGATTAGACAGATGCTCTAAGGATTTGTGTGTGTGCGTGCATGTCCGTGTGTGTGTGTGTGTGTGTGTGTATGGGCTGTGCTATCATGACTTTTATTGAACCGCTTGTGTGTGTTTGTGTGTGTGTACCTGTAGGTTTGTGTACATGGTAGATGGTTTATCGGATTTCAACACGCAGAAAGGCATTGTCCAGCATGCTAAAGTTTCAGGCCGTATAAATATGACAGCCTAACTGCATGTTTATGGGACAGAGTGCACATACGTCTGGGTAGATGTAAACACGCAGACTGGAGGATATTACCTTCTAGAAAGATCCATCCACTGTTTCTGACTGCCAGTAGCTCAGCAGGGTCTACGGCAGTTGCCGGGAGGATAATAGAAAGACTGTGATAAACTAGAGAAACAGAACTTTGTTTTAATTTAAACTGATTAAGCTATAACATCTAATACTGGCTGAGAATAGAAACACAGCTGGCTGCTTTGATGTCTGAGCTGAGAGAGACGAAGCAGCCCAGAATAAAGCTCAGGACAGATAAATATATGGAGTTTAATTACAACATGAAACAAATCCACGCTGCACATCAATCTTTTGGACAAAAATGGCTAGATGAGTTTCACAAAGGGCAAAAGTCAAGATAGGTAAACGAAAAATCACTTTGTTTTAATTTTAGTGTGTGGCCTCTGAGAACTTGGGCAGCAGGTTAAAGGTTAAGTCTAATGAAAATGTGTCCGCTTGGTTTAGTTCTGAATGAGCCACAAGACACAGTTAGGACATATGAGACCCAAAAAGAGATGGTTACCCATAATGCACAGCACTGCTGGGATAAACCCAAACATAGAATGTCAAAGCCACTAAGCATGACTAATAATGAAACAGACCAGCTCCGGTGGCCTAGTGGTAGAGTGTCCACCCGGGACTGGGAGATCGGGGTTTGAATCCCAGTCGGGTCATACCAAAGACTTTGAAAAAATGGGACCCAATGCCTCCTCGCTTGACACTCAGCACTAAGGGGTTGGATTGGGGGGTTAAAACACCAAATAGTTCCCGAGCGCGGCCACAGCTGCAGCTCACCGCTCCCCACCATGGGGATGGGTCAAATACGGAGATGTAATTTCACCAGTGTGTGATGATGACTTGGGACTTTAACTTGACACGCAGTGCCAAGGAGTTTTGAGCAGAGGTGGGTGTAGATGCTACATCTACCTAGCATCCATCAAACAGCTGATAGCAGCTGGCAGCACAGTGGTGGAGGTCCACCATGATCTCCTCTGCAGATCAAAGTCTTGTAGAGTCTGACGCTTGGACCAAACTGAGTAGAACCATGATGCTATAATCTCTGAGCAGGGGGTGGAGTCTCCGAGTGGGCCGGTTCAGCGACCCGGCCACTGGGTTACGTCCCCGTGCTCCTGCTGGCTCCTGATAGCAGACATATCTGCAGAAATGTCCTGATGTGTGACGAAGGGTGGGCACTCATTTTACCATAAGCTAAAATGGTTTAAAAGTTGAATATGGAACACAGACACTATAGCGACATCTAGTGTTTAGAGGTGGTATTGCAACAACAGAACATATTTTCCAGCTTTCTGGGATGTTGGTTCACTGCTGATACGTGAAGTGACCAGCCAGCACCATGTCAGTGATGAATCGTACAGGGTAAGGACTCATTTCTACTAATAAGTTTATTTTACAACAGTATTTACTGTTAGAACATCTTCTGGGCTCAGAATCAGCTGCTTGACTTGTCGAGTCCGCCATTTTCCACAGTCCCAGCCTTGTCTTGCCGTAGTGGCTGGTAGATGTAAACATAAACCCAGTGTCGTGCCCGTCAAAATAAAATTTTGATAGTTAAATATAGATTTTAAAGGAAAAACTGTACCTTCATTCTGCGCACCTCTAAACATCCCGTGGATGTATTATTTTTTTTTAATATAGCTTTTTATTAAAACGTTCCATATTCAACCTTTAACTTCCATAGATAAATTGTTAAGAATCACACTTTTATGGACTAAATATGAAGATAACATTCAAACCTTCAAAACTTTTCAAATACTTACATGAATAAAAGTCACATTTTGTTCCATTTTGAGCTAAATCCAAAAGGCGTGTTTAGAGCTTTTTGTCTCGGTTTAAATTCTTCAATCTTCCTTCTGTGCTGCGGCACATGAGAATAAAAAGTCTGGAGTCAGTGGTTTGAGCGGTGTGAACTGGATTCTTCTCAAGGCGCTACCTTTTCTTCCTTCCCCTGGAGGTTTCTCTTTTAGTTCCTGCTTCTTTCCCCCCCCCGCTTTTTACGTTAGCACTGTTAGTGTTTCTCTTTCATTCTACTCTATTGTTCTCCTAAGTCAAATGCATTAATAATTTATCCATATTCAAAGCTTTCAAAAGCTTTTCACCACACATTCTGCCCAGCATGCCTATCAGCCAAAAAGGGGGCTTCAAAACGAGGTGCTCTCTGAAGGAGAAAACAAAAATGGGACGTGCTCGGTGGAAAGCCACTCTGTGTTCGTTCCCCTCATGAGTTTGATTGAGGAGAGGAGCTATTAGTGGAGCAAGTCCTCGGCTCTATTATCTGACAGCTCAAATTCGGAGCGCTGCGATCATTGTTTAGGGTTTAACCAGGGAGGGACTGTTTGTGCTGTAGCTGCTGTTGTTGTGCTTCATTTTGCTTTTCCGCCGGATGCATTCAGAAATGTAAGAATCTAATTGAGAAAACATTCAGCCCAAGTGATTTGTCAGCTGTGTGCGCTGTTCTGGTAGCTTCAAGAGCTCCAACAAATATCATCCGCTGTGCTGAGCAGTGGCTCACTCTCGAACTCGGTGAATAACTCTCAGAGGATCCGGTTTAAATTATGTATGTGCAGTTCAGGGCTGAACTCTGTAAACAGTTATGCACTTAATGGACTAGATGACTGACAGCACCCCTGTCTGTGCTGTTGTGTTGTTTTTTTATGTGCTGGTTTTAACAGGGCTGTGGGAAGTTTGAGGCCATTATCAAAAGGAAGTTTTCTCGTTTAACCGTAGCTGGGTTCAAAATGACCCCCACCCCCATAAAAACCCAGCTGTCTGAATCAACTGCAATATTCAGTTAGCTATTAGCGGCAACACAGAGGTCTAAAGGTGCTTTTAGACGAAGGGGGGCTGGAGGCATGGTACTATTTCTACATAAATTAAGTGTTTTTGAAAGACGTTTTCACTGAATAGCCAAATAAAATAGGACACTTTAACAGGATGTCTTCTCCTTTAATTAGCAGAAAGCCTTTGACCAGACCCGGCTGACACGGGATTTCACAGTACTAAGTAATTGCTTTGAACTCAGTTTGCTGCAGCGTTTAAAGTGTGAAATTTAAATTCCCCGTTCGCCTTTTTTTTTTGCGGTCATTGTGTTGAGGTCTCAATAGTGAAACACAATAGGCTGGTGATAACTGAGGTTTAGTGATTAATGAACTGCGGTCTTCACACGTAGGTGAGTCAAGTCCTCCATTTGCAGCCGCGCGCTGACAACGTTGGCATTGATTTTTTTACACCAGTACAGTACAGCTCACTGTCGATTTCAGAGTGAATCTAATCGATGTTTACAGTGTGCTGAAAGAAGCGCCAGGCCGACACTGATGACAAAAGAAATCTGACTATAAATAGTGTTTTACAGACATGCTGGTGCTCATGCAGCTCATCAAAACAATGCTTCATTTCTCCTGAAGAGTCATTCAGACAAACTCTGTTATCTAACGTTGACCTGCATGTAGGGATGTTCCAATCACGTTTTTTTGCTCCCGATTTTGAGTCATTTGATTTTGAATATCTGCCGATACCGAGTCCCGATCCGATACTTTTCAGGAAAGCATTAAAGGTGACCCACAAAGCAATTAATCAACAATCTAAAACAGAGCTTGGAGCCTCCAAAAAGCATAAGAAAATTTGTTTTGGCTTTCATCTGTCCCAGGAGCCCTGATACAGGCCATTCTAAACCCCCTTACTCAGGCCTTCAGTGAAAAGAGCTGTTGACCCCTCCCACTCGGTCAGGACATGCTGATTGGTTGGTTTTCCCAGAAGGCCTCAGACACATGCAGGTTTGAGGAGGCGTGGCTCCCCCTTATGACGTGTTAAGGAAGGCTTTCTCAGAACAGGAGGTTTTCTCTCACCTTTTTCAACTTTCTAATTTACATATAAAGTAGGTCAAACACGGCTTTGACTTTTTGGCATGCTGCTGTTGACCACCCAAGCTGTCTTATTCAACAACAACAAGGAACATGTTGGTTTACATTCTAGGTCCCCTTTAAAATAAGAAGAAAAATGAGAATAAACGTCAGCTCGTCATCAGTGAGCCAAACGGGGCACAAATATAACATAAAAATACAGTTTACATTAGTTTTACTTGTTATGAAATAATGAGTGAAACATTTTTATTATACAAAACTGATTCTTTCCTCCCCAATGGGACACTACAGGTGAAACTCGAAAAATTAGAATTTCATGCAAAAGTAGAAAACTCATCCATTCCTTTCTGGTTTTAGGAATTATGTGCCTAAAACAAGCCGTTTCAAAAAGTCCCTGGTTGTGACATCACAAATGGGATATTAGCATTGAACCATCTCTCATCTAGAGGAGAGCAGCTGCTGTTGGAGGAGTGGTGCATTTATTTCAATTATTCAACTTAAAAGGTGAAACTAATCTACGAGACAGACTCATTCCATGCAAAGCCAGATATTTCAGCCTGTATTTGTTATAATAGTGATGATTTATGGCTACAGCTGATGAAAAACCCACATTCAAAATCTCGGACAATTAGAATATTGTTAAAAGGTTTAATATTGTAGACTCGTATTT
The DNA here is from genome assembly GCA_006937985.1 of Aphyosemion australe. Taxonomy (NCBI): domain Eukaryota; kingdom Metazoa; phylum Chordata; class Actinopteri; order Cyprinodontiformes; family Nothobranchiidae; genus Aphyosemion; species Aphyosemion australe. The sequence continues at coordinate 1,720,233 of SSNS01000102.1, read as the reverse complement.
TATGTAAAATCTTCAGTAAATCAGTGATTAAAGCTTGATTTGTGTTAAATATGGAACAAATAATAATGGATGTGATTAAACTTTTGTCATTGTCAGGTTTTGAGGGGTTTTGTGAAAGGGAACCAATAAATTTGTCCACATCTGCATTTAAAATTTTTTATCTCGGCACAATGAGTTTCCAGTCTTTTAACCACCGTCCAAAATAAATAAATGAATAAAATTAACAATAACAACTTGAACAAAAGATATTATGACTCCACAAAAATCATTCTGCTCAAAACCCGGTTCAGCTCACGTTTGGTCCTAAACCTTTTTAATGTTGTTCCATATTTGCTTTTCCTTTTCATTTCTTGTCCTCTCACTGCTCTGTTTGCTGTATTGTGGAAAATGTTCCATTGAAAGACGATGAAAATAACATTTAAAGCCATCAAATAAAATATACATCCTCAAAATTGGAAAAGAGAAATGCCAGGACACATGCATGCATAAAATATGAAACGCAGCACATCATCAACATGCACCAGTGGTCTTGAGGTGTCACTTCTGAATGAGATTGTGTGAAAATGTAGCTTATGGTTAAAAAAAATGATACATGCATGGATTAGGTTTTATTTATCCACCTATCTCGTCTACATATATATACGGTTATGCTCATGGTTCATCATCGCTGCCTGACATGGGGATAAATGTGTTATTGTAACATCAAAGTGAACGGTTGTTCAAATAGCAATCCAAAGGCGTGCAGCTCTTTCTGCACGGTTGTGCTAATAAGGAGGTTTAAAAAGAGTCAATTCTTCCTTATTCTACAAACATGTTTTCTCATTTCAAACAAAACATTGTTTATTGCACACCTCATAAGCTTTTCTTTACTTAAATGATAAATAGCCTGTATTTGTTTAGCACTTCTCTGGGTGTTTTATAAGATCACTCAACACTACTCAATGAATCCCATGCAACCATTCACACTCTGAGTCACAAACCATCATGCTACACTGTTTTGCTTCAGCGCGTGGTAGGGAAAGCTGGTTATGAACCACCAACCCTCTTTCAAGCAGACAATCGCATGTTTTCCTGAGCTAAAGCCACCCCAAGTAAATAAAGCTATTCTGAAAAGTTCAAGCAAGATTTTGATGCCATAAAAATTAAATCAGAGACATGCCCAGGGGGAGAATTCCACTCATCAGAACAGCGACCATCAACTGGTGGCTCCCGGGCCTTATCCAACCCTCACGCTCATTCCGTCTGACCTACAAGAGTATGAATTACACACAATCTGATGCAGGATTCAGTTATTTCCAGTTCAGGAAAGATTAATGATTGCATTGTCTCAGCCAATCAGAATGCTCGTTTAGCACATGATCAAGTCCAAATGGGAAACAGCAGCACGATGACCTGCAGCTGAGTGTCAAAAAGCATCACGTCCCTGCTTTCTGAGCCTCATCTCGTTGGATGTAAGCTCCCAAATTACAGCATTGCTGCAAGCAAATAGTATTGGTAAATGCTAGGCTAAGTTAATATGCTTGAATGAGTAGCCTGAAGCTAATTAAATTAGCATCAATAAGTGGAGGAGTGATTAGTTTTAAAGTTAGTTTTCTGTGAACTTGAGTTGTAGTTGGACCATGAGCTTGCCGCAGAGTCATTCCTCCATCTTTATTGCTTAATGTGTCTCCCTCAGGTGGAAGTAAACACATAGCTGTTGGTGCTGTCCTGCAGGAATTACTGCTAACTTAAAACATTTTGTTCATATTTAACATTTATGAACTCCAGGTAGAGGTTTTAGTTCTGTTAAATAAGAGCATGCTAATTTACCATCTAATCATGACAACATAAATTGAAACCAATAAAGAAAACAGATAATTACTAGAATTGCCTAATCAAAGGCTACTCCAAAGTAAATTGGAGCTTGACCTAATTTTGTTGATGACCTCTAATATAGACCGAATTATAATACAGTGATTGTGTATCCCATCATGCTATGCAGCTTTGGAAAGTCCATCAACAAAATAAAAAAAGAACCTCCTCATTGTCAATATGGTGTGTTATTAACAACATTGGTGTGAGCAACAAAGGACACCATTCCTGTAAGTTGAGCTGCCACAAACAATTATTTTGATAGTTGACTAATGACCAGTTGTTTTTGCGATTAGTCGACTAATCGGATCATGTGTAAATTGTAGCTTATAGTACCACTACTCTAACATAACCATTGTTAGTTTCTACTTGGAAGTGTTATCTCTAAGTGTTATGTGCTGTCTAAAAATAAAGACAATTAGCCTTTCGCCAGCCCCGCCCCCAGAACGGCTATTGTCCAGTCACACATCATAGCAACCGTTACTATCCGACAACTCCAAACAAAATGATGAAGCTAAGCCTAATTTTTAACATTAGCCTCGATAGTAGTCGTGTCCCCTTCGTTTCCCTTCAGAACCTCCTCATCGAGCTCAACCAGCAACAGCCAAGCATGAGTGCTCCCCCCGCCCGCGGCTGGGCAGAGGTCCGCCTCCCAGACTATCCAAGACCCTTTATAAGACACACAAATCAGCGTAATATTACCTCAACCGTGTGTCTTATAAACGCACATTAAGCCTATTGGCGCAACAGCGGGTGGTGATGATCACGTGATGAATTAATGCCGAGCTCCGGCTGGGAACTATATTGAAAATGCAAGTAAACACGGGCATAAAAAGTTACATTTTGTAAACAGACTCAGCTGAAATGATAAACTGAAGCGATGCAGAGCGCTGGGAGCTTTTCTCCATTAGAGCTGCCTGCAGCTCAGATCATCTGACATTTGACAGCTCACAGGGACACCGCATCGCCGCCACCGCTCCTCGGATCCACGCGTCCCTGGACCTTCTCCCAAACTCCAAACTCCTTGTTCCCTGCTACGCTTCGCTCAGCGGAGCCGACACTAATATATCCCTCCACTGCATACTGTAACCCTTTTTGCCTCGATCTGGATAATATTGAGGAGGAATTGCTCCAAAAAATGTCGCTGACACGCATCTGTCTACTTCTTTCCATCGTGGAAATCTGCGACGAGCTGCAGTATTCGATCCACTAATTGTCGGACTTGGTAACAGTAACTAAGGGGGGCGGGGCTCGGCGAAAGGCTAATTAGCCTAAGATGATTGCTCATTCAACAACTTCAAAAACGCAAATCTAATTTGACAAATTTAATAAATAATTTGTCTTTGTAACTTCACAGTAAACAGATAGCCCACGTGTTAAGAGTAATGCAGCCATCGCTACTTTTAATGTAACAGCTATCAATACAAGTAGCTCACTGTTGACGTTAATGTTAGCAGCTAACTAGCAAATTGGTTTCAGGAGGTGACTGTCGCTCTTTGTCCACCAGCCACAATGTGCTACAACATTCTCGTTTGTAATGTTACAGCACACACACGACACGTAAGCGTAATGAAACTGCTGTAACTACTTTGAATGTTACAGCTATCAATACAATTTTAGCAGCTAACTAGCAAATTAGCTTCAAGAGGTGACTGTAGCCCTTCATTATCAACCACAATGTGCTTCCTCTTAACATAAAACATTCATGTTTGTAACGTTACAGCAAACACATGACGTGTGTTAGGGGTAATGAAATCACCCTCACTACTGTTAATTGTACAGCTATAAATGCAAGTAAGCTTACTGTTAATTTTAGCAGCTAACTAGTGAATTAGCTTCAATAGGTGGCTGTAGCCCTCCGTTATCAACCACAATGTGCTTCCTTTTAACATAAAACATTTGTGTTTGTAACGTTACAGCAAACACATGACGTGTGTTAGGGGTAATGAAATCACCCTCACTACTTTTAATGTTACAGCTATCAATGCAAGTTAGTAGCTCACTGTTAATGTTAGCGGCTAACTAGCAAATTAGCCTAAAGAAGCGACTCTTGCTTCATCATCAGCCACAACGTGCTTCCTTTTAAGATGCTTGTGCATCACTGTTGTTCTGCCATGGGAGGCAGGTTCTACCTTGCAGATTTTGCTTCTTTAAAATTTTTATAAAATGATCCTGAACTTTTAAGCAAAAGGTTTTCAAATGAGCCTGTATTTTAAACGGCTCTTTAAAGAGGACCTAGAATGTAAACCAACATGCTCCTTGTTGTTGAATAAGACAGCTTGGGTGGTCAACAGTAGCATGCCAAAAAGTTAAAGCCGTGTTTGACCTACTTTTTATGTAAATTAGAAAGTTGAAAAAGGCGAGAGAAAATCTTCTGTTCTGAGAAAGCCTTCCTTAACACGCCATAAGGGGGAGCCACGCCTCCTCAAACCTGCATGTGTCTGAAGCCTTCTGGGGAAACCAACCAATCAGCAAGCAGCTCATTATCATATTCATGTCCTGGCCGAGTGGGAGGGGCTAACAGCTCTTTTCACAGCAAGGCTGGTTTAGGGGGGTTAGAATGGCCTGTATCAGGGCTCCTGGGACAGATGAAAGCTTAAAGAACATTTATTATGCTTTTTAGAGGCTCAAAGCTGTTTTAGATTGTTGATTAACTGCGTTCTAGGTCGTCTTTAAAGTTAACAGCTTGTGATTGAACGGCTTCCTTCAAAGAGCCGTAAGTCCCATCACTAGATGCCACCGCTGACCCTGAGTGCCACTACCGCGTATGTTTGTCAAAGTCAGACAGGCAAACGGAGCAGCTGAGGATAGCGGCAGTTTTGAAAGAAAAACAAAGCTTAAAAAATGAACATTGACATTAATTATTATATTTGCTGTCAATGATTTTGGTAGTCGACGTAGTCGTGACTAATGATAATACTATTTTGCTCTGAACCAGAAAACCAAATCACAATTAAAAGACAAACTAAAGAAAAATGTGTACGTTATAGAAGAAGATTCTCTGTTTGGAGACAAATTCACTGAGCTTTACATCTGATTTGTCCTTGGAGACAAGGCTAACCACAGGTATTAGCAAGAGTTATGTCCACTCTAAATGAACCAAAAGTTCCAGTGGAAGAGTAAAAGTCAGAGACCTGTCACAACAGATTCCTCCCACATCAATTAATAGTGTTCATCACTAGTTATGGATAAAATCTACATAAATATGTCACAATTCTGAGAACCTCCTATTTATAGAGTAAATTAAAGAAATGAGACTCGACAGTACCGTCGCCGGGCAGAGACTCAGTTCTTCAGAACTGCTTTGGTTCGACTGATGCAGGCAATGTTTAAATAGTACAGACTGTAATGAAATCAGATTATGGAGCCGTTCTGGGGCAAAACACACTGGCTGGTGAGAGTCAGAGAGCCCTGCAGGTCATGGCCCCTGGAGCAGGATAAAGATCCAAAACATACCTCTGAGAGGACTAAAAACACAGCATAATGATGTGACCTGATGTGAATCCTGATGTCACCTTAAACTCACAGATGGGAAACAGTAANAGACAATCGCATGT
>SSNS01000102.1:1483584-1691729 GCA_006937985.1 Aphyosemion australe | reverse complement strand
GGCGCCGCTAGCTGGAGCAAGCGGTGTGGAACAAGGGAAGGCATTGTGGCCCTAAAGATAGGACATGCAATTACCTCATGTTACTGGATTTTATTACATGCCAGGCATAGTAAGTACCCATGAATTCATATTTAGATGATCAAAAGTAATAATGGTCACATCATGGGTACCGAGGAAACTCACATCTTTCAAAATAAAGAATCTTGGTCCTCCCTAAACCATCTTTCACCCTCCTAAAACCATGTTTCAGCTTCACATGGAAACAGCACAGGGTTTTGACCCGTACCTCTAATTTAAGGTATTTTTGTTTAACATTTGTTTTCCACTATTTAATTACAACAAATGAAGTGAATATTGCATCAACACTTAGTTTAAATTTACTCTTTGCAACAAGCATTTCCTTCACTTTCTGTGTTACCATGGCAGCAACTCTTCATAGCATCTCTACCATCTGTTGGAGGATGCTTTTTGACTTCCATGGATGTTTTCAAACAATTCCACAGCTCATTCCAAAGCATGATGAGTTATGTTACAAATGGGAAGTTGCACCAGTTTATTATAAATCACATCAAGTATTTGTTCTTATTTATTCATTCTTTATTGGTGTAGACTGAAAATCCGCCCTTTAGACTCTTTTTCAACTGCAATGTCTGAACAGAGAAATGTTGCATTTTGATTTAGGTTATAAACATATATAAAACCTGACAGTCAGGTTAATTCTATAAAAGTCTGTCGTGGTCAAGAGAGAGCTGACCCAGAAGGCAGAGCGCTTGATTTACCGGTCGATCTACGTTCACCCTCACCACGAGCTTTGGGTAGTGACTGAAAGAATGAGATTGCAGATACAAGCGGCCAAAATGAGTTTCTTTCTCAGGGTGGCTGGGCTCTCCCTCAGAGATAGGGTGAGAAGCTCAGTCATCCAGGAGGGGCTCGGAGTACATCCGCTGCTCCTCCACATCGAGAGGAGCCAGTTGAGGTGGCTCGGGCATCTGGTCAGGATGCCTTCTGGACGCCTCCCTGGTGAGGTTTTCCGAGCACGTCCAACTGGGAGGAGACCTAAAGGAAGACCCAGGACACGCTGGAGGGACTGTGTTTCTCGGCTGGCCAGGAAACGCCTTGGGATTCCCCTCAAGGAGCTGACCCAAGTGGCTGGGGAGAGGGAAGTCTGGGCCTCTCTGCTTAGGCTGCTGCAAATACATTGGTACGGGTCTAAGTCTCTGGGCGATGCCATATTAGACGCAATGTTTCCTTCTTTGAGCTTGTGAAGACAAAACGCATTTACTGATTTGTAATAAGCGGCTACAAAACTTTCGCCATTCATAAACGTTGTTTTACACATTTAGCTCTTTGCTCGTTGCCAGTGATGAATGGGAGTCTGATGTCATTTAACTGGAGGTTGCATGATCTGACAAAGTACTCGCTTGAAAATTGTGCTCCCAAGGATTTTTGACTCTAATGGTCATCCGTTGGTAAGGTCTTACTCGAACACAAAAATACCGCTTGTTGCAATGATTTAGGTGCATGCTGCCCCCTATCGCCAGGAAAAATACACACTGTCACTTTCAACAAGAAAGACATTCTCACCTCTCTGTCCTCCCTCTGGACAGAGCTACAGATGCACCAAAACACCATTCATTTCCCCCCATCTTTTCATGTTCAACACCTTTAATACAGAAATAATTATTCACTCACAAATAATAATGTAATTTAATCTATGGGCTTCATGCACTAACTTGCCATTATACTGGCCAATAATTACTTATGTCTTGTGTCTATGTGTTCTGTGTTTACATATGTCTACTCATGTCTATACTGCTTACCAAGCAAACATGCTTGGTAATTATGTTAATGTGTTTAGACAAATGTGCAATAAGACCAGAAGTGAGACTGGAGTCAATTTATTTTAGGTACAACAGAAATTAACCTGATTCTGAACTTTCCTGCTGAAAAACAACAGCAAAGACCAGCATAGCTGGTCCAGCATCTCAGCACCAAAACACAACATATGCTGGTAACACCCATGCTGGTCTGTGCTGGTTTTCAGCAGGGTTAAAGAACAAATGTACTTTTCACTTGCTATTTGTGAAATACGATTGGTCACTCTGAGTTTCACATGCAAGCTAAATGTTAAAAAATTGTCAGGGAAACGCTCGCGTTAGAAAAGCCACACTAAAAACCAGCATTCATGGACTCACCCATCTTGACTCACGACGGGGAAGGCTGTTGTTGGTTTAGCGTCCAGGAAACAGCAGAGAACGTCTCGGCTAGTAGAAGCTAACTGTTAGCATTAGCAACTCCACCACACAGCAGAACTCCTCCAGGCTTGTGTTATTTGTGGAGATCAACGTTGCAGAGCAAAGTCAGTGGTAGTCGTGTTGCTGTGAGCTAGTTGGACAACAATGAGTAGAAGTAATGCTGCTGACAAATACAAAACAAAAGAAATCATCAGATTGTATTAGTATCAATAAAATAGTCAGATTTTGTGTAAAAGTTGGTTTGTAGCCCAACACAGAGTGTAGTGGTACCGTAACAGGCTAGATTTTCGGGTTAGGGTTTGGGGCAGAGTTGATGAATTAATTTTCCATATTTCCATGTTTGTGTAAAACAGAGACATTGATGAAAAGGAGAAAAAAGAAGATTTGAGCTGATTCCTGCTTTCATTTGAAACCTGATCAGAAACACACGGAGCTCCTGAACATGCTGCGTCGGAGCCTTTCTTCACTAACAGAAAACTCCTCCTGTTCACTCCTAGAATGCGGTTTCCTACTGTGCTCTTTGACTCACTGCAGTTCACCGACTCTCTGGCCATTGTACTCAGTAACCAGTTCTTCTAAAGGCTGTGTAGGTTTTCAGCCTGAAGCCCCCGTGTTTCCCTGTCATCTGCTTCCTCCTCCTCCTCTCACCCTCTTACCGATGGTAATGAGTGGTAGACTTCACAGAGAAAAATCTGTCTGTTTCTTTTTTGAAGTTGTTCTTCTGTGATATTCCACCACTGATCTTGTCTTGTGTCCTCTGGTGAGCTCCCTGCTCCAAATTGAAGCTCTGCTTTTATTCTTCCCCTCGTTCGATCTTGTTTTTTCATTTTTTTTGTAACTCCCCCATCTCATCGGCGAATCACCCCCGCGACCCCTCGGTGGTGAGATCTTACAAATAATATAGTTGCAGCTTGACAAATTGTTGTCAAAGCAGAGTAATCATTTAAACAAGATGGATTTGTGAATGATTTTTGCAGCGTTGCAGTCTGCTGTTACCCACATCTGTAGCCTCCCTGTTGTGTAAGCTGCAGGGATTATCTTGTGTCCTTCAAACACTCACTTATGAATACAAGATCTGGGGCAATGTTTGGAGTTGGCTCCACATGGTTTTCTGCACTCAATTAGCTCAGTAAATAAAAGGCCTCGCTCCATTTAGGATGGATCCCGTGCCTTACATGAAAGAGGTTTGGGTCTCGCCGGACCCAGCGGCCTTGGCATTCATCCTTAAACTCCTTCTGCTCGCAGCAAGTCCCACCTTTTTCTTCAAACGCATTTGTTCAATAATAGTTCGGCGTCTGCATTTGGACGGCGCGAGTCCTGTGATTGAGACTTTGGTGGTTGCCATGTGCAGGTCTTATCTGTTATTTGTTGACAGTATAGCTGACGTCCACAGAGAGCGAGACGTGTGCGTTTATGGGTGTGAGCGCTGGCAGTGTCAGTCTCTCCCTCTGACCCACAGGGGGCAGGCTAATGCCCTTATCAGTAGCTGACATACTGCCACCACATTTCTCCCTCTTGCCCTGCCGGCCTCTCTTCCTCCTCTTCTTTTTCTCCCCTCTCCCTGCTCAGATAGACACAACACATTGGTCTCCTTCTTACTCAGGCTCGCTGCTGCTAGGCACGCCGCCGGTGTCGAGATAGCGGCGCCAGGGTTGCAGAATGAAGCTGCAGGGTTTAAACTGGTTGTGGTTATTAGCATGTTGATCAGTCAGGGTGTTTGGGAGGACGGGGGGAAAAAAGCCACAGCCAGGGGTGAATACGTTTCACATCTTTTGCACATCACTGCTCAGCCACCTCCCTGAGAACGGAAAAGCCAGGCACCGTGCTGAGCTGTATCTATCGTGGCTGGTGGTTGACATATAAGCTGCTTTGGGTGAGCGAGTATCTTCGCACACTGGGTGCTGGTCTCATTTACAGAAATGGCTTAAAACATGGCAGCGTGCACATGAGCTGCTTTGTTTCATTTGTGTGAATCTAGAATTGCTGCAGAAGCTGTTGGAGCCCAATCGAAATCAGCGTCCAAGAAACCAGTGGGCACCGCGAAGCTCTTATTATTAGACAACCTCCAGGTGACATTTGGGCCCCATTGGTACTGCTCCAGCTAACCTTTTAAACATGTTTCTCCTCTACACAGAAAAAATAGCTCCTCTGCAACACTAGGTGGCGAGTGTCACCAACTCCAGTCCTTGAGGGCTACCATCCTGCTAGTTTTCTGTTTCCTAAACCTCAATGGAGTGATTTAATCCTCTCCACCACGTTTAACTCTGCATAGGCCTGATAATCATTAATGTCAATCAGGTGTGTAGGAGCAAAGAAACAGCTAACATGTGCAGGATGGTAGCCCTTGAGGACCGGAGTTGGTGACTCCTGATCTATACAGGCCGTTTGTCAATACTCAAGTACGCTATTACATTCTTGTGCACCTGTCTGACAAGTATGTTCTTGGCAAGTCCATTCTAGCAAGTATGGGAGGACGAGGACGGCATTTGGAACAGAAGCGTACTCCGTTGCATCATGGCAACAAGTGCTGCTTGTTTCTACGGTTTAAAAAAGGACCTGATATAAGATTAAAAGTCTAGTTTGTTCCTTAAATAACAAAATAACAATAAAAAAATATTATTTGTACAATATTTGTTCCACTTTTGACCAAAAGTGATAAAATACCAGCGTTTCCTGCTGTTAAAGGAAGAAAAAAGTTTCTTTTTCATCAAAACAGAGCTATTTAAGGCAACGCTGCTTTTATTTTGATAGTGGGTTGGCTAATCAGCATTTTGAGGGACTGTGAAGAAGAAGAAAAAAACAAAATACACACAGCAAATATAGGTTGCACACAATTAAGTACAATAACAAGCAGCTTTATACTTCTTTATTTGTATTTCTCATATAAACACTACAGTTTTAAGCTTTCTCCTCAGCCGTTCAAAGCACAACGGTTTGCAACACAATGCATTGTGGGCCTTGCCGGCCAAGTCCATAGAAGGATGCATCAAATGCATCCTCATTATAATGGGCGGAGCAAGAACACATCCGGGAACTCGGAGCATACTTGCATGAAAGCGTTTTTATGATTGGAAAATAATTGGTCCAACGATGATGACGTTTCACAAGGACAAGTACGCATATTGAGAAATGACCACATATAGGCTAAAAACCTCCCAGAACTCATGTTTTATTTGATAGTTTAAAGTTTCATCTTCAACAGAATCAGGATAAAGGCACAAAAATGTAAAATGCATCTAAAAACTTCTCTTTTGTGAGTTTATTTTTAAGGGGACATATAATAAGTCACTTTAAACAAGATATATGGTTAATACAAAACATGATTAATGAAGTTCTTTACACTAAAATCCCTCTCACATAGCGTGATCTCAGCAGCTCTTGACAGTTTCAGTACCTTCCAGAATGAGTTGTTTCAGGCTTGTGTCACTTTAAGGAAACAAGCTGTTCCTGGCCACGCCCACCCATCCTCTGATTGGCTGCTACGAGGTGACAAGCTCGTATATCCGGGAGGGGCTCAGCGTAGAGTCGTCGCTCCTCCACGTCCAGAACAGGAAAGCTGACAGAAGATGGATAGATGTTGTTGTGTTTAAAGAGGCAGTAGAGACCTTAATGGCAACACAAAGGATGCATTTCTAATAATCTTTGTTTATTTTGAGTCCACACACGTAGGTGCCAAACATAGTTTTTAAAAATCCATTTTTAAAAGTATATTTTTCAGCAGAATGTTTCAGTGTATTTCTGCTTCCTTCCTTCCCCACTGTCAGAACCACCTGGCCTTGTGTACACACTTACACAGGCACACCACAAAGGATCAGTTACCGCATGTTTGTTTGCTAAAACTTGGTGATAAATTCTATTCATTCATCCTTTTTCACCCCAGGAGACCAATGTGCAAGGACCGCAGGAGCCAGAGTTCTTTGGGCCAAAGGCAAAGTCTAGGTGGAACAGTGTAGAGGGGAGAAAACCCCAAAACCTCATGTTTGATCTGCCTGAGTATATCTCTTCATGAGCTAAAATATGTCTCTTTATTCTGAAAATATTTCTTCAGTTTAAAGGCCGGCGAGATCCTCGTCACTTTGAGGGATTAAATCCACTATACCATTCTGCAAACACAGACGTCCAACAGATTGTGATTTTTTTTTTCTTTCTCCTAAGAGGGAGGCTTTACTGTCTCTATGCTGGACGAGGTGTTTTTCATGGACCTCCTTCATTCTCTATGTTACTTTTGAAAAAGACAGAATTTTCTCTCCAGAGTGCGGAGGGCTTTAAAATGTCTCTGTGGATCGAGAACTGGAACAACAGATTCGTGTTTTGCTGTAATCAAGGCAGTGTTCTGATCTTTAAGGCAGTGGTACTCACTCCTGGTCCTGGAGAGCCGGTATCCAGCATGTTTTAGTTTTAACTCTGCTTCAACACACCTGATTTCAATCAGCAGGTGATTAACAGGCTTCTGGAGAACCTGATGAGCTGCTGAACATGTGATTCAACCACTGAACTAGGTGTGTTGGAGCAACAAAACAAGGAAAACATGCTGGATACCGGCTCTCGAGGACCAGGAGTGAGTACCACTGAGATGACACCAAAAGAAAAGCTCAATTGCATGGATCCATGAATATTTTAAAAGGTTAAGATCATGCACGAGATCCAGAATAAGCTTAAAGGAGGGTCCTGTTTAGGGTGGCCAGGCTCAGCCTTAAGGATAAAGACAGGAACTGCATCGTCCAATAGAGCCGCTGCTCCTCCACATCAAAATAAGTCAACTGAGGCATTTTGGCGATCTGAATAGGCATCTTTTTATTCCCGCTCTGTTCTGAGCTTGGTTATCAAATAATGGATAGACTTTCTGAATTTTTGGTCCTTTTCTGATTGTCCTCCTGCTATTTTCTGTCTTCCCCCTGCATGCGTGATTTGGAATCATAGGATGGCCAAGGAAGGTCCCGCCTGTTCCGCCTCTGATTGGCTGGAAGGACTCTCCTACTATTGGCTATTTCATGTAACAGCAAACAGTCTTCCCTCGCTGCAGTCTGCAGCCAGATCTTGAGTTTATTTTTTTTGAAGAATATGTGAACTTAGCTCTATAATAACCATTCTGTCCTGTTTTACAACAAACCAGCTTCAGTTTCTTTTATAAAAGATCCTGAAAAACATCAAACGTGAACTTGTAATAAATCTTGTTGTATTTATCACACTGTTAGATTGACTTTATATCTGTTGGCTCTCAAGCATGGGGTTATCTAATTACTATAGGCTATGTTATGTATTCTGTTAAAAAAAAACTCCTCAAGATCTGACTGCAGCGAGGGAAGACGGTTTGCTGTTACATGAAATAGCCAATCATAGGAGAGCCCTGCCAGCCAATCAGAGGCGAGAAAGGTAAAACCTTCCTTGACCATCCTATGATTCCAAATCACGCCCCCTGCACATATAATCCAAGCCATTCGTGTTGTGCAACAGTAATAACTGTCCCCATGAAACTAAACACTAACCACGCGTCAAGTAAAAAAAATGTTCTGGTGGTTTTCTATGAACGGTCTCTGCCCTTGTTGCAGATGCTGCAGGATCTAAGTCACCCATATCTAAAAGCCTACCACTCCTCTGCATGACTCAGCAGCTCTTTGTATTCACCACTTCTCCCAAATCTGCCACTTCCTGAGTTGTATTCGATAGCTGCAACAGCAAGGAGCTCCCTCTTTTCCAGCTGCTCTGTGTTAGTGTTCTACTCGGTTCCCAAAGCATTTAATGTGGAGTTGTTGTATCTGACAAAATAGAGGAAGAGAGAAGTAAAAGAAGGCCAGAGGAAATAAAGAAACGAGGGGGAAATTGGTAGAATGATTACAAATATACAAATTACGTGTGTTGATGCTAAAAATAGAGAATGAATGAAAAGGATAGATGAAATGAGTAACGCGAGCAGCAGACACCATTGTGTTTTTGTATCTGGTAGTATGACACAGTCCCACACCTCATCTGCATATTAAACTGGCCCTGTGGCTGCCTCCCCATCAGAGGGTCAGCTATCATTGCTTCTGTTGGTTGAAACATCACTACAGCTCAACACAAGGGCATCAGATAAGCCACTGTGTGGGTTCAGCGTTAACATGTGTTCACTCTCATACGTGTGCCTGATTTTCAACAGCCTGCACCCGTGTTGTTCCATCTCACATTGACCAAGCTTTCGTCTTTGCCCCTGGACATTCCTGCATTAATGATACACGCACGAATTAATCACACAGCATGGCAAACAGCAGCATACTTCATGATAATGCAGAACGAGGAGAGACGCCATCGGGTTCATGCTATTTCCACCGCAGCTTGTTTTCTCGCCACTGCGTCCATGATAATTAGAAGAGCGGCGGCGGCTTGTGAAGCAGACATGCATCGTTGAGCAGCCACACAGTGTTTGTGAAGTTTTACCCGGGGCTCGTTTCTCCCAAAACTAATGCTGCACATACGGCTGCCGGGGCAAATCCACAGGGTCGAGGAAAACGGCAGAAAGCGAGGCTCGCGGCACACAGGTACAGCCCGATTTATTCAGCCGGTGTGTGATTGACTGGAGAGAGAATTGCAATGATATGTTCCGGATCTTGTTTGTACACTGGCTGCTAACTTTGTCACAGCTGAATGTGTTTGTCCCCAGCTGCAAGGCGTCCTCACTCATAGCTCCACTCAACTGGACCGCAGCGTGATGCTTCATAAAATAACTCGCAGTGAAACTTAACTCACACATGCTCCGCAGCTGGACGACCATCCTCCATCCTCAGGAATTGTTGAACACTAAAACTCCAGTCTGTGGGGGGTTCTAGATTCTCTGATGGGCCTCTTTTATTTATTTATCACTTTATTGTTGTCAGTTAAAATCAACCAGTCAGAATAACGAACAGAACCCTCCATTGTTGCTTGTCACCACATCTAAAACTCGCTTGTAGCTGCCAGTACAGGAAGCTGTTCGGTTTCAGATTGTTATGTTTTGGCCACAAACGCCCCGCTTGAAGCCTGTCAGGTCTTTTGTGATTGTAATCTTGCTTATCCAACAACTGACAAATGACAAAATAAGCTCTGTTAATGCCCTCTTCAGTGAGCCATGTAAGAAAGCGCTGGGCTGGCGACACTATTTTTCTGGATAACTTTGACAATGTGCTCTTTATTTTATGCCGAGAAGTTACTAGAAAATCAGTTTCACCGGGAATATGCTGGAAGCAAACCTCATCAGAATATAAATAACCACTTTATTCAACAGCGCTACACAACTTTACTTTTTTCTGAAATAAATTGATGTCAAATGCAGAACAGAGAGCTGGGAGAACAAGTTTATTATCCGAAGAAATGAGAAGACTATTGCTTACCAAAGCTGTTTGTGTGCTCTGATATGTGATGATTTTTACTTTTCTTTTAGAAACTGGCCACAATGCCTGAATGCACATTAAACTTTCAAACTGATGGCCTAAGTGTGTGGCAGATAAGCTGGTCAAGTAGGAAGATTGAGCCAATCTGATATCGACAGGGTAATTAAGGGGAGAGATCTTTAGGCAGTTCAGATAAAGTCTGAGTGAGATGGAGATGCTTTAGTGAAGCTACTGAAGTTGCTGCTTTTTGATTAAGATAGAAACACCAAGAAGTTTTCTGCTCCTCCGCCCTACTGGTTGAAAGTGGAATTACAACTGTCGTAAATAACCCTGCTGCAGCCTGCTGTAGCTAGCGCTAACAACGAGCTAACACTAACATGAGCCAACTAATACTGAAAATGCTAACCACTAGCATTACAGCTAACAGTTGTAAAGCAGGTAAAGAGCTCCCCCCATAGACATGAATGCGTAGAGGCCCCATTGGGCGCTGGAGAGCGTAACAGCGTCGCCGCCATATTGGATGGGTCTCCTAACTCTCCAAAGTCAATGCAGAGTGAGCAACTATGTCTGTTTTTGTGCAGCCTACGGTTGCAGCAACCGGCGTACTATTGAAAACAGATCACGTGGGATTACTATTGACTTTTGTAGCCTACCTGATGGGATTTTATATTTTAATTTATATGTTTAATTATGTTTATATTTTAATTATCATGCTATATCATGTATCCGATTTTGTGAAAAAGTTTGATAAAATATGTTTTTTAGCTGGGTAAGCACCTTCCTCAGTTGAAATGAATGCACTGGGGGCGAGTGGAGACCCAACTAAGATGGCTGGCCACTACGGCAGCTCCAATAGGCAGCGCCAGTCCAAGGGGAGTCTACGTATATATGTCTGTGTCTCCCCCTATAGGCAGAGTTGTGTCAAATATGAAACTGGTCAAGTTCCTGACCCAACATTCACTGAGATCAATCAGTGCGTTTACATGCACATCAGAAAAACGAAGTATTGCCCAGAAGGACTCACGTCGTTTTTATAAATGCATGTAAAGGCGTTAGTCTGGCCTACGGTGAACTGGTTCTAATCGGGCTGAAGCACCCAGATATTGCACTAGCAGTCTGAATTCATTCTGCATGTAAACGGGTAAGTCGAACTGAATCTAATGGACGCTCACATACTGGAAGTGACGAGACCGCAGCAGCGGTCTTCTGATGATATCATCCCCACAAAGTAACACGTGTAACACCATCAAACAGTACAGTACTTACCAAATAAGCTGTTCTGAAGCGTTGTTGTTGTCCATTCCTTTAGCCATTGTTCATATCCTGTTTCAATTCCGTCTGCTTCACTCCCGTCAGCGTTTGTTTACTATGTGTGTTGCTACAAGCTAACCAGAAAAAAATGCAGACACAAAAATGTGCATGTCGCCACCTACTGTACCAGAGTGGAACGAACTTCATTTGAGGGGTCGGTTTTCTAAAGCGCACGTAAACGTGGATAAAGACTCCCAGCTTATTACCGTAAGCAGACTAAATAAAATGCCTAAAGGAGCATGTTTGCTGTGGTATCCATCACTGGTTACCATGGTTTTAAAATGATCACAGCCTGTTAAACTATGAGGTTGTGACTAAGTGAAGACCAAAGAACGTTGAACATTGCTGGTTAAACAATTCATTAAAAATGCACTGATATGAAAATTCAGGCTGATATTGCTATCTGATTTTAATTTTTAGGTTTATGGTCTAAAACACACACACACACACACACGTCCTTTTTCTTCTTGTGCTTTTTATTGATGATCAGCGAACTGAAAAAGCTAACTGCTAGCTATCAGCACAGTAAACATCTATTGCCGTAAAGCAGGTAGAGACCTCCCTCTAGTGTTCCTACCCAGACCGCAAACTGTTAAGTGAAGTTTCTGGTCAGCAGAGGGCAGCAGAGTGCTGTCCAATGTGGCGCTGCTCAAGTTTCTGGCTCAAGAACCACTGAAACCAGTTTGAAAGCAATAGCTTAAAGTGTTAAAAACACTTTAGTGTTGCTTTAATACCGACCCAGATTTTGGACTGATACCGATATTCTAAAATAACTAACACCAGCTGATACCGATGTCGATGCTAAAATATCGTGCATCGCTAATGTTCATTCATTTTCTATAACTGCTTAACCTCAGTAGGCTCACAGGCCAGAGCACAGGTATATTTATATTTTCTTTTAAAAATATATATAATTGCAGTCATAAATGAGTACAGTGTTTGGCAATGCTTTTTGTTACTTAGCAATGTTTGTATTGAAAACAAAATATGAATCTTTGCATCTTTTTCTTTGTGTGTCAAAAGCTGAAAAGATTTGGGGATCCCTGAATTATTTAACACATGATATCTGATTATAGAATAATTATACTTTGCCTTGTAGAAAGCTGGAAGCAGCAGGTGGAACGAGTCTCCATGAATAAGTCAACCTCCACCTGAGTCAGAGGCCGCTGATTTCTCACGAAGAAAAGAACTGGCAGCTATCTTCTAATTAGGTTTATAAATCAGCTCAAGAATAAAACTCAATTCAAAGGCTGCATTTTCAACAACCAAACACTAATTTCACCCTTTTTTTCGCTCTCCTGTTTAATATTAAAGGCCTCGCATCCCTTGAAAGAATGCAAATTGCTTTCCTACCTTTCATGTTTTGAATTAAGATCAGCCGATGCTGAAAATGATGGAGGTGTAGTCGTTTTGGTGAAATCTTAATGTGCAATCTCATCCAGCATCACAACACTGGAAGTAAACTAACCTAATTGTCATATTGTGTTGCTCTCAGTGTATTCCTGTTCAATCGTTACCAGAATTCTCAGCAGGTGACATAAATTTCCTTTAAAAGGATGAATCATTCCTGACTGGACGGTGTGACCCCATCAGAGACTGTAGCGACACGAAAATGAGCACCAAAAAATGACTTCACTTCAAAGCTACAATCCATCCTTTCTAGAACACTCTGCTATTGTTTTCAGCCCACCAAACGCTGGAAACCCCTCTGTGCCTCCAACTGAGTGACCGTCATTATCGCCCCCCTTTTCCTCAGGAGTGAGGCCATTTTTCTCGATACGCAGGGCGGCACCGAAAGTTGGATTCTAATCGCAGAAATGTAATCAGTGGGAGAGCGGAGTGACTGGTGCAGAGAGGATGTGTTCAGGCGCTCCATCCCCGCTCACCACAGGGAAGGAGAGACGTGGTGGGAACCCCATCAGAAAAGGGCTGTGAGGACACCGGCGTAAGCAGCGAGGCAGCTCCTTCCCTTCTCCGGGTCTCAGGTGGCCACCATCTGAAGCGCGAGTGTAAAATAACTGAGTCCAATCCAGCGGGAGGCCTCGCTGCCACTCGTATTAGATGAATAAATTGACTCACTTCCCTGGCTTGTGGCGGATCTTTTCCTTGCAACCATTTTTCTTGCTTTTTTAATCCGTATATCCAGTGGCTGTATTTAATTAGTAATAATCACAGATTTGTAAAGAAAAAAAAACCCATGAAGTCCCGGCATTAAGTCCTTGCCTGTAGATTAATCATGTGAAATGAGATTTATAGGAGATTTTCCAGAGGAGGACATAACCATCACATAAAGGTTGGCACTTACCTTGGACCTCCAAATACCAGGAGGGCCATAAAACACTTTCAGTATTATTCTCAAATGTGAGTCTCAGTATATTCACAACAACTTTAAAAAGCTAAATAGATAAATGCATTTCCCATCATGCCTAGCACTTTGGACTGTTCAACCATAGACATGAATACGTAGACGCCCCATTAGGCGCTGGAGAGCGTAACAGCACCTCCGCCATATTGGATGGGTCCCTCACTCTTTAAACCCAACTGGAGTCTTAGCAGAGTGAGCAACTATGCCCGTTTTTTCTACACTACGGTTGCATCAACCGGCGCACTATTGAAAACAGATCACATGGAAGTATCTGGGACTTTTCTAGTCTACCTGTTGAGATTTGTTTTGTTATATTTATTTTTTTATTTAGTTTATTTAATTATATTTTAGCTATCATGCCATACCACATGTCTGATTTTGTGAAAAAGCAAAATAAATGTCTTTCTTAGTTGGGTAAGCACATTCCTCAGTAAAAATAAATGCACTGGGGGCGAATGGAGACCCATCCAAGATGGCGGCCAGCCTCCACGGGGTGTCTGCATATATGATGTCCGTGTGTTCAACTCTCCCATGACAGCGACCGAAAAAAAGAAGGAACAAAGTGGAAACTATTTGTTAAAATATCAGATGAAATAAAAAAGCTTATTTATGTCAGTCACTAGCATAAATCATTAAAAAGGCTACCAAAAGATGCTAGGGTTAACATTGCTAATGATGATAAGGCACCTGTGCTGTAAAAACTGTAAAAAAAAATATTGCTAAGTATGGCAAGCCAATGTATCAGAAAAAAATTAGAAAATAATTAATCAGCTTCAAAGCAGATTAATAACTGATTCTGCTTTTTTTGCTGTAACCATCACAGTAAGATAATAATTATTATTATTTGAAAATTAAAATATGAGTTTTTCTGTCATATTTGTAACAAATAGATAAAAATTGCAATATTTTGGATAACTGTTAAAAAATTGATTTTATTTCAATATGAAATAAATGAAGGGATAAATTATGACGAGTTCCAACTAAATTAAATAACTGAAGTATTTTTAATAAATTATGATTCTGATATCAATACAATTTTATTCTTTTTGTAAAAAAAACATGCATTTACGAAATTCTGGACTTGAAGAACCCAAATAGACATGAGTAAAAAACATGACAGATATGACTAAATGTAGACATAAACAACAAAAAGTTATGAGCAGGTCATGAAACTCAAACATAAGATGGGATAAAGCTGTCAGAACATCCGTAAAGGTGGGAAAAGTTTCCTAAAGCGTGATCAGAGAGTTTGTTGTTGGGTTTGTTTTTGCCTGTCTGATATAATTTGGTGTGGATAGAAGAACGTAGCGAGCACAAAAACATGAACTGTCACGAGTCAAACAGCAGCCAGCAGCTACTCTGAGAGGGTGTCTAGTCCCCAGACTTTGTAAATGCATGTTTTTAAACACGTCCAATCCAAGTGACGTGTTTGGTGGAATACTACACTGACTGACAGCTACCTTGTTTGTAGTCGGAGTGTGTAGAGTGGCTTCAGAGAGATTACCAAAGCTCACTGTGTGTGTAATGAAGCCCAGAGTCAATAAGGAATGCAGGCTCGGGGCCAGAGGCTGAGCTGGTGCGTCAAAGGTGCAACAATTGTGCGAGTCAGTCTTCTTGCACACGCTCATTTTTGATTGACAGCCTGCAGGTCCCCGGACCTACTCTTGCTTCCCACTATGAGGGGACAGACAGTTAGTTATGGCTGCCTTGTTAAAGGTATGTCAGGCTGACAAGTTGAGTGTGATCATGGTAAATGTGACACACGTGTTCCTTTAACTGGTTGGGATGGCCACTGCTGGCAGCCGGCCTGTCAGCCTCCGCCGGGAGCCTGGCAGACTGACAGGAGGAGTGGAGCTTTGCTGCCGTGGAGGAATAAATCACATTTACAAGAGGTGAATGCCCAACACACACACACACACACACACTCACACAGATGGAAGTATTTGTATTGGTCACAGGGGTGGAGGGAAGTCTGATGAGCGGAGAGATAGTCAGCTTGTCCCCGTTTGGGTTGTTTCTGCTTTAATTCTCTAAACACACTGACAGAAAGATGAATAGAGAGAGTGATGGCGGCAGGCGCAGCAGTTCCTCTGCTGCTCTCTGGGAGACGGAGATCAACTGCTGTTCTGGGACTTTAAAAAATAACAACAACCAGCAATTGTTTATGACTGGACACCATCGCCATCACCCGCTGCTCCTCAAGAGACCATTCCTTAGATCTCCATCCAGAAAAGCGTTTTTTCCTGGAAAACAGAAACAAAAGTGCAGATTAATACGAACCCACCGCTGGTGCTGCTTCATTATAATGTCTTTGTATATAGGAACCCTTGTTTGTTCGAGCCGTGCATATTTGTGAATCGTGGTGGTTATTTTCTTCCCATCTGATCCCATTTCATCTTTGCACCTCTGCGGTTTGTTGTTGTGATGATGGCTGGTGAAAAAAAGCCTCTTTTGATAGA
The DNA here is from genome assembly GCA_006937985.1 of Aphyosemion australe. Classification (NCBI taxonomy): domain Eukaryota; kingdom Metazoa; phylum Chordata; class Actinopteri; order Cyprinodontiformes; family Nothobranchiidae; genus Aphyosemion; species Aphyosemion australe. Next base: position 1,675,996 of record SSNS01000102.1, on the reverse strand, counting down.
CCTCCTTGCATTTGTTTGATGTTCTAAACAGTGCAACGTAATCTGCAGACGCTCTGCGGTGATCCAAACCCCTCAGCCTTTCCAGTCCAAAGCCTTTCAGTGGGTTTTATAATTGAGTTTGTCTGCTGCCTCCGTGATTGCTTTGGATCTCACTTCGCTATCAAACAAGGCAATTACTGCCAAAATCGCACATTTTGTGGGGGAAAAAATAGTTTATTCGTGCAAAAATTATCATGCAACTATTTGGAAAAAAATCTGCCTGGCTTGCCTCACCGTTGGTGCGTAGACGGGAACTATAGCATCTCAAAGAAAACGAAAACATCTATCAATAATTAATTAATGGGGGTTAATTTGTTAACAAACTTATAGTGGTTGGTAATTAGATGAGCCACAGTGTCTGATTCAGGCCTAATTACTCATGCACTGTCTGTTCTGTGGGGCTTAGATGAATAATTAATTACAAGAAGCATGAATTATTTGTGCTTACACATTTGTATTTCTTACAGAAGAAGCAGATTCTTCTGCTGTTTTATACATTCATTGATGACGAGTGTTTGATTGGAGAAAATTAAAGCTATCGAACTGTGCACCTTAGTTACATTTAAATAGCTCACACAGGTGCACGTCATGGATCACAGAGCAATGTTTGCTGCTCAGTGTTCACAGTCAGTGTGTAATTGATTTCAGCACAAGCAAAATATAGAAAACTTGCCTTTTTGGTGGCAGATGAAAATGTTTTTGTCTGTTTCTGTCTGCGTGTGTCTCATTAACTACCGCATAAGTGAGCGATCAATGGATTTACTGAACTGAACATTTTTACATTTTATGTCTGAATCAAACTAATCAGAAAAGGCTATAACTCGATTAATTTTTATATTTTGAGATCAAACTTGGTCCAAATGCTAACTGGTTCTGTTTAAAACTTTAAGCCTTGATGTTAACATGGTGGCACAATTTCTCTCCATGAACCAAACTCAGAACAAAATGATTGAATAAACATGATTTACATATTTTGAGAGGAAGCTTTTCCAAAAACAATAAATTTTAAACTTAAAAAAATCTTTTTTTACCTTGCAAGCTGTATTTTTTTTTTATTTGAAAAATGCAAATAATAATTTACATATTCTTATTATATGAGGGCTTGTTGTTCTACTTATTTAAAAAAAAAAAGCAAAACCAATGCTTGGTAAAAGATGAAGCATTTGTTTAGCACATTTCAAAATGATTTTTCATTCATTCTTATTTGTATTTGTTCTCACATTAGTAAAGTCTTGATATTATATTGTTTTAAAGTGCATTAACAGCCTGTGTTGGTGGTGCAAAATTCCCACAGTCTTTAACTCATTCACTGCCATTGACGACTTCAGTCAGGCTTTCTGATCAGAAAACGACTGGCAGTTAATGAGTTAATCAAAGACCACGCAAAATCCCTCAAAAGGCCACAAATGGCACACAGGCTTCACTTCGGACACCGCTGGTCTCAAACTTTGGCGTTAAGTGCTCAAATCAACTTTTTTCCTAAATTTTTTAACAAAACTCCCCATTAGTTTGTACTGACTGTACATCTGCAGCTGATTAATTCCTGGAGTTGACACCAATCAAAAGGGCCATGACAGCTAAAGATATACAGATATTAAAGGGGACTTATTATGCTAAATTCACCTGTTGCATCCTTTTGTGAAGCCATGTGGGTCTCTACTGCCTCTATAAACACTCCAAATGTGAAAAAATTCCACCCATCTGTTCTCTGTCAGTGTTTAGTTTTAGGAACTATATACCTAAAACAAGCCATTTCAAAAAGTCTCCATTTGTGATGTCACAAACAGGGAAATTAGAAAAAGAACCACCTCTCATGCAAGAGAGCAGCTGCTGCTCTACTCCGAGTCCCTCCCAGATATCGGAGCTTCTCAGCTTATAGCAGCCTGAGTGAAGATGGGTGGGCGTGGCCAGCTCCAGATTGTTTTCTTAAAGTGACAGAGCCCTGAAACGACTGAAAATGTCAAGAATAGAACTGATGAAATCACTTTATCTGAGAGGGATTTAGTGCAAAGTACTTCCTAAACATGTTTAGTGTCAACCATAGAACCATCACAACTTAAGAAAAAAGTCATAATATGTCCCCTTTAAGCTAAAGCTAATTTTCAATATAGACCTGTGTAAGATCTCCTGGTACTGTCAGATCATTTAAATTAGACAAACATCAGCATGGCATGAAAGGAGGTGTCTGAACAAACGTGTGCACTCACACGTAGCCAGTGCTGGTGTACAATGCTGATTCACAGAGTTACCGAGACTGAGTGAGCAGGTTTACCCCCTCCTCCTTAGCAATCTCTCTGTCCTCCCAAAACCAGCGTGCATGTGTGGGAGTGAGATTTTCTCATCTGCAAACGCTCTGATTTGTCCGCCGCATATTTGCATATGTGCACAATGTGATTAACTGCCAGGCCTTATCTTTTTGCCGTGCTACTTCATTGCACGCATGGATGCACACCCACTGAGAGTCTCGCAGGTTTGTGCGTGTGTGTGCGTGCGCACACCTTCACACAGATTCTCACATTCTCATGCACCGAGCATTCTAGAGGAAGAAAATGATGAAAGTGAACAGTAAACCACACGAGCAGCCAAAGACTGAAACCATGTGTGTTACTCAGCTTCACTTACAATGGGCGGTAGCAGTTAGCGAACCCTCCAGGCTTTCCCCAGCTAATATGCTCGACTTTATATACGGCCCCAGTGCCTCTGCGGGGTCAGTTGTGCAGGTGAAACAGTTCATCCGTCTACATTCACTTGTCAGTCACATATAGTTATTTAGTACAGAAATGCCATTGGCCATAATCAGCCAGAGCTAGCATCATTTAGATGCTGTAATAATACGTCAGTCTCTATCATTAACGCCCACAGGGCCTGGGGACATGGCACGGCAGATTGAATGACTTTGTGTGTGTGTGTGCGTGCGTGCGTGCATGTGCGTGTGTTTGTGTGTGTGTGTGTGAACATGTATTTGTGAGGGTGTATAAAGTTTTCAGGAGAGAAGTGGAGCTTCCAAACCTGTTCTCACGTCTATAAACACACCTGACTTTATGGTTTTGTTTTTGCTCGTTTAGCTGCTTGTTTTCCCGCCTGATGAAGGTGCGTCTGTACAGTTCAGGAGTTCCTCTTGTTTTCAACATTTGACAGTTTTGCTGTCATGATTTGAAAGGTGAAAGTTCTGACGTAGAGGAACTTGGCTTGACTTCCTGTCATCTTGAGGTTCAGGTGTTAGCAGACGACGCACCACATGCTGCTGTTGCTGCACGCCGATCGTCGTTTCTATTCTTGCTGCTAAATGAGACACAAATCCGCTGCGTATGTTATAATTAGTCATTCTCGCTTCCTCATGTTTTTTACCTTCCTTCCACCTTTCCTTACCTCTCTCTCTCTTGCTGTCTGCTTAGAAAATCCCTGGTGGCTCTTTCTCTTTAAATATCTGTAATCAACACAACAAGACGCTCAGCGAGAGCCTCCTTCAAGGCATTAATCAGATTGGATTGGATTGCAATGCCACAGGGGGTCATTACGACTGATAGTCTTTTGACAGGGACTCAGTACAAAGAGATCTTTTGACTGAGAGGGATCGGCCTGTAATGGTTAATTTAAGCTATTCCTCATCATGCCTCCTTGTTTTATCTCCACCTTTTATCTCTCTTCCAAATCTTTTGGCGTGACTTTTCTCTGGATCCACTTCCTCCTTCCTGTCTGAGCTGAATGCCAATAGATTCACTGTATCATACTCTCCTTGACTTGTGTTTTTTTCTTATTTCCCAAGGTCAGTGCACCTCATTCTAATTCACTTTTGATGATAAAATCCAGTCCCAAATCAAGCCAACTGTCCGTCTCCCTCTGGAGCTGAGATTTATCTCAATTACCCCCATCCAGCGTCTAAACATGAACGTCTTGGTGCCAGCTTCAAGCAGGAACAAACTGTAAATCGTCCGATGTCTTCTGAGCATCCCTTGGATATAGAGAGGGGCCGTAAATTCCCTTAATGCAACACGCGTCTTTATCGGCGGCAGCAGGAAATCCAGCCCCTGACAAGGAGAATGTGGACTAATCTACCGCCTTTTCAATAATCATTGTGAAATACTCTTAAGCAACACATCAGCTGCTGTAAATCCTCACACAAAGCAATAATAGTGATCCTTCAGCATTGTTGTGGTTCTGCAGCGGTGAATAAGTTAGTCCGGTCTTGTATTTATTGTTCCAAATAGATTGGCAGCTATTTAGAGCTTTCTTTTATGAACAGAAGACACGCTGAACCTGAGTATGAATACTGAGGATGACATAAACAATAGGGAGGGGGAGGCGGGGGGAGGGGAATTTAAGAGAGAAGTCAATGGAATGGAAGTGGGCGAGGAGAAAGAGTGATATTCAGGGACGAGCGAGAGGAGAGAAATCAGTATTGAGAGAGAGTCCTGTCTGCCTCGTCATGTCCTTGTGCAGGATTTATGAGTTCTAAGATCAGGGACGGGTTCAGTGTGGAAGTGGCTGGAGCAGTAATGGATGGGGAAGTGAAAGTAAAGAAGGAAGAATACAACAAATGCAATTCAGCTGGGGGAAGGTGCCAAATGTGAGGTTTAAGTAGGCTCAGACTGCGCTGTGAGGTGAGATGCGCCTCCTGCAAGGAAGTCAACAAAGGGGGCGTGGGGGGGGGGGGACAGGAGAGCAGATTAAAACTGAACCCCGGCATTACCGAGGAGTTGAGGGTCAGTGATTTGATTAGAACTCACAAGATACAGAGAGCACAGCGACAAAACAGAAAACAAAGGACACGAAGAAAAACAAGAAGAGGCGAAGAGGGCACCGGAGAAAAAAAAGAAAGAGGAGAAGATCAAGTGTGGAATGATGGAGAGCAGGGGGAAGCCAGCAGAGGAGAGAAAGGTGTTGTTTGAGGGGAGGGTGGTGCAGCGTGGGCGGTGTAATCTGTCTGTGTCAGAGGGATGATGAAGGGGCCAGGAGGGAGAGCTTTGCAGTTCACCTCCTGGCCTCTGGAGGAAACACGGTGACCCCGGCCCTCCTCCTGCCCACCTCCCGTCCGCCGCGCCACTTCACCGCCACTATTTATGACTCGCAGGGTTGTTTCAGGGTTGCCAAGGGTGGGGACATTTGTGAGTCCAGGTGTGGCGGCAGTGCTTCTCTTTTTGTCTTGAGTGTGTGTGCACATAATGAAACAGAAGTCATATGAAGAACATTATTGTAAACAAGGAAGATGAAACACGTGTCACCTGGAATAAAGGGCAGAAAGGACTTCTATCACAAGTTCAGTCACAAACCAGCCTCCGTGGTTTCAGAAGGGAAAATACGATAAATGACCTGATGAGAGCAGACTAGGTGGTGTTTTTTACTGATCGTCTCTCTCCGTTGTTTTTTTATCAGTGAGTTTCTGCCATGTGACATTAATGTTCTCCACTTTTAAAAGACTCACTCACTGTGACTAAACTCCAGAAGGGCTGCTCAAAAAGTCTTCATGAACAAACGTCCCTTCTAGGGATGCAACGGTACGCGGTAAAATCCCGGACCGTTCGGTCCTCCCTGCACGGGACAATCTACCCTCGTGTTCCACGGAACTTCGGTTTTGCCATTATTTCTGCACTGGTCCTTTTATTTCATGCTTTACACGACACCAGGGTGCGTTTGTCTGTCCAGGCAGATGAATTTCATTCTGTGTGTCTGCGCTAGTCTCCTCTGAAGCTGCTCACAGCAGACCCCCTCCCTACCCGCGAGTACATATCCAGTCACAGGTTTGACCCGCCCCACTGAGCTGAAAGTTTGAGCAAAACAAGCGCTACAGGGAGCCATGCGACGCGCCGTCTTCAAACAAACCTTCCGTGTGGGAACATTTCTGGTGTGCAGTTGAATATAAAGATGAGGAGAGAAAACGGTGAACTCAGAGGCTCGCTTTATTTGACGCCACAACCACAACCCCTCACACAACACACTCCCGAGTCGGGACCTTCCTTGGACATCCTACAATTCCAAATTACGCGTGCCTCCCGGTCCCGCTTCGGTCGCCCTAGCCTCTCACTGACACCACATTGAAAAGGCGTTTTAAAAGTGACGTTTCTGTTGGTCTCTGAACATATTATTACACACGGGACTACAAGTAATACATCTGAAAAGTTATATTATTGCGTGAATAAAATAAAGTTTGGAAATTTCAGATTTTCTTAAGCTTTTCTCCACTTCAAAGTGGACCGAAACCGTGACCCAAAAACCGAGGTACGGACCGGACCGTGGGGAAAGTGGACCGTTGCGTCCCTAGTCCCTTAGTTATTTACTCCTTTTAGTCGAACCAACAGCGGCGCCCCCAGAAAAGTTTCATAGGGGTGGCCATGGGGCCAGAGAAAATGTTGGGGTGGCACACAAAATTGTATTTATTTATTTATTTATTTATTTATTTATTTTACTTTACTTTTTACATTTTGGAGGATAAAGCCTCTTGAGATGAAACATCTCGTTTTTAAGAGGGTCAAATTGATCCTCATGGTAACCCTGGGAAAGTTTAGCCTTTGTGTGAACTTATTAAAGAACACTGGTCTTCCCTGGAGTGGCTAGTGGGGTGGCCAGCAATTTTCAAGGGGTGACCATGGCCACCCCTTGGGGGCACCACTGCGAACCAAATCCTAAAAGTCGTATGAGCATGTTTACCATAAATACCAAAGTAATGCTTGGTTTCAAGCTGTAAAGGTCTTCTCATGAGTATGTTAAGAGGATTAGCTATTATGACACAAATCTATAAAACAGACCGAGTTGAGGTTATTTTTGTTAGATGTTGATTAGATATGGCAGCCATCTTGGATCATCTTGACACCAGAAGTTCTTCAGTTGTAGACGGACATCTAAGGGTCCACCTGTAAGAGTCTTCCTCAGATCCATCTGAAGATATTTATGGGCTGTTTCACTAACACAACACACACACATGGGTAAAACATTATTATCTGCTTTTAAAAGTGACACTGACTCAAACCTGCTGTTATTCACATCTCAGATTCCATTTTTGATTTAGAAAATTGCTCAATAATGCCCATTTGGTTGATGTTTTTGGGCAGTTTTATTCTTTAAACAGGATGGTAGTTAAGTAGTTTAATACCGATAAATTCTGTAATTTTGTGAAATTATCTTTAGCTCTGTTAATTTTGCACAGGATTCAAAACTTGTGCAGGAGAGCACTTACAGAATAAATTTGTTGGTATCCTTGAAAGAATATATTTATTTAAAAGTTAAATGAAACTGGCCTGAACACAAATGGTACCTATATACAAGACTGAAAATGCACCTAGGAGACGTGTTAAATGGAACAAATAGTTCTATGATTGATACAAAACATGTTCATGAAGTTCTTTGCACTATAGCCCTCTCATATTAAGCAACTTCAGCAGTTTTATTCAGATTCAGGACCTTCCAGAATGAGCCGTTTCAGGGCTCTGTCACTTTAAGAAAACAAGCCAGAGCTGGCCACGCCCACCCAGCCCCCACTCAGGCTGCTATAAGCTGAGAAGCTCCGTTATCTGGGAGGGGCTCAGAGTAGAACTGCTGCTCCTCAAGCAGAAGCTGTCTTTTTCACACGAGAGGTGTCTCTATACTAGTTTCCCCTTTTTTGACATCACAAACGGGGATTTTTTTAGATACATAATTGCTAAAACCAAACACTGACAGAATTGGATGGATGTATTTTTTTTAAGTTTAGAGTGTTTATAGATGCAGCAGGGACACACCTGGCAGCACAAAAGGAGGCAAAAAGGTGAGTTTTCCATGATATGTCCCTTCAGTGTGTCTTGGATCAGCATCACAGGTGTCTTCAGTCTGGTGCAAAATAGTCACAGGGCTGTCTGGTACCCTGGTGAGTACCACACTGATCACAGACGTGAGAGAGGCAGTTATTGACTAGCATGTTAAAGCTAAAGGCTAGAAAACCGCCTCTACGCAGCTTCATGTTCCTGTGATTACAGTCAAATGTATTTTAAAGGCTTTTGGACTCCAGCTGACCTTCATGTATGTGGCCACAATAAGAGATGCAGCCCTGCAGGTTGGTCAGATGAATTGGGCAGCTAGTAAAAAAAAACAAAACATTACATTTAAAGCTGAGAGTTAAGGTTCCATCCTTTTTGGTGGTTGTTTGTGGGACCCAAAGGAAGGGAATAAAAACAAAAGCTGGATGTGTGACTAAACAAAGTTTGCCAGCATGTTTTCTTCAAGAACAGCTGTAATAATACGTACTGCTTTCATTTGGCCAAAACAGCAAATTAATTAGGGAACAAGACTAAAAAGATAAATAATTGCACGCCAACACCGCTAATGGATTTATACATGAATCTGTTTTTAACCTTCCATCGTGCCTCCCTGAGCCGTTTCATTGTTTTAGTTTCAGGCTGCACTCTATTTACACTGATTGATTTTTAGGTTTTGTCTCCATAAAGTCCTCTGAGGCATGCAGGAGATGAAAGGATCTATGCATAAATGTGACACAACTTAATGATAACCCATAAACAAAATGTGTTTGCAAATGAAATGATTGAATCGAAGATAGATGGTAGGAATACTAAAATAAGGCTTATTGTCACAGATGCTAAGTGAGAGCAATCAGGGGGAATAGGCAGCGTAAGAGGTGAGGGTTGAGCCGTGGAATATTATTGCAGACGAGTTAAGTCAAAGGGCCATTCTCTGCATGGAGATGAGCCTGAAATGAAGGTCACTTCTCATCCATAACAGATGATTCATAGCCTGCCCCGACCTTTAATACCTGGATTTACTTCTTTACCTCCTGCTTTTGCTCTCCATTTTCTGCAGAAGCAAGGAGAGTTCAAGTGTACGCTTCCCATAGCATTATACACTCGCTGGGCTTTTGTCCATATGCGCTGTGCAAATAAAGGTAAACATATGCACACTTGCACACGTCCTCGTGTGTGTTTGAAGAGCGGATGCCCATTTATAATGCACATTTGCACAAGCGTCAAATGTCAAAAGTTCACTGCGGCACCCTGCTCACATCTAATGTGACAAATAACTTCTTCCTCCCGTTGCATTGTTCTAATCCCTTTAGTGGGCTCCGGAATGGAAATATAATTACATTTCTGTGGTGCAGTGCTTTTGATAAGACAGCCGCTTGCTGAGCTGAATGTCTAACTGAGTTGGATGCCTCGCCAAAGCCCTCTTCTCTCTCCTCTTTACTTCTCCTCCTGACTCAGACCTCTTTACCACAGCTCCTTTCCCTTTCTCATACTCCTTTTTTCCAGTTTCTTCACTCGTTCTCTGCGGCCATCATTTCCAAAAAGCTCATTCTGTCTCTCCCTCCCTCTCTCTCTCTCTCTCTCGCCCGCTCAGGTATTGCGGTGGATAAGAGAGGTGTTGTCTACTTTGTTGATGGCACCACCATTCAGAAGATTAATGAGAGAGGTTTACTCTCCACTGTGATTGGCTCAAACGGACTGATGTCGACGCAGCCGCTAAGCTGTGATGCACGAATGGATATCAGCCAGGTAAGCTAATATTGTTGCAGAATTTCAATGACTTGTGGAAAGCTGGAGCCACATTTGGCTCTGGAATGTTTTGTTTGAACAAATTGCAGATTTATGTCGTCTGAAGGATGCCAGCGAAATCCAAACAGCAATGGATCGTGTTGTTTTCTCACAATCTGTAATTATTTCATCATCCGACATTTCTCAACTTCTTCTATAGGAACTCTTTAGCCAGAGACAGCCACTGCACCGCTTCGATCAGCCACCCTTCAGAACTCCCTGCTAACTAATACCGGGCCTATTAGAGCAGAGGATGAATTATAGATGAGCTGCTGGCTCTGTAGAGAGATATCTGCCCACACATAGGGATGTGAGTGCCTGTGTATGCGTGTGTGAAGATGCGTGTTGAAGCCAGGTGAATTCCCTGAAGTGCTATTTCATGTCTTAGCGCCCCTGCTACATTACCATTCCTATGTGTGTTAGTCACTGGTCTGATCACATCAGTCACATTTGTCCTCCATTTGAGTTTCATACCTCCATGACCTTAGCTGGTATTGATGGAAACTTCTGTATCCCTGACTAGACAAACATCCCTGCAGAAATGGTAAACAAGCTCAGTGGCTAAGTGTTTAACACTGAACCTTATCTTTCCTATTCTTTAGGACAGTAAATATAGTATACGGTAGGACAGCTGTTATGAAGCTCATTATACTTTGTTGGGTCAAAGTAGAGGGGATATGATCCTGGAGAGAAAAGAAAATTAGATATGGTTCTATGTAAAATAGTGAAACACCCTGGTTGTAACAGACTTGGTGTCCAAAACTGGAACCAAGCACTATAATAATGAGTCTCACATCACTGTGGAGGTGTTTTGTTCCCACTCTTCTTTACAGAACTGTTAGAATTCAGCCACATTGGAGGGTTTACAAGCATTAATGGCCTGTTTAATATGAAGCTAGGATTGAGACAATATTATATGTAACTTGTATCATGTTTTGTAATTGTAATTTTTGTTTTGTAGCATGTAATTCTAGTTTTGTAACACGTATCATGTTTTGTGACTTGTAACACGTTTTTTAAGTGTAACTTTTTTGTAGCATGTAATTCTCTATTTGTAACACGTAACTTTCGTTTTGTAGCATGTAATTTTCTCGTGTGTTTTGAGAGTTGTGATTTGAAACTCGCACATTTAATTTTTTAAGTCTGCAAGTTACAAAACAAAAGTTTCATGTTACATACCGAAATTTACATGTTACAAAACATGAATTACATAGCCTGGCAAGCCATCCTATATATGTGAATATATAGTCTGGCCACGACCCATGGACGGCTCTCAGTCGTGAGGCGGGATCTACGGTTGTCTTTCAAAATGTCAGCACGCAATTGGATAGCGCTAGGACCAATCAGAGTAACGAACAACGTGACGTAATCACAGCGACGGAAAAGCGGGAGGCTTTAATGGCGTCTAATATCAATGATTTCTGTCGTTTTTGTATGAAAAACATGTGAATATCAGGTGTACTGGGACATTGCACTACTTTGTTTGATAAAAATAAGAAGCTGCTAAGTATATCAGACAGACTTACGCACGTTGGAGTCTAAATAATCCAATGTTGATGACAAAGCCGTTTCAAAAGAACGTGGCTCCGGCGTTGCCGCCATCTTGCTTGGGTTCGCGGTCGCAGCGCTGACGTCATCGGCTACTCCCGCTCTGTGATTGGCCCAAAATATAGAGCGCTGTGATTGGCCCAACCAAAACTATAGCGAGCTGTGATTGGACAGCCACAGGCAGCGAGGATTCCAATGAAGCGTGCCTCGACCAAACTCTGCAAAGCAAGAATTTGGTCTAGTTCACTAGGCTAGGAATTACATGCTACAAAACAAAAGTTACAGTTAAAAAACGTGTTACAAGTTACAAAATATGATACAAGATACATGTAATATTGTCTCAATCCTAGCTCCATAGTTTAAGGTCAAAGGTCAGACATTCTGCAGGACTTTCTGGTACAGAGAAGAATGTATGCAATTGGTCCAGGTCCTGAAGCAGCAAAGCAGTCCCAGACCATCACACTACCACCACCATGTTTAACTGTTGCTATGACACTTTAGTGTTGGTCTTACTTCAGGTGAAACAGGATGCAGGGCTCAAATGACACAAGACAGATGTTTTGGGCCTTGAAACTCTCCCGTTGAGGCCATTTAGCTATAATAACGATTAGATATGTTTATAGTTATACAAATATTTAATTTATTGATGCACAGGAGCAGATGCAAATGTTTTATTTAACTTTCATTAGTTGTATGCTTTGTTTTAAATTTGTTAGCTACTGATACTTTGAAGCTGAAATTATAATTTTACATTTACAACAGATTACATTTAATAACAAATTCAGCGAGTACACCAGAGAGTTAGAAAGCTGTTCTAAAAGTGTAGCATGTTTTTAACAACAAAAATCTAGAATAAGCATTAGTTCAATATAGAGCTATGGCTTAAAAATCAACATGTTTTTTTGCACAGAAAATTACTTTTTACATTTTTTATTTCGTGTTTGTGATTTAATGCTAGAGCCAGACAGAAATTAGTCCAGTTTTAGGCCTGCAGCTGACTGTTTGGATCACAGGCTAACACCTAAAGATGAGTGACACATCTCAGATAGAAAACCCATGAACAGCTTGCTTAAAAAAATACAAAGAATATAGATTAGGGAAATTCCTGGCCATCATAAAGCTGACTAAGCAACAGGTGTAGGAGGGGAAGTGTTATCCCACAACCTGAGAAAACCCCGTGTTTACGCTGCACATTTTAGTTTTTAAAACAACACTAGAACATTCTGTAATGTTTTTGTGGTTTTTGACATGAAGTTGTAAAACTGTGGTGTACCTAGAAACCATAGACAGGCTGAAAGCTGAAAACCTAAAGAGTGGGTCTGTAGGACTAACTAAAATGGAGAATGATTGTTCAGGTCTTTGTTTTCAGTGCAAAGTTGCACAGAAGTAAGGGGTTTTACCATCTTCTGTACATAATATTTCTATAGAAATGTCCTTGTGCATGGCTAAGGTCAACCTTGGATACACGTGACCTTGGAGCTCTCAGGCGTAGCATGAGGAACCGTTATGCCACCATGAGTATAGCCACTGTGATCTTGGAGGTACCTTGAGACATCATTACTACTAAACATAGTGCAACATTACACACACTCCTATTCCCTAATGCTGTATTATGCAAGAAGGAAGCCATATATCAAGTCTATGTAGAAAGACAGCAGAGTTCTCTGGACTCAGGCTCATCTCAGATGGACAGAAAGATGATGGAAGCGTGGTCAGATATGTTCCTCTATCTCTTGTTTTTGAAAAACCTGACTTATTTGTGCCAAAGAAATTACAAACTATTTAGGTTTTTATCTGTAAAAGATGCAAAAGCATCTGTTGTGTGTTGATGCATCAGTGATCGTGATGTAGGTGACGTCCTTAAACGTGAAGGTCACATTGATGCAGAGGCACATAGAGATTTAAGGTGGAGGGTTCTTCCTCTTCTTTTACTGATGTGGCTATTTCAGCTGGATCAGGTCAGACCTCATTCTGCATGACTTACATGGCTTCATTAATGCAGTGTGTGTGTGTGTGTGTGTGTGTGTGTGTGTGTGTGTGTGTGTGTGTGTGTGTGTGTGTGTGTCCATGAGGATGAGAATTAGACAATTACAACAAACGTTTGAGATAAAAATGTGTGTTCTTTAGGCTCGACTTTCAAAATATCAACAAAAACTATATTCTGTTTTTATTTGATTACAAAGTTTTAAGCAAAGGGAAGAAGCTACACTCGTTTAACGTTTAATCGTTACTTGTTTTAGCCTTTACAATTAAATTTAAAGGAAAATGAAAATCGTTCAGATCTGATTTGGCTTCATGTTGGAACATTTTGGGAGTTTTTGGTATAATTCTGTAACATAACATCAATAGCAGTCTTATATAATAACTGTCTCTTTCGGAGATACTAAGGTAATACATTAATGATAAAAATGTGTAATATTATTTCCGTACTTTTGGTAATGTATTCAATGCAGAATGCTTCTGCTTTTACTTCTCTAAAGCTCTGAATACTTAGCACCCGCCCACGCAGACATTTCACCTTTTGAAATTGCCAGTACTTTATATTGTCAGCGAGAGCCAAACAATCTGGCTTCCTGCAGGACATGAATACATTAAACAGGCTTTTTTCTGCCAAAACAAAAGACACAAAAAACAATTAAACATTTTGTCATTTACTTTTTCATCAAGTTTTCAAGGAAAACTCAAATATTTAAGTACCTTTTTACATGTGAACTGATTTATCTGAAAATTAATTCAGATTTTAATTTGGGTTTTAGCCCAACATGTCCATGCCTGCTTACAGGTGGTCTATAAGGGGTATTTCAGTCTATTTCACGTGTGTTTTGAGTAAAATGTTTGAATAATTGCCATTTCACCAGCTCTGTTTCTGTTAGAGGAATAGACTTTATGTCCTACAGCCATGGTTCTTAAACTGTAGCCACTGCTGGTACTCGGACATAACTGGTTTCAACCATTTACAAGATAAATAAACTAAACTTTTCTGCTGAGCTAGTTCTAGCAGATTAAACTCTTGGCTTCAAATAGAAAAACAATTATAAAGAAAAAAATGTAACATCTAATAATGCTTGTGTTAACCAATGTGACATATGGGCTGCTATCAATATAGGGTGCAAAACTATGGGATGCCGAGTGAAAATCTTTCATGCAAAAGATTTGGTATTTAATATTTAGCTTTCTTTTTTATATTTAGCACACTTTTATCACATTTGAAATGGAAATTGCCTAAAAATCGCCCTATATGTTAACATTTCACGCAATTTTAGCCCAAAAATTTAAAGACCCACTCCAATGAGAATCATGTTTTTTCTGTTTTTAAAGCAACATTCCGCAAGTTTTACACCTGAAAATTATGCTTTTCTGTAAAGTTTTTGCGTCATACTATTATCTATTATCAGTGGCGGCCGGTGAGTTTTTTTTTGGGTGGGGCGCTAACCACATATCACCACTAGGGGACGCCAAATTACCATTGATTCTTATGCATCAGCGTCACACAACTGACGGTCACAGTAGCGCTTCCGGCAACAAAGTTATTCAAAAAGTCATCTTTTTGACAAAAACGTTCTTAATATTCATCCATTCACCCATATATTACACAAACTGCACACACGCTTAAGGGGAGTAGGCTAATCTAATCAATAGAATCCACTTTCTACCAACACCCAATAAGCTGTAAAAAAACGTGAGGCCGTAAAATAGACGCTACACGTATCCAGAAAAACACACAGTGACACAACGCAAGATATTCACAGAAGCAGGCGTTTATATTAAAGCAAGAAGAATAGAAGTACCACTCTTAGTTCAAACCGTATGGAGCGGTGCTAGCCGCTAACGAGGCAGCATGCTAATTTCCTGAAGCCAAAAGCTAAAATGAGGCTTACCTGCAGGTTATGGCCATAATTCGTGTGGTGTAGTAAAAACAATCCACTCGGTTCGTGAAGTTCTACATCCTGAGCTGATCAGACTGTTTGCTGGCATTGTTTTGCTGGGAAAATATCCTTGTGTAACTTCTCCCTCTGTCCTGCGTTTGTTGCTTTATTTTAATGTCCGGCTGGTCGGGTCCAAGCTCTTTAAGGCCAAGTTTTTCCTGTTGTGTCCTCCTACTAAACGGATCGCTTTTCAAAGACGCAACTGTATTTGTTTTCTCCATAGTCGAGGTGTGCGCGGCAGCAGCTACAACAACAAACTGAACTAGCACGACGCGCTAGCCTGTGGAAAGTTTTCCCCTCAGGGCGGGGTGAACAACCTGACCAATCAGCGATCTCCTCCCCCTGGTCTGAGCAGAATTCACCCGGTGAGGCGGCGACGATCGCTAAAAGATGCGACCAACCGCTCTCCTATTCTTTCTCGTTGTGGACGGTTTGGGGACCCACTGCACATGCGCCAGTTAGCCCATATTAAGTCAATGGTAAAGATTGCTGCGCCCGCGAGAGGACACGTGACAAGTACGTCGACGATTCGGCCGTGTTAAAAGTAAAAAGAACATTATTAAACACAGATTACACACAGCACTTAGTCCATATGGTGTGTATAGATCGTTTAGTTTACTTTTTATGTTTTTTTAAATATATTTTGTGATTCCTATCTTCTTCTTCTCCTTCCTGTGAGTGGTGGGGCGGCGCCCTAGCGCCCCCTATGGACGAGCCGCCACTGTCTATTATGTTCATTTTCATACCTGTGATAGTGTTGGGGGGTCCCACGTCTGTTTACTGCGCTATACAGTTTTTGTGCATCGGGTAGCGACGGAAGTACTGACTGGGTGTCGTTTTACGGCAGAAAATGGCAAGCCAAAGGGCTAAAAAAGCACGCGTTCTAAACGCGCGTTATGTCCGCCAAAATGCGCGTCTTGAACGAGCGCACATTTTTTGATCCCTTTGGCTTGCCATAATAGTATAACGTAGACTCGCTGTAGCAGCGGCAGATTCACCAAATAAAGCTAGAAATCCCTTATCAGAGGAATCTAGGAAAAGAAAAGGAGAACGTGATAGAACAAGAGCAAAGACCAGAGTTATTATTGGGCCGTCTTTTCCTCGCTGGAGAGCTCTTTTAGAAAGAACGGCATGAACTACGGACTCTGACCTAGCCGTGCTGCTAATGGCTATGTAAGTAATTAATGATTTCACCAGGGTTATTGTGTTTGGTCGGGCATAAAGTTGTTATACAGTCCTGATAAAACTATTTATTCAATGTGTGGAGGTGGAAAAGTTTGTTTTCGTTGTTTTGCCTGACATTAGGAATGTAAACATGCCTCTTATGCCCGAGAGAGAGATTTGATGTTATGACAGTGACGTTACGCAGCAAGCCTCTAGAGGGCGACAGAGACCATATAACTGCAATCTTGCGGAATGCTGCTTTAACATGTTCTTGAAGCATTTTTCTTATTTTACAGTATATATCTAAAGAAAAGAAAAGCTCAAAATTGCATTTCTGAGTATTTGTGCATTCAAATCTATGTGAATCAGTAGCAGATGAAAAAAATGCAGCCTAAAATTGACTGGGTTTGTGATGTCACAAACCACTGGGCGGAGCACAAACGCCACTCACCTCTGCCCCCTCAGGCTCTGAGGAGTAGAGAAGATGGAGGATCAACACCTGCTGTAACAGGATGCAATATTAAGAAGAGAGATAGTGACATTAGCTTTCACACTTTACCAAAATCCTTTTCTGTTAGAGAAAAATGTATTAATTTCCTTGGTCTCAGCCAATGGCTCCGCCCACAACCCAGAGGCGATTTTTTTTTTCATTTTTATTTCATTCATAATAAAAAAATAACAAATAATAAAAAACGACCACAGCATTTACATATAATACCAAACAAATGAATGAAAAGGAGCAGAGGAGAAAGAAAGAAAAAATCTTATAATTTTCTGCCTCTTTTTACAATACAAAAATAAAACAAGAGAAACTTAATTTCAATATTACTGCTCTTTCAGCTCTTCAATACTTCATGAATATTTATTTTTAATGAGCTACTGCCACTATGTAGAAACTAAGTACTAGAAAACGGCACAGGTTTTGTGATTTTGGCTAAAAATGACATAATCATAGTTTAAAGACCACTGAGAAATATTTAAAAGAGCTGAAAAGATGATCGGAGTGGGTCTTTACATCTAAATCCAAATCTTTGAAGCACAAGCAGTGATAAAAGAAAGTGAGAGCAATTGGTCAAGCTGTTGTGGGAGGGGCCACAAATGCTGTGGGTAGTTGTGGGGGTGTGGCTAATTTGTCTACACCAAAAGATTTAGCTCACAGATTCAGATTTGAATTTAGAATTTAGATTCAAAAGTAAATGATGATTTTTAGGCAAATTGTATTTTAAATGTGACAAAAGTAACCCTAACCATATACGTGCATATATATGTAATCATGTGGTTAAGATGCTTTAGTATAATCGAGTAGCAGCAGCACACTTCGGTCCGGCCTGAACTTGAACTAGCTGTTAGCTCATCAGTCCTGTAGGACAAACTCTGGGTAACATAACTATTTAAAAGTTTTTTATAGACCCCAAAATGACCAAAACATCCCGTTAATTTCCAGAGAAGCCGTGGGTCGCAGCTATAGTCCATTATCATAAGCAGCAGAGATTTGATGCATGTCCTCTCTGACGAGGGACACGGTGAATCCTGCTTGATGAATCTCTCCAGCTCCTAAAATGGGATTTCAGAGTCAACCTTCGTCCCGCTCTCATTTGACGGAGCCTATAATTGGACATGTCAGTGGCAATTTAACATGATCCATTTATTTACCAATCCATCCTCTGAGTCATCAATCACCTGATCCCCCACATGCACCACCTCATCTTCACAGCAGCTCTCTGTTTGTTTGTGCATGCGTGTGTGTGTGTTTATGTCTGTGCATGTGTGTGATGGACGGTGATGTGGGTGGTTGTGAGACGGTGTTAGGTTTGTCTGGCGTTGACCCCCACAGTGTTAGCGGACACGGTGTGCTATTTGAGCAGGCAGAAATCACGGTTATTGGTTGACATTTGGAACGGTGCCGAAGCGAGCCGGTGTGAGTCCTGAATAAACACGGGGAAGGCTCCCTGCCCGACGCTGACCTTTGCATGAGCCGGGAGGGTCAGCAGGCCTAATACTATGTTATTAAGGAGATATTATTTGTACTACCTGTAACTGACTCCTGTGGGCAGTCACTAGCAAAGATTTCTTGTATTTATACCTGAGTTTGTCTCACTTTTGATAGAGTTAAAGCGCCGTTTCTGATGTTTCATCCCTCAGGTACGACTGGAGTGGCCAACAGACCTCGCAATTAACCCACTGGACAACTCGCTCTACATCCTGGACAACAACATCGTCTTACAGGTGAGCAAACTGTCTCAGTTTACACATCTGGTTCAGTCAGGTGGATATTTTTCCCACAAAATCACTATAAATAGTTTGACAGTGCCGAGTAATAAAATATATACAGAATCCTGAGCTGTCACTTAGTAGATCCATTTAGCGTAAGTGAGGCTTTTAACATAAATAAAAGCTTGTTAACAAAAATGACACGCTGTCACAGGTCTCTGCAGGAGTTTTTATTACAAAATGTCACTCAACGTTTTCTCCAAAGTTATTAAACGGAGCTTTTATCTCATAAAAGTCAGAACATGAGGCAAGATTTTAGGTGTGTGACACGCTGGATCGATAAAGGTTTTTGTTACTGTCAGCGACTGATTCCGTGAAACTGATGAAATTGCTGCTTCTGTTTTATGGAGATAATAAATGACAGCGTTCGTCTTCAGGTGTCAGAAAGTCTCCAGGTGCGAATAGTGGCAGGGCGTCCCATCCATTGCCAGGTCCCGGGTATCGACCACCACCTGGTGAGCCGAGCAGCCGTGCGCGCCACCCTGGAGGCTGCCAAGGCCATCGCCCTGTCTCACCTGGGAACACTGTTCATCGCCGAGACAGACGAGAGGCGGATCAACCGCATCCAGCAGGTCTCTATGGATACAGCACATGGGTCAAAATACAATGACATCAATGTCACATTTTATTCTGTGGTGCTAAAAACAACCAGAGCTGCAACGTAGAAAACCTAAAACCACAGCAGAAATATTCTTTTAGGCCTCGTGCTCTGCTTTAGTCAAAAGCCAAGGATAAAAAGATTTAAAGGACTCGTCAGTCCCAGCAGTCCGTTTTGGGAAACGCAAATTACTCCCCAGATTTGGAGCAGCCACTGCAAAAGCCTGATGTCTTTTATAATTTAATTTACTTTTTGAAACATCTAAGAGGAACTGGTTGGTAGAGCAGAGTGCTCTCAGTGGTGTGTGGATGTTAAAGCGGCAATCCGGAGTTTTCCCCTTTCAGGAATTATGTATGATTTTTAAGAAATCCGTTAAAGTGATTGTCTTATAATGTAGTGTGGTATAATGTAAGCAATATGTCTTTGTTTTTTTTTTTTTTTGTTGAGCCCGCCCCCTGCCCCGTAGGGCTCAGTAGGAAAACTGATTAGAACTAACCAATAGCGTTAGACTACCGCTTACGTGCTTCAGAGTTAAGGAAGTACCTCGGCTGATGCAGTGCTGATGAACTTTTCACGGACAAGTAAGTCTTTAAAATATAAATATATGAAAACACAACATGACATGAGAATAATAATTGTAAAACATGTTTTAGCTGTTTGTCGGCTACAGAAGCACATTCATAAACAAGAAACGTGCAGTCGCCATCTTAAATTACCGAATCTAACGACTCTTGGTGTGATACGCTTGTCAACCACTAGATGGTGCCATCAGATAAGAGTCACTTTAAAGAGACCACATAAACACGTAAATGTCACACACCGCTCATTAAAACTAGTGCAAAATATTTTACTACATATTACATTGATACATAATATTTGCATGAGTTCATTTATTATTTCAATTCGTTTATAGATCAGAACATAACAATAAAATTATTTAATTTGAAGGTTTTGCTGTTTGTACCTTTTAATTAAAATTTGCTCTTTAAATGAGCATTTTTTTTATTTACATACTCAAGCAACCATCATGTTGTATCAGTTCAGTTCATTCTAAGCTAATATGTAAATGTTTAGATTATGTTTAGTTTAAAATAGGCTTTCAGAAAAGTCTCAGGACCACAGACTGTTATTTCATCTGTAACTCTCCAAAGTATGGCTGGATGTGGATTCTGTTGACATTACTGTGGTTTATTACTTCTCAGCTCTGTTGACCATGGCCGGTGGGTTTGCACCTCCAATCACACGCTGTTGTCATGGTTACACAGCACCACCACATAAATCCCAGGATGGGTACTTTCATCAATACTCTGACTGAACTTTGAAAAATCCATTAAATTCTATTCATTTGTAGCAATTGTTGATTATAAATCAAAAGTTACTAATTAGGAAACATTAATATACTGATTTGATTCAAGTGTAGTTCAGTTTTTTTGCAGGTCTTTGTTGAAAGGTTGTAAAAGAATAAAATATTAACTTTTCTAAATTGTTCTTTTAATGATCTTAGGGTGAAGAATTACAGATTAGTTGTAGTTGATCATGCTAATAGCTAGTCTGAATTGGGTTTGGACCAGGGTGGAATATTGCATTTGAACCCCATCTAGAACATTGTCTCATCAAACCACATTTGGCCTTAAAGCTACAATGGCAAGTCTGCAAAACATTTGTTTCATGCCTCTTAACAACGTTCTAACATAGTACAGCTATAAATTTATTTTGGAGATTAAACAAAAAGGGAAGAAAACAATTAAGTGGATCTCTTGCATTTGTCTAAAAACCAATAACACGGCTCGGTCCAAAACCAACTATCGGACCGTCCGGTTGCACTTCCCTGGGTCCTCCACTCAGTGCACTCGCATATTTAGCAAAAGAACACCACTGGTGTGAGGTTCTCCACTCAATACTATCAGAGTAGGGTCCAATCCCAATACTCTCACTGCGCCCTACACCCTTCTGTGAAGTGCACTTAGACGAGGTGCGCAGTAAGGCTTCGACTGCATAGTACACAAATGTGCCGATTGGGACAGGGAGCATTGTGTCATCGACTGCGACACATGCCGGGATGCCGGTTGCTGTTTGTCCCACTTTTAAAAAAAAAATCTTTATTAACAATTATTTGACTGAATTTTAATTCATTGCTGTCCACATTAAATCTAAGTCTAAAACATTCAGAGCATGAATGAGAGTTCTGCGACTGTATTTGTGCTTAAAAGCTAGCTTGTTTTGCAGATTTGCTTTTGCAGCTTTAAAGCATCCAGACGGAGTATCAGGATTAGTACCTTCATCACAAACCTGCACTATACACGTCTACTGCCCTCTGGTGGAGGATCTACTGGTGGCAAGGGCCCATTTTATTTCCGTTGTTATAGAATCCCATATTAAAATAAAGCAGAATATTATATAATTGTTATGTGTTAGAAAGTGAATAGTTCAGTTTTTAAAACTAGATTATGTATAAGTATACATTATGACACTAGGTTTGCTCTTATTTCATCTTTCTGGTTTAGGACACCCTGGACAGGTGTCCAATCCATCACAGGGACACATAACCGTCATTCACTAACACCTAGGGCAATTTAGCGTCTCCAAACCTAACATGCATGTTGCAAAAATACTGTAGAAGTTTACTCAATTATAGTAAACAGTCTAAAGATTTTAAACTATGCCTTGGCCTAAATCTCAACGTGTTTTTGTCCAGATTAGAGTTCTTTTAAACCACTTTGATCCTGCTCCTGTTAGCTTGTAGATCTGATCAGGACAAATCTTTTTTCAAGGTGGAATTATTTTAAAAACTTAATTTGTACAACAAGTGTAGTTGTTTGTAACCTTTCCACAGAAACCTGCTTCAAAAGATCTGAGCTTTTGTGTTAATGTGAAACTTATGAAGATCCTCTGTTGTGTTGTGATGTTGCTAAACAGTCTAGGAACTGTAAAAGCTTTAGTTGTTTAAAAGTGTGGACAGACGTCCCAAAATGATCACAAAGCAAGCATCTTTTGTTAGAATGTCTTCTACATGAAGAGACAGCTCAGCTGGAGCTCACACCAGCAGCTCATCAGGCCTTTTGACACGAGCTTACCTTCAGTTGTCGAGACGGATCAAATGCTGCGCGCCAAAGTGATGATCAGAGTCTGTCTCGTAAGTGGAGATGTTCAAAACTCTGACGCTCTAATGATCTTAAAAAACTAAAATGAGCTAAAAGAGGGGTTTTATTTTTTAAAAATGAAGTTTTTTGTCCAAAAGCTAGCAGCAGGGTAGCAAAGGAATGCAGCATTTTGGCACCAACACCTCAAAAATACTGCCTGCTGTACTCAATCAATAGTGGCTTTGTGGCCTGCAGCCCCATGCTGAGTCCGTGCGGAGGCAGACAGGATCATAAAATGCCTCAGATGCCTTTTTGATGGAGACTGACCAGCCGTGTAGGACAGGGCAATGAAAAGACTGGCTTTTTATTTTATTTTTCTATTATTTTTTTTGGTCTGTATTTGTCACGTTTCTCAGTTCTGGGAAAAAAAGTCAATCCAGAGCTAAAATAATCCATCTGTCGACATTTAGGTGAGCACACACACACACGCACACACACACACGTTCTGCAACAAGTCCGAGTCTAAAACCGGGCGACTTTGTTTTATCACAATAAAACAAAAATGAACAGCGATGTGTTTTCACTGCTAATGAATGCAGCATTTGTTAGCACATCAAAGAGCGAGTGTGGCTGATGCAAATGCTCCGTAACGACGGGGATGATAAATTAAAACACATCGCTGTGTCACTTCTAAGACATACTAAATACACGCAGGTATAATCCAGCAGGATAAAAAATGACAGTCAAACTTAATGCTACGTTTCGTAGTAAACAGCTGACAGCAGCTGCATCTTCTGCTGTTTCGCGTCGACTCTTTTCAGTTTAACAAGCCCTATTAAAGGTGCACGTGCCTTGGCGGCGGTGGGTTCTTCGGCGGTGCTCTGGCACCGTCTGCGATCCGATTTCATGGCTCGGGCACGTCTGTCCATCTCACGCACCCAGGGCAGCTGGCCAAAACATCAATAACTGCACACGCATAATCGATATGTGATGAATTTTTATTTCAATCTTTTATCGAGGCAGTGAAGTCATTTAATATGCGTAATATCAGAGTTATGGACTGCATGTAAATCACAATCATTACATTCCAAATTAGGTCTGCTGTGGCTCAGTTTGTTTTCAATTAGAGGCCAAATTGTAAACTTGTTGGTGAGGCCGGCACATTCTGGAGGATGGGGCTTTTATCACATCTTGAGGAACTTTGTCATCATTAGTTTAAATCAAAGGTCTTGTTTTCCATTCTGCACCATCTCTGGAAATGTGTGTTTTTCTACTCGCCGGCCTCCTGCTGGGACACGTAACTGATTAGTACAGCTCAACAGGGGAATCCTGGAGGACATATAAGCAATTTCCTGGGTCAAGGTGATGAAATGCTTTCACTCCACGCTCTAAAATTAGGACTCTATAAACTTTATGTTGTACTCAGAGATGTCTTATAAATACAAATTGGAAATATGTGTATTTGCTTTCTGGGCAGGAGAGAGCTGGGAAGATCAAAACCACTCTTATGTGTGTGAATTAATTATGAGGATAAAAGCCTCCAACTGGTTAAGCTTAGCATATTGACTGGGTGGTTGCTGCTCTGCATTACGGCCAGAATCTCAACTTTGCTCTTTCCTGCCTGAAGGACTTTGTTCCTAAAGTCATGTGGTTTGATGTGGGTTGACTTTTCTTTCGTCACATGAAGCCATTCCCACTTATAATAAATAGTTTTCAGTTTCCCTGTTTTAACCTAAAATCTGTCAGATATTACAGAAAATGACATTACATTGGTCCACATGGGATAAAATAGAAAAGTCTTTCTACTAAATGTAACAAAGTGTCTTGGAGGACAACAGCCAGCCAAACAGACCACATTATAATTTAATAATATGACATTTTGTCAGTAATTCTTGTAAAAAACAGTCTAGTGGGTAGAATTAGATCAATACTCAACTTAATTTAAGATTCTGTTCATCCCATACAGTAGAAAAGCATGGCTTAACAGATACAGCCTTATAAAGTCCATATCTCTTATCTTTATAAAATAATGTAAAGCTGATGGTGTTTCCCCTTGGTTCTAGGTTTAAGTGGTTGAGATCTGAGCAGCTTCTTATCTTCTTTGCTCACAGAGGACATAAATAAACACTACAATAATTTAACTACAGCTCTAATTAACTCTGAGTTGACCTTTAACATACTAATCAGCCTTATGATTTTAAAGCTATTTTTGTGTTTAGCTCCTTATAGGTAAGTGTTTCTACTTGTGCGTTTAAAATATATTTTTTTGTTAATGGGAGGGGCAAACTTGAGCAAAGTGCATTGCTTCCATCTTGAAGCAACACTTAATAAATTTTCCTCTTCTCCCTTCTACTGGTTGAAAGCAGAATTACAATTATGGTAAATAACTCTGCTGTAGCTAGTGCTAACAACGAGCTAACACTAACATGAGCCAACGGACACTAGATAAGCCCAAAGATCCAAAAAATGTTATTACTTACAAGTCCAATAGCAACAAAGCCAGGTCACCATCATGGTTTCATAGCCTCCTTTAGCTCTCTCAAACTAGTGTAGGCCACGTCAATGTTCACTCTGGTTTTAGCTCTTTGCGTCTCCTCCTATCCAAAGACATTACTTTTTATTTTAATTCCAGGCTCCACCATGATGCCAACAAAAAAAAACTAAATTCTTTTTCTTCTTCTTGTGCTTTTCATTGGCAGTCGGCGAACTGAATTAGCTAACTGCTAGCCTTTATATTAGCTTCAAGCACAGTAAATGGCTATTGCAGTAAAGCAGGTAGAGACCTCCCACTATTCTTCCCAAAGATATCATATATATCACTAGATGCCATACTAGCGTTTGTCAATTGGACGAACGTCCCTACGCGGCAGCCATCTTACTTCAGACAGCTGCCCCCTTTCCTAACATTGGTGTCAATGGTGCATGTACTATTTAAATAACTCTAACTTGCTCAATTTTCAACCAATTTTCAAACGGTTTGGTTTGTTATAAACGCCAGAGATGTGGCTGTATAATATGACGAATTTGGCCCGTTAAATTATAAATGTGTAAGTATGTGCTATCAAGCCTATGTGTCATAAGGTTTGTAATAATGTAAACCGCTTGTAAATCCGTTAATATTTCATGGAGTTAAGAGTGTTTTTGTTTAAGTTGTTCACTCACCTTCCATCTGCTGCCATTGAGAACGGAACGTAAGCTGTCCGAAAAGTGAAACTTTGTTTGATCCAACTCAGTAACGGGAAAGAAAACCAAAAAGTGTTTCCCTTAAATGATGTAGTCGCCACTCACTTTCAATTTGTGGCTGTAAATATGTAAACATAAAAAGAGCGAATAATATAAATAATGTAGAAATGTAGCTTCTCTCTATTGCTTTTACTGGTGTGTGTGTGTGTGTGGGGGGGGGTCCAAGTATTAATTTCCTGCTGTCGTTCAAACCTTTAAAGGAGGCTATAATTGTTCAGTTTTTTCTAATTAGACTGTCATTCACTTTAATATGTAGCATGCTAACTGAGACCTGTCGTGTTTCTAATATAATTTGATTTTCAAACAATCTGAAATATGTGCTTCAATAGAAAAAAGCCAACTCTTTAAATAGTTTGTCAGTGTGTTGCTTAAATGCACCAAGATGCAAATAAACAATACATCCTTTTCTCTATGTGCCTATGTCAAGGCTTTTTGAGAATCTGCTTCTTTTCTGCTTTTTCCAGACATGTAAAAGTTTTGAGGTAGTGGGGTACACTGACTCTTTTACTAGGTAAAGCAATCGTTAAGTTTTGAAGGTGCCATCCACGTTTTCAGCTTTCTCACATCAAACTGTAATGTCTTACACCTCAAGGAAACCAAATTCAAATACTTTTTAATAATGCAACATGCATCAGGATGTGTAAAACATTTGTCAGTAAGGCAATAAAACTGAGAGAGACTCGAACAAAAAGGGAAGAATATGTTCAGAAAAACCAAAATTATTCATCAGACATAACCCAAAATATTTTTGTATTAAACACGAGTTATCTGTATCATCTCTGTGTTGTAAGAGAATTATTATTGTTGCAGACAAACAATCTCTATTTGTGGTTTTCCAAAAACTCCCCAGGTGTCGACCAACGGGGAGATATCGATCATCTCCGGAGCCCCAACGGACTGCGACTGTAAGATAGACCCCAACTGTGACTGTTTCTCTGGTGGGTCATCAAACACACACACACACACACGTTGCATGAGTGCAGGATTAAGTAATGTGAGAGTATTGGATTATGTCTAATAGGATTACAGTACTAAAAAACAGATAACAGCATTTAGAAATCGATTCAGATAAAATCTTGCTGGGTCTGCTTTGGGAGGATATTTTAGAGAAAACAAAAACAGGACCATTTTAAAAGCGGACATAATTTGATATAGACACTATGTTTTGATATCCAGTGAGTAAACTTTGCTGCCTGTGGGCCTGAGCTGTCTAATAAATGTATTAACAAGTGCTCAAGAACGAGTTTTCCTCTTGTCCGTCTCCTGCGATGCATCCCTCGTTACTTTCAGCCTGTCTGAAATATTAAAGTCGCCTGCATTTTTGGTGTCTGGCATGAACTGCTTTGACTTTGCCTTAAAAATATTAAAAATACTTGAAGATGAGGTTTATGATGAAAACACACAGGATCGTCTATAACGTCACAATGGAGAATGTAATTTGTCTGAGAATTAACCAGCTTTGTGTGTGTGCGTGTGTGTGCGTGTGTGTGTGTGTGTGTGTATGTGTGGGTGTGTGTGTGTGTATGTGTGAGTGCGTGTATGTGTGTGTGCGTGCGTGTATGTGTGTGTGTGTGTGCGTGTATGTGTGCGTGTGTGTGCGCATACTTGTCTGTACATCAAACTGAGGACCCATGACAAGCGCCTCACCTGTAGAGTGGGGACATTTGGCCTGGTCCTCACCTTGGTACAATGTTACAGAGCTCTACTCATTAGTTTTAGAGGTATGGTGTGAATTAAGTTTTAGTTAAGGTTAGGGTTAGAAATAGACTGGTAATGGTTAGGGTTAGGGTCACTAAGAGGAATGGAAGTCAATGAGGGTCCTCACAACGACTGCAAAACGAGAATGTGTGTGTGAATGGAGTGATGTTTCTGTATTCATGGGGAAGCTTCCTCGTTGCAAAAACCTCCAGCTAAATATCAGTGGGAACGAACTCGAGAGAAGCCTTTCAAATTACAGCTGCCGGAAGAAAAAGCTCAACTTTCCAGTGATGAATGTTTTAACTGGTTGCTGCGTTATTGAAGGGCACCTAAAACGGGATAAAGTGACGATGGAAACAAACAAGCAGATGTTCCTTTGACAGTTAGGCCATGCTTTCGTTGTAAGTGTCAGAAGGATGTGATTTTATCATTTAATTCTGCTCATAGAAATCTCTATTTTTTTCCATTGAAAAACGGAGGGAAGTGTCTCTGCCACGCCACAAGCCAACGGGCTGTAACCATCCACTATTTCTTTGATTGTACTTTGCATATTTTCAATCATGTCTTGCTGTTAACAGATGATTACTCTCTTCAGAGGCTTTTCCGTTCCCATCCCCTCACCATAAACACACGCGCAGTGTCTTTGAACACGTATATCAGCGCGCACCGGCAAATACAAAAGGACATTCGCCCAGAAACACACACACACACACACACACACACGCACATACACACACACACACATAATGTGCATGCTGTCAGGAGATAAACTGCCACCCTGCTGTCTGTTCAGAGCCATCAGAGGCCCCCGGCTCTGCTGCTGACAGCATCTAAAGGCCCTCACCGAGGCTACCGCCCCACTGTGCGACCAAAGAAATGAATTCAGCCACCTGATACTTCCGTCTGATAAGGACGAGGTCACTATCAAGGTGGTCATCATACCCACGGCTTTTGGAATCAACAGTATCCCAACAAGTCGGAGTCCTGAGGCAAACCGATAACGCCCGAGCACCACTGGGGGTCTTCATATTATGACCCAGTTGTGTATGCTGTTGTGACTTCTGTCTTTTCTCCAAACGTATTACTCTGAGGTTTTGTTGTGCTTTCATGTCAACAAAGAGCTGACAGAAACGATTTGCTCTTGTTGGTGTTTCATCAGGAGACGGAGGCTACGCTCGCGACGCTCGTCTCAAAGCCCCTTCCGCTCTGGCCGTGGCCCCCAACGGCACCCTCTATATAGCTGATCTGGGCAACATTCGGATCAGAGCTGTCAGCCCTAACCAGCCTCAACCCGGCCCAGCCGGACTGGTGGAGATCAGCTCGCCGCAGGACCAGGAGCTCTATCTCTTCAGCCAGGTAAACGGCGCCGACAACCCGTAGCTGCTTCTACAACGTCTGCAGGCTGCAGAACGGCGTCTCCGTAAAGGTCATAATAGACGCACGTTGTTGTGTGTCCAGCTGTGGTGATGCAACCACTGTCAAACACTGTTATGGGTCTCTTGTTATCTCTTCAGATTTAATCAATAACAATAAACAATTCACGTTTGGTTTTAGTTAAAAGAACTCTTTAGGGGTACAAAGGATTGTCATAAGGGTGTTAAGGGTACCTGTTGTTTACCTGGTTTGCTCCAGTCTTAGATTACCCTTAAAACAAACAGGTACTGTAATGTTTTCTACATGTTGGTTGGTCTGATCAGAATGTTCTGGTTCCCAAACGTCTGACGTGTTTATCAAGATGACACCTGGGCCAATAGTTTATGTTTTTTACTCACCAGGTTAGCAGAGGTGGGGACTCATGTCACATGACTTGGATTCAAGTTGCATTTTTGATAGCTTTAGACTTCACTTCAAGAAATGACAGAAGATAGGATTCACCTCGCACGTTTAACACCAAGGACTCATGCAGAGGGCGTCAGTTTGTTTTTATGCTACTAGGGACAACAGACATAAACACATAGTGGTATGGAGCAATTTAAATAACAGTCAGTCCAAACATGAATTAAATAGAATTTGTGCAGAATGTCAAAGCTGGTAAGAGTTACTTCATCAGGTTTTTAAAAATAGTGGAGGCAAAACTGTCAGATATAATTATTGGTGGTAGGGGTGTTCAAAGCAGCCAGTGTTTGTATTTGTTGAGTGGGGAAAGTATTTGTGTTCGAGTAAAACTCAAAATAGGTGTAATTTTTTTTTTGCGTTACACTTCTAATTTTTGTTATAGTGTAGACGTGTAACGCAAAAAAAATGGATTTTTACTCCTATTTTCAATTTTACTCGAATACACGTACACATACAAATACTTTCCCCTCTCAACAAATACAAATACTGGCTGCGTTGCACACCCCTAATTGGCGGAGACACGTCCCTGGTGTCCCCGGCTAAAATTGCACATAAGGGCTCATGAACACACCTGAACACGAGTCCTTATATTTATTATTTTGCACAGGATGCTTTGCTTCTTATTGAGTTCAGTTGCTTCTGCTGGTTGTTTTGTCCACAGAAGCACCATTTACATAATATTTATTAGTTATTAAAATTATTTTTATTATGTTATGTTTAAAAAAGAAGAGAAAACACCGCTCATCTGTGTGAAGGTGCTGGATAAGGTATAAAACTTCAAAAATGGCAAAAAATCCGCACACTTCTATCTGCAGAGTTTTTTTTATTTTCTCAAGCTTTCGGTCAAAAGACCTTCATCAGGAGTTGTTCATGTTCCCACCAACAGACAATCAGATCTTTAAACTTAATTGATGTACAACACCTGTGAGCTGGTGTCGCCAGGCATCATGGGAAATGAAGTCCCTGAGTCAAATCACTCATAACAGTAATCATTTAAAAGGCAATTCCTCCTTAAATATTCATATATAACTTAAAGTTCCAAACATTGCAAACATCAGGCTACACAACCATCATAAAGCAAGGTATAAAAGATTTATCTAAAAATATTTTCATAAAAAGACAGACATCTCAAAATCTTCATTTAGACCCAACGGTTGAAGTGCATTAAGGGTGTAGATCCAAAAAAGTTCCCGTTGACAGAGTTTTTTGTCTATGTCCCCACCTCTATGCCTCTTTTTATGAAAATATTTTTATAAAAAAAATTTATACCTTGCTTTATGATGGTTTTGTAGCCTGATGTTTGCAATGTTTGGAACTATAAGTTATATATGAATATTTAAGGAGGAATTGCCTTTTAAATGATTACTGTTATGAGTGATTTGACTCAGGGACTTCATTTCCCATGATGCCTGGCGACACCAGCTCACAGGTGTTGTACATCAATTAAGTTTAAAGATCTGATTGTCTGTTGGTGGGAACATGAACAACTCCTGATGAAGGTCTTTTGACCGAAAGCTTGAGAAAATAAAAAAAACTCTGCAGATAGAAGTGTGCGGATTTTTTGCCATTATGTTATGTTTACAAATTTGGTCAAATGTGGTTTAGAACTTGTGTAAAACTGTTTCTTCTCTAAAGGGCAGCCTGCTTGACAAGGACTCATAAAGTGATAGTTTCAAAACTGTAAGGAGTTCATAACTTTAACATATGTTTAAACCTTTACACTGCTTTCAGCTACCAGCTATTTTTTTTACTATAATGATTAGTTATCACTATTATCCTGGAAGAAGTCTGACTGTAAGTGTACCAGATCTTCCACTGGTTTGTGCTGTAAAATCCTGCGAATGGCAGTGGCTTGGTTTATAAAATCCTTTTAGAATAAACTACTATGACTATACTACAAAGAGCTGTGGACAACAAATCAGATATCAACTGTTTCAAACCTTTTTACAACAAGCCAGATTTATTTTCCCATCATGCATCATCATAAACCTGCCTTATCCAGTCCTGCTCATGTCTACTGTCCTCTGGTGGAGGATCTACAGGTGGCAAGGGCCAATTTTATTTCTTTATTACCGTCAACTGTCAACCTCATAGTTACATAATAGATTTTTATATAGTTGTTATATTAACATAGGATATGTTAGGGTTTATTACAGTTGTGCGTTCCAGCTCTTTTCCATGCAAATTTGTTTTTGGGGTTTTTCTACTAAATAAGAATAAATGTACAAACAAATGTTTTTTTTAAATGTGATATTCCTTTAGTTACATTTATTGACATAATCAGATGTTGTGGCAGTTTATAATAATAAATAATTACTGCTAGGTTAAAACACATTTGGGATCAAATGCAGGAAGCTTGAAATGTGCAGGTTTAGTTGTTTTAACGACGCAGCTCTTCCCTCTGATGTCATGGTTACGAGGACCTAAAGGGCCTTTAAATATGAGGTTATACAGACACCACTGTCTTTCTGTTCTGTGACAGAATGGCTCCCACATGAGCACCAAGCACCTCATCACCGGCCACCACCTGTATAACTTCTCCTACGGAGTGGACGGCCAGCTCTCCGGGGTCACGTGTCGCGACGGCCGCGGCCTGCAGGTGAGGAGGGACGCTCACGGCGTGCCCCTCTGGCTGGCGCTACCTGGAGGACAGGTGTACTGGCTGTCCCTGAGCAACAGTGGCATGCTGAGGAAGGTGTCAGCTCAAGGCCATGACATTGGCCACATCACTTACCACGGCAACACCGGTCTCCTAGCAACCAAAAGTGATGAGAACAGCTGGACCACTGTTTATGAGTAAGTCTGTCTTACAGCTCCTTGTTTGGCTTTCATCTTCACTTCTCTCTCCTTCAGGTTTCTTTGATTTTTGTGGGGTTTTTTTGTTGGTTGGTTGTTTGCATGTTGCCGAGAGAGCGGAGTGACGTGTGAGTGCCATCTAGTGGCGACTTCTGCATCACCTGCTCTGTAGAAAAATGATGGGACTCTTGTTTTTTTACATGACGTCTACTCTGGTGTGACTGCATGGTATTGATGCAACACTTTAACCACATATATGTTTGTACATACCATATACACACACACACATCAATCCGTGTGTGTGTGTATGTGTGTGTGTGAATTATTCACTGCTGCCATCTCAGTCTCTGTCTCAAACTCCACAGCTGCGTAATTACACTTATAAATCATAGCTGACACTTACTCTGTGCCAATAAAAGGGGAAAAACAGAGAGCTGTTGTGGGTTTGAGTGTGTGTTTGTGCTTGTGTGTGTGTGCGTGTGTGAATGTGTGTGTGAGCATGATGATTATCTGTGCGTGCGTGCTCATGCATCGCTTCTCCCTCTGTTTATTCTGTTAGGTATAACAGCGAGGGCAGAGTCACCAACATCACCTTACCCACGGGTGAGGTGAGCGGTTTCCATGGCAACCTTGAGCGGTGGTCTCGCGTCGAAGTGGAGGCGTCCAACCGTGAAAACTTTGTCACCAGCACCAACTTGTCTGCAAGCGACACCATCTACACATTCAAGCAAGGTGCAGCGCCGTCCACACGCTTTGTGGGTCGTTTTTTTCTTATTGACACTGAAAATGAAGCTCGAGATTTGAGTTTTAATTCACTGTTTCTGTGCAACAAAATGACATGTTCTATTTCAGAATTGTGCAGTACTTCCAATATTTGTAGATAATTAGTAAAAGCTGTCTCGCCCACTTAAATATAATGAAACAGTAAGTTGTAAACATAATAAATAAATCAGGTTGTTGGTTATTTGTGACCCAGATTTCCTCAGAAGGATCAGGTGTTTTGCTCGTGTTCAACTTCAGGTGGGCTGAGGAGCCACATGTGACCCCTGAGTCACATTTTCAGACCCCATAGTTTCCGTTACCACGTTCCTCATTTAAACTGAACAAAAACATCTGAACTTATTTAGGGAAAATGTTGAGAAGACATTTTCTTTACATGAATAACAAGCAAACACTGAAAATAGAACAGAAAGGTAATAAAATCAAAACACAATTTTAAAAAGTCGACAAATATACTGAAAAAGTTAAGTGAGTGATTAAAGGGCTCAGCAATTAGAAATAAAGTCACAGTGATCATTACAACGCTGATTATTTATTACATATTTATTCATTTACACCTGTTAGTTTGATCTTTTTCTTTCTCCAAATGTAAAAATATCAACAAAAGTCAACAATTTATCCGTTTTTTCATTTTCACTTATTTTACACAAAACGTAATGAGTTTAGGTTTTTATTTCAGATTCCAAGTGAGTGTTGCGGCTCTGGAAAAAAGTTGTATTCAGCCGGAAAAAGAGCTGATATGAGTTTAGAAGGTGATTACTTTCCCACTGATGCAACGTTCACCACAAATGTGCAGATGAGCTGCTTATGACTCACATGTGGGTCAGACGGGGGGTTAGGGTGGGGTGGCACCGAATGTAGAGCAGTAACAGGTCTGGTCAGGGTTCACCACCGCTAACGATCTCTGCAGGACTACAGGTGTCTGCCAGACCAAACACAATAGAAGTCTTATTAGTTTGTTTGTTCGGTGGATGGAGGGAAATTAGACTGATTGCGAACAGTGTGGTTGGGTGGAAGGTGGTGGGGTAGGTGTGGGTGGTGTTGCATGGGGGGGTGCAGTAATGGAAAGGAGGGCAGAGATGAGAAGAGGAAAAGATGAGAGTGGAGTGGAGAAGCCACTCATGGGAGCAGTTTCTTCTCATGTCATCTCTTTAATTGCTTTCTAGCAGTTGTGACAATGGCAGCGCTGCAGGGAGGGAGGGTGTAGCAGCTCCACACACACACACACACACACACACACATCCACGGTGCAACAGTGTGAATGTAAGCTGCAGGGGGAGGGGGGGGTTAGAATGACCCTCTGTTTTAGCGATAGGCTCCTTTTCTTTACCTCTACAAGCTAAATTCATATTGTCTTGGCCTCCAGGCAACAGTAACCATATGGGCAGAGTTTTACAGCAGAGGAGGGAATAGAAGGAACTGTCTAGTTTATTAGCAGCGTTAAGTTTTATGATTAGAATATACTTTTATGATTATTTTTCCCATTTTTTTTTATTAATTGTGCTCTGGGGGTTGGTAAAGACATGAGGCAAAGTGATAATGACACGTGTGAATCCAGTGTGAAATATTACTCAGAGCCCTCTTTGGAAATGAACAGTTTCTGAGAAGCCTTAGCAACTGTTATGGCTGAGCACTCCTCTCTCTCTCTCTCTCTCTCTCTCTCTCTCTCTCTCTCTCTCTCTCTCTCTCTCTCTCTCTCTCTCTCTCTCTCTCTCTCTCTCTCTCTCTCTCTCCCTCTCTCTCTCTCTCTCTCTCTCTCTCTCTCTCTCTCTCGCTCTCCATCGTTCATTATCTGTCCATCTGTCTCTTTTCTCTCTCTCCTGCTCAGTTTGAATAGGTTACATTTTTCTAAAGCTGCAATAGCTGATGCAGTTAAGTGCTAAGCACTCAGCAAAATGATTTAAGCAATTAATTTAAACAAAACACACTCACAAAGAGCCAGACAGTGCATTCATGCAGCCGTTTCTCACAGATTTGCCTCCAGGCTGCTGTTTTTTTTTTCTCTTTACAGACAATCACTGATGTTTTTTCACACTTTTTTATGTGTTACTGCATGTTTGTGTTACCCTGTGTGTCGGTGGTTTTTTGAACTCGTGTTAACCCACCCATTGAATGTGACCCCCCCCCCCCCCCCCCCCCAGAACATGCACAGAACTCGTACAGAGTCAGCTCTGATGGATCCTTCCTCGTGACGCTGGCGAGCGGGATGGAGCTGCTGCTGAGCACCGAGCCCCTCCTCCCAGGAGGTGTTGGGGGAGGAGTCAGCCCGACGGCGAGCCGCTGTAACATCAGCCTGCCAGGAGATCACGGCCCCAGCCTGATCGAGTGGAGGCAGAGGAAGGAGCAGAGCAAGACCAACTATAGCACCTACGAGCGCAGACTCAGGGTAAAAACACCACTCTGTTTTTCACAGAAGCAGAAAATAAAAATCATTCCTCCAGATTCTGTTACACCACATTGTGCCACAAAACAGCTCAGCTGGGGAGAAACACCAGAATGTGTGAGCAGAACAAATAATCCCCTCAGCTTCCTTTCAGGTTGTGCAATGTGACCTTTACATTGCAGATCCTAGTGCACTAGAGTGTTCAGGGCTGGGATGATGCAGCATGAGCCTGTTGGACGGATCCAGAGACGATGACGTCACTGGACGAGAGCCAATAGGTCAAATGAGTCGGTCCCAGTTTCTACAAATCAACACCTCCTCCTCGTCGCAAAAAGCACAACACCGAGCTGAAGAGTTCAGAAGAAACAGACATTTTATCTCACGTGTGCTAATTAATTTGTAGTCCTCAGGACTCGATTTTCCTCTCAGTCCTCTCACTCACAAGGCAATTTATTATTATTACCATGCAGGCCGCATTTTCTCTAAATGCCACAGTGAATTTATCTAAGCTAATGAAATCTTTGCGCATCTCAGACATGCCGTCTTACTTAGATTTGCAGGCTTCATTTGGAGTTTATGATGATTGTAAAGCTGTAAATTTAAAAGAAAAATGAAGTTTTATTTGGTTCTCCTCCCTCTAGATGACACTTTTGCTTCCTCTTCAGGCACACAACAGGAACCTTCTCTCCATAGACTTCGATCAGAACACCCGAGTGGGGAAGATCTACGACGACCACAGGAAGTTCACCCTCCACATCCAGTACGACTCGCTGGGTCGGCCGCTGGTGTGGTCCCCCAGCAGCAAATACACCGAAGTGAACATCAGCTACTCCGCTGGGGGGCTTCTGTCGGCCATCCACCGCGGAGACTGGTCTGAGCAGCTGGAGTACGAAAACGACAGGGTGGTGTCCAGAGCCTGGGTCAACGGCAAGATCTGGAGCTACACCTACGCAGACAGAGTGAGACGACTTTAAAGTTCTACCGTTCTCCAAACGAAGCCCAAAAAACACTTTTATTGTATTTAAAAAAGCAAATCCTCGACTTACAAAACTGTGCTCTTAAAGTACACATGTGAAAGTACAATAATACACAGATTTAAAAGAATCAGGAACCCAAATTCTTTGTGACACAAAACAGAACTCGATCAGGCCTCTGAGTAGAGAAGAACTCACCCATTTCCTGAAAGTGGGTTTTACAGTAAACGCTTGGCATCCTTTGAAAAATACCAAGAATTACATTATTAATATTAATACAGGCTCCTTTTTTACCGACAAGCACTAAAGCATCGTGAGCAATGAAGCAGAAGGTCATTGAAAAATGTAATGTTCAGATTTTCAGCCCGACATTTCAAACAGAGGTAGACTCAGACATAGTTGGAGTCTAACAGAGGTCGTGTTGCAGATCTATGAAGACATTTGTAGCATTTTGTTGTATTTGTTAGTGAATTTCTTTGCTCTGCAGCCAGACTGTAAGGATTAATTGTTTCACTGCTGTTTAAATGCACAGATGTATAAAGCTTGTCCAAAACTACGTAGAGAAAAGAGGCAATTAACAGCAAATAATGGTGCTTAGAAACACTCTAATTATGCTGAGTTTTCTTTTATTAGTTTTGCTTCATGGAGCTAAATAGCTTGTAATTAAGCTAAAAACATTCATGACAACAAAGTTTTTTCAAAAGAAGACGTGAAACTTACGTCTCCATCCTCTTTCCCGTGTTCTTGCAGTCCATCATCCTGCTGCTGCACAGCCAGCGGCACTACGTGTTTGACTACGACCAAACCGACCGGCTGGTCGCCGTGACGATGCCCAGCATGGTGAAGCACACCCTGCAGTCGCTGCTGTCGATCGGCTACTACAGGAACATCTACACCCCCCCGGACAGCCAGGCCCTGTTTGTGCAGGACTACACGCTGGACGGGCGGCTCACCCGGATCCAGTACCTGGGGACAGGACGTAGCGTCATCTACAGGTGGGTTCCTGCAGCACGGAGGTTAAATCTGGCAACATCAGTGGACTGGATCTAATTAAACTTCTATTAGTTGAACACGTAAGAAGATAAAAGCGATTGCCTCCGCGCGGGGGCTATAAATACAGGCTAATCTCTAAATGCGCCACACACAAGCAGCTGTCGTTTCTGACTGCACTAATGAGAGGATGATTTAGGGTCAAATCATCTTATTCTTACTTCTTATCTTCTCCTCGTGTCAGATGTGATTTATGATAAACGTTTCGGGCCGTGTTCTAATATTTTTAACACTCTTTGGTTGGATGTTGTAATAAACGGCCCCATTTTCCAGACTTTAACACCGTAACTGCCACAGGAGCTGCTCGCATTTTGATGAGATGTGGAAGAACGATGCAGCTTCTTCCCCAGAGGCTCGAGGGATCTTTGCATCATCCAGGCATAGGATGTTTACTCATGACTGTGTTTGAATATTACACATATTTTTCAATTGTTTTATTGCCTTCCTTTCTGTTTTTGTACACATACATCAAGGTATACACCGGCAGCGAAGCTCTCGGAGGTGGTTTACGACTCCACCCTTGTGACCTTCACTTACGACGAAGCCTCTGGCACTGTCAAGACCATTCATCTCACCCATAACGGCTTCATAAGCTCCATACGCTACAGACAGACAGGTACTGACGGCGCTGCACTCCCAGCTGCACACGTGAGCCAAACAAACCAGCGGCTACAACTTTTAAATATTTAAGATGTTTGGAGAATAAAAAGGGTTCATTTAAAGAGGAGAGAAGAGGAGCCATGTGTTGGTGAATCCTCCGTCGAGGATCACTCGCTCCACTCAGAAAAGAAGCCAGATTTCACGATTAGCATTAAACTCTGTAGTCTGGCTTTGAGTCACATGTGATGCTATTACATCTGAGACTGACGCAGCCACAGTTAGATGTGTGAAAAGGGCCGAGCATGTTCAAGTGGAAGAGACTGCGGTCTACCACAGCTGTAAATATGAGACCACCCCCTCCCCTCAGGCTCGGGGCTGCGCGATCCGTTTCCCACCTCTGCAACCAGGGAGCCTGATCAGAGTAAAACAAGCAATTAGAGGCTGATGTGACGTGAAAAAGGTGTGAGTGTGCCACCATTTAACAGCTCCTACACGTCTGTTTAACACAGGAAATTGTGAAATCTTTGCTAACCCGAAAGAACCAAACAATAGTTTCACCTCCTTGACACATAAAATTAGAAAGACACAGCACTGCCATTAGGTTATGGCAGGACGATCAATAGAAGCCCTTAGCTGTCGCAGCAGATATTTACTGCCGTTGTTAATACAGTTCAGCAATTCTTTTAAGTTACGGAGTTTGTCCAGGGTCGCTGAGAGCACTCTCATCTCCTGCCGGTTCACTTCCCATGCCTTTGTGATTGGTGAGCCATGATCAGGTGTCACTAATCTGTGAGGTGCAGCTATGTGTGTGTGTGTGTGTGTGTGTGTGTGTGTGTGTGTGTGCGTGTGTTTATCACTTTGCCCTCCCCGTGAATAGACTCTCACCTTTCCTTTAACTGATCTAATTTCAGCAGAACAAACGGAGCCTTAGAGTGGATAGAGATAGCGGTAATTGTCCCTTGAGAGGAGACAAAGAAAAGTAGGGAACCTTAAAAAAAAAAGTAAAAAGAAGATAGGCAGCGATACAGAGAGGTAGGTGAGAGCAGAAAAAGAACAGAAGAGGAGAGGGAAAGATGACAGTTCAGAGACGTGACAGCTAGAGAAGCGAGACGAGCAGACTGCGAGTTCCCCAGGGCTGTGGAAAAGCCTCCACCTCGCTCTCAGTGCGTCTCCCAAGCTCCCATTAACAAAGGCTTCCAATCAACATTCCATGGAAAATAAAAATAGGAGATGTAATGCTGATCCAGCTATCTGGCGGCTCCAGAGCGAGACACTTAGTCATTTTAACTGCAATCAGAGTCGTCTCAAATAGCTGCATAATGGTGTTTCATTAGCGGGCCTTTCTCCACCAGCAGGATGAGTCGCAGTAGCCAGCAGCAGAGGTGAGGAATGGTGTTGTTAATGTTGATGTTCTGACATTAAGGAGCACATTGGCTCATCATGGCTATTGTCTTTAGATTTCATTATCTCACCGCATTAAAGGTCACCACTGGAAGTGCCACGGTGATGTGGCGATAGTGGAGATTGAATGGACTGAACCACATTATTGATGCTGAATTAGTTTTCTTTTTATTTAGATTAATTAGGCGGAGTTGTATGGGTAGTGTGAAGGCCAACGTTAAAGGCTCCGTGTGCCGATAAATCTGCTTCTTTGACATGCTAATGTGCTTGTGAAACAATGCACGGTGTCCGTGTTTGTAACAGAAACCCTCGCCTCCTCACAGGCCCCCTGACAAGCCGGCAAATCTTCCGCTTCAGCGAGGAAGGCTTGGTCAACGCCAGGTTTGACTACAGCTACAACAACTTCAGAGTCACCAGCATGCAGGCCGTCATCAACGAAACCCCTCTGCCAATCGACCTGTACCGCTACGTCGACGTGTCGGGACGGGTCGAGCAGTTTGGCAAGTTCAGTGTCATCTTCTATGACCTCAACCAGGTAAGGAGCTAACAATTAGGTTTAATACGCAGCAATGATACCCCGATGTAACGCTATTATATTAAAGCTCATCCAATTAATGATTTTATAATACCAGAGAGCCAACTTGATATAAAAGTCATTCTCCATGGCGACAAACACAAAGATTATTTTTATCTGACTTTGCAGCTTTTCTCAGCTGAGTGGATGGGTGCCTTTTAGCACCTTTCACTCGTTGTTTTGGTTTTATGGGTCCTTGGTGCAAGTTCGCTGGTTTAATTAGCGGTTTGCAGTAGAAGGTAGGCGGCAGCAACCAAAGAGTAAGCTTTTCACGCAAAGGGTACCTTAAGAGCGTTGCATTAGGTTTATTATACAATGCTATTTCACAATAAAACTCATCTGAGGACACTTTCCTAAAACAGTGAAAATGTTTAGTTGATTTTTGGCTCTGCTCCATAGAGCTGTAGACAGCTAAGGATGGTGGGGACTTTTCTTCCGCTTGTAGAATTTAGTCATTCTTAGTTTCATGATCATCGTGTTTTTTGGAACCCACGGCGTGAGTCTGCTATCCGCTAGCTTTAGCATTAGCCAACCTGCCCGTAGGTGCGCGTTTGATCCTAAACTTTGGACCGTTTCTGCCTTTGTGTCTTTGCTGGTTTCTCTATGTTCCTCCACAGCACCTAGATTATCACATTGCGCCAGTAAAAAGCACTTTCCTTACACAAATCAACACACCGGCTTTCTCTCTCGTTCTGATCTGCCTCGGTCTGCTCTGCTGCCGCCGCGGCCTACAGATGAGCTGTGACTGTTAAATAAAGGTTGCACGACACGAAAAAAAGTTGCACAACACAACGAATCGATGACGAAAAGCTTTGCCAATGCATTTATTCATCGATTTTTATCGATTTTATTGATTCGTTGTTGCAGCCCTAAAGTAAAGTTTTACGCCTAAACTGAAAGTTACAAACTCGTAGCTGATCTCACACAGAAGCCTGAAAGGTAAAAGCAAAAAAACACCAAAAAACTTCAACTTTTCTGTCTTGAAGACCTGCAGGGGCTTTGATATTTAGGAACCATTTTAAATTTTGTTCTGATTTCACACCTCATGCTGCGTGGATTGTCTTTATTTCAGGTGATTACCACCCATCTGATGAAGCATACTAAGGTATTCAACTCCTACGGTCAGGTGGTAGAAGTCCAATATGAGATCCTGAAATCCATCGCTTACTGGATGACCATTCAGTACGACTCGGCAGGGCGGACAACCACCTGTGATATCAGGGTTGGTGTGGACAGCAATGTGACACGCCACACCTATGAGTATGATGCAGACAGCCAACTGCAAAGTGCCTCTGTCAACGAGCGTCCTCAGTGGCGCTACAGTTACGACCTAAATGGTAACATAAACCTGCTCAGCCTTGGGACAAGCACCAGGTGGGTGTACACTGGTTCCAGATGCATGTGATTCTGTTTTATTGTGCTTGATCTTGATCTTACACCTAATTCGCCAAACTCTAGGTTGACACCTTTGCGCTACGACCAGAGAGATCGCATCACACACCTTGGTGAGCTACAATACAACGTGGATGACGATGGCTTCCTCCGTCAGCGAGCAAACGACTTGTTTGAATACAACTCCAATGGCTTATTGACCCGCGTCTTTGACCGAGTGACGGATCGCTCAGTCTGGTACCGCTACGATGGGCTGGGTAGACGCGTCGCCACCAAGAACAGCCAGGGCGAGCAGCTGCAGTTCTTCTACGCTGATCTATCAAACCCCACCAGGGTCAGTCACTTGTACAACCACAGCAGCAATCTGATCACGTCGCTGTACTACGACCTTCAGGGCCATCTCATTGCCATGGAACTGAGCAGCGGGGAGGAGTATTATGTCGCCTGTGACAGCGTGGGAAGCCCAAGGGCGGTATTCTCTAGCAAGGGTCGATTAATCAAAGAGATCCTCTACAGCCCGTACGGAGAGGTGTATCAGGACACAAATCCCGATTTCCAGCTTGTCATTGGCTTCCATGGAGGCTTATACGACCCATTCACACGACTCGTCCACCTCGGCAGGCGCGACTACGACACGCTCGCCGGCCGATGGACTTCACCAAACCATGAGTTGTGGGGAGAGCTGAGCAAAGAACCGAAGCCGTTCAACCTGTATGCCTTCAAGAGTAACTGCCCAGTTGGTCGAGTGGAAGAGGTGACACAGTTCACCACAGGTGAGCTTCACACTCACTAACGCTTACGTTCAGCACACAATCTGTTACTGACTGACAGAGAGTAAAAGATACAGGCAGATATTTCACTCAGTGACACCTACTCCCACACCCTCACATGCAAGGGAAACATCTGCCATGAAGGATGAGTGAAAGGGGCACATGGTTAACCACAGGTGAGCCGAGAGTCAGAGAAAGAAGATGACACATAGAATGTGCTGGCAACATAAAGGACAGCTGTGTCTC
Organism: Aphyosemion australe; assembly: GCA_006937985.1. NCBI lineage: Eukaryota > Metazoa > Chordata > Actinopteri > Cyprinodontiformes > Nothobranchiidae > Aphyosemion > Aphyosemion australe. Next base: position 1,634,115 of record SSNS01000102.1, on the reverse strand, counting down.
TGATCACATTGTTTTTTAACACGATCTGCAGCGTTTTGTTCTCTGACTGTCGAGAGCATACCGCTTTCCCAAGAGACAAAACACAGACTCAGGTGAGGGAAAGAGATGGAATAGGAGAGCAGAAGATGAATACAGAATGTCGGTGGGGGCGTTTGTCCTTCTGGCTAATGGAACATTCATTTGGCCTGTCACGTTTTCCTGCTGCAGGATGCTTTATTACAGGAAGAATCCGTGTGTGTGTGTGTGTGTGTGAGAGAGAGAGAGAGAGAGAGAGGGGAAACACCAGACGACCCGTCTCTGCTGCAGATTTTGCTCTAGATTGTGTTTCCTGTGTGAAGAGCTGCTTAACTGGCCTTATGACTTTTCTGTTTGCTTCACAGTATCCACAGTTCGTTTGAACTTTTTTTCCTGAATGCAGTGTTCTTTCTTTTCCCACACTGTTTGTGTGTCCAGACATTGGGAGCTGGCTGCAGCTATTTGGCTTCCAGCTTCATAATGTTGTCCCTGGTTTCCCAAAGCCTGACGTGGGCAGGTTGGAACAAACATATGAGCTGATGAAGACCCAGACAAAGACACAGAACTGGGACTCTAGCAAGGTAAGACTTTCAGCCCACCTTTATGTTGTGTTGTTACCCAATATTTATTACACAGACCAATTTTAAAATAATAGTTGATTTCATTTAATTGAGCCTGTGTTTCTCTTGGCTAGTTGGAGACATAAAATTGTTCTGTGACAACAGACTTTGCCAAAAACGGTCACTTGTTCTTTTAAAACCACCTGAAACCTTTGTTGTGGTGAGGGAGCGCTCAATGCTTCTGATTGGTTGCGTATCCACAGCATGCATCATGGTTCATTATTTCCTTTATATAACCAATTTAACCAATGAGATCACTGATCTCGTTTGTGAAGGTTTCTAAATATTCACATAACAAAGACTCTGAGTTCTTTGTTTCCAAGGAAAAATACAATTAGGAAGGAAGGTAAGGCAACAAAGACTGAAAAAAATGTTGATGCTCTGATGTTCCAGGGTAAATAGTTACCATGGTAAAAGCATTCCGGGTTGCATAATTGAAGTAAATCTAATTAGTTCAACACGGACACCAATACCACTTGTCTCAAAAGTCTCACGTTCTGATTCGTGGTAAACAAACATGAAGACTTCACATACCCACAATGGCCCTGGTTCTGAAACTAAAGTAAAGATTTACGCCTAAACTGAAAGTTTCAAACTAGCGGTTGATTTCATAGAACAGAAACCTGAACAACTAACCCTAGCCCTAGCACTAACCCTTTAATCTTCTGAATGAGAAGAGCTTATTGATCCCAGGAGCCTGTAGCCCACATGTTGATGGGTCCTAAAAGTTACCACCCAGGTGCTTTTATAAAAGACCGTCCACTGCTCTGCAGGGATGGGACAAATGTAGATCACACACTGGTGAAATTACGTCTCCGCATTTGACCCATCCCCGTGTGGAGCGGTGAGCTGCAGCTGTGGTTTAAATCCAATCCATTATTATTATTAGTTGTAGTAGTAGTAGTAGTAGTAGTAGTGATAGTAGCAGTAGTAGTAGTGGTAGTACTAGTAGTAGTAATAGTAGTAGACGTTTTGGTATGATGATTTGATTCCAAGAGTCTGGCGCTCCCATGTGCACAATGCACCATGCGTAGGGTGCTGAGCAGCCAGGGGGCACCAACCAATCAAACTTATTTTGCCTTTGCCCTGAGTTTCTCTCCAGCAGCTCGGGCCTTGGCCAGTGATTTACTATCCTAGTAAATGCTTAAAAATTTGCCATTGGCATAAAAAATCTGTAATGAGGATTTTTGCACATAACCAGCTTCTTTGTGTCAGAATCTTGTTATTTTCTACGTTTTCAGGTTGACACAAGGCCTTGAAACAGTACTAACTCTTCTTGGTGCTTTATTTTATCCTCGTGGCTTCCTGGTCTGGCACTTAAGTAGATGTCTGTGATTAGCACCACTCAACAGCTTTGGAGGTGCAAAAATATCACAACTGTAAAATCAAATAGACGGCACATGCAGTGATAATTTAAAAATGTATAAGCATTAACCTCCTTCAGAAATGAGCCTTTTTTCAAAACAACTCCAGCTGCAAGTCCTCTGAGGTTGTATGAGCTTGGCACCCCTGCTCACTGGGATTTCTGCCCATCCCTTGAGACAAAATTGCACCAGCTTCTTCAGGATGGATGGTTCTCAGAGGTGCACACACACACACACACACACACACACACACACACCCTGCAGACAGTCTGACTGGACCATACAAGCACATTTCAATGTGCCCTCCAAACCACTCGAGTGTTGCTTTCAAAGCGAGCTATGGGTCACTCTTGTTCTGAGAGGTAAATTTACATTCCAGCCTCAATTCTCCTGAAAGAATGAAACAACCTTTTTCCAAAGAATTAATCTGGTATTTGGCCCCATTCATCATTCTTTTTAATGTGACCAATTTCTCAGGCCCTGCCAATAAAGATTATCCCCAGAGCCTAACGTTGCCACCACAAAGCTTTGGTTCAGTTCAAACACCACAATGCAAAGCACGCCACTGAGTAAACAGCTCAATAAGGGCAAAGAGCTCCCAAAAATGTTTGGAATGAATCTCAAAACAACAGAAATTAAGAAAATTGAATATTCCTTGTGGCACTATTTCATCTATTATGAGGAAATGAAAGCATATGGCACCAGAACAAGCCAGCCAAAAAAACCGAAGGCCATTGAAGCATGCTACATACACAAGGAAAAGGAGATCCTAATCAAAGGAAATGAGGAAAAGTGTTTGTTTATAGGAAGAAACACATTCCACAAGGATGGTCTGTTAATTGTCTGTGAGCCAATGGAGAAAATATGTAGCGGATGGTGTGATTAGATGAAGCTCAAACTAACCTTAAAGACCAAGTTCACTGAGAGTTTCACTGAATTTTTTACTTATTTTTGAAATATGACATCACTCTGAGTTTAACATGCAGGCTTAACGTGAACCTAGTCTTCTACCCCTATTTCCTGCATTTGCCGCCAATAGACGTCTAATGAAAATAGAACCTCGCGAAAAAAGCCACACAGATCTACGTCGCATTGAAAATTAGTATTCATGGACTCACCCATCTTGGCTTGCGACCGGGGAAGGCTGTTTTTGATTTAGCATTTAGGAGAGAGTAGATCATGTCTCTGCTAGTAGAAGCTAACCGTTAGCATTAGCAACTCCACAACATGGCAGAACTCCTTCAGGCTTGCGTTATTTGCTCCTTCAACGTTGCAGAGCAAACATTGATGGGGTAGAGTCACGTTGCTGTTATCCAATCAGAGGTGAGATTATGAATATCAGGAAATAAGACTCCAAATCCTGCCGTGTTCTGCTCCCCTCTGCTCTAGCTAACTTCTACTTCCTGAAACAGGAACACCAGTGAACAAGTGAACTTCTTTCTTCCAACATATTTGCAGTGGTTTCTAGTATAAATGAATGCCTTATGAGTCGATCTCTGAGGGAAAGAAAGCTCTGGCGCTCCTGTTTCTGGAACTAGAAGTGAGCCACAGCTGAGATGAGCTTAACATGGCAAGATTTGGAGTTTTATTTCCTGATATTTGGACTTCTCTGATTGGCTAACAGCAACACGACTCTACCACTGACTCTGTTTGCTCTGCAACGTTGATGTTTTATCTCCACAAATAACACAAGCCTGGAGGAGTTCTGCTGTGTGGTGGAGTTGCTAATGCTAACAGTTAGCTTCTACTAGCCGAGATGTGCTCTGCTCTCTTCTGGACGCTAAACCAACAACAGCCTTCCCCATCGCGAGTAAAGATGGATGAGTCCATAAATGCTAATTTAACATTATGATGAATGTCACTGGCTTTTCTAATCCGAGCATTTCACCGTCTATTTTCTATCAGCGTCTAATGCGGGTAAAAAACTATTTTCATGTTTAGCCTGCATGTTAAACTCAGAGTGAGCGATCATATTTCAAAAGGACAAAATGGTTTCTCAGTGAACTTGGAAACATCATGTGCCAGAAAACCAGCTGTAAAACCATCGCCACAGCGAAGCACGTATGGGGCAGAATCACTGTGATCATTTGAATTTGTTGTTTGTTTTTTACGAGCAGAGGGTTTGAAGTAAGTCAGAATAGTTCATTATCATAATGAAACCCAAAATGTGAAGCCATGCATCCCTCCAGGGACTGGTTCCAGTACTAGTTTTAATCTTGTCTGGTTCTAAAACAACGTGCGTGCCTGTAAATGTGACATCGTGGCTTTGCTTTGCAACGACAAAAGTAGCTGTTGCTGCTTGGTCTATATTTAAACATGTCTGTGGTCAGAACTGAGGCAAAAGGCAAAGACCAGTGATGATAAATATGTGGAGGTTTTATTGTTCCAGAGATTAGTTTTAAACCAAAGTTCATCTTTTAGCATAACAACATCTGTTGGCTTTCTGAAACACTTCAGAGGTTTAAAAATAAAGGTTTAGAGACTTCAACTGGCTAAATCAAAGCCCTCAATCTGACTGAGAACATGTGGTGAGATTTGAAAGATTATCATAGATCAGCAGAACACATCAAGACTGGAGGAGATGAAACGGTTTTATTTTTGTTAATGAACATTTGGTCAGTTTTTTACCTTCAAAGAACATCGGTTGATGAGAAGATGATTCTAGTCAGTCAAACGTTTTATCTATATCACAGAGTTTGTGATAAGGTATCGAGAATGTTAAATAAAAACAGAATATTCTGGTTCTTTAAAAAGTTTGGTACCTATTACACACATGGACAAAATAGTTGGTACCCTTCGGTCAATGAAAGGAAAACCCACAATGGCCACAGAAATAACTTGAATCTGACAAAAGTAATAATAAATAAAAATTCTATTAAATTTAACTAATGAAAGTCAGATGTTGCTTTTCAACCATGCTTCAACAAAAAAATAAACTCATGGAACAGGCCTGGACAAAAATGATCACATTTTGATGCACAACCTTTTGAGGCAATTAAACAATTCCTGTAACTGTCAGTGAGACTTCTGCAGCTCTCAGCAGGTATTTTGGCCCACTCCTCATGAGCAAACTGCTCCAGTTGTCTCAGGTTTGAAGGGCGCCTTTTCCAGACGGCATGTTTCAGCTCCTTCCAAAGATGCTCAACAGGATTGAGGTCAGGGCTCATAGAAGGCCTCTTTAGAATAGTCCAATGTTTTCCTCTTAGCCATTCTTGGGTGTTTCTAGCTGTGTGTTTTGGGTCATTGTCCTGTTGCAAGACCCATGACCTGAGACTGAGACCAAGCTTTCTGACACTGGCCAGCACATTTCTCTCTAGAATCCCTTGATAGTCTTGAGGTTTCATTGAACCCTGCACAGATTCAAGACACCCTGTAGATGCAGCAAAGCAGCCCCAGAACATAACAGAGCCTCCTCCATGTTCCACAGTAGGGACAGTGATCTTTTCTTGATATGCTTCATTTTTCCCTCTGTGATCATAGAGCTGATGTGTCTTGGTGAAAAGTACCCTGATCTCCCAGTCCCGGGGCGGACACTCTACCACTAGGCCACCGGAGCTTGCTTGTCTATCATTTTCTTTCTAATCTCCTGAGACAACTCTATCCTTCACTTCCTCTGGTCCATGTTGAGTGTGGTACACACCATGTCACCAAACAACACAGTGACTACCTGGAGCCCTATAGATAGGCCCACTGACTGATTACAAGATCGTAGACACCTGTGATGCTAATTAGTGGACACACCTTGAATTAACACGTCCCTTTGGTCACATTATTTTCAGACTTTTCTAGGGGTACCATCATTTTTGTCCAGGCCTGTTCCGTGAGTTTATTTTTTTAAATAATTCCATTGAAAAGCAACGTCTGACTTTCATTGGTTAAATTTCATAGAATTTTTTATTTATTATTACTTTTGTCAGATTCAAGTGGGTTTTTTTTCATTGACCAAAGGGTACAAACAATTTTGTCCATGTCTGTATATTTCCTGACTTTAAAATGTTTTGAGATGTTTTTAAACAGACACAAAATAACTGAAACAAAAGGATATATTACATATATTATGAAGTAAAATGCAAATGTTTTGATAAAATAATATTACATTGAAATGACTGTGAATGAGAATCTTTTGAATAAAAATACCAGGGATCATTTATATGATTAAAACCACGTTAGAAACTGAGATGTTTAAAAAATCTCTTGGTAATTTATTGATGAAGATCTCGAGCATTCATGTTCCTTATTTCCCTCATAATTACCCATCTATCTAATTCATTTAACATTTTGGAACATCATGTAAGTGGAGGCCAAAGTCCTCCACAGAGACTAATTGCCGTCTAATTTTTCTGTCAGTTTTCTGACCTTAGTGCTTCTTTCTAATTGGAATAACAGATGAAATAAACCTCAGATAAATAATAGGAGCGTCTTTCAGAGCTGGGCCCGGAATCGATTAACTGATTTAGTAATTAGTTAAGAATTAGATGGCTTTTTTTAAGCTTCTGAAATTCAGACTCTAGTTTGTTTGATATTTTTGTTTTTTTTACTAATATTCACATCTATTTTCACAGGTTATAGCTGGAAAGTGATCCAACTGTTTTTGGCGCCACTGTTCCAGCTCCCATAACAGAGCTGTTGTGGCTAAAATGAAACACTTTTGTGTTTTTAGACGAGAAAATAAGACAAAAATCTGCCGTGAGAGCAGAAGTGTGGCGTTCTCTGTTTCCCAGTGGTGTACTGAGAGTTTTCCTGTTTTTCCAGATGGTTTTAGGGATCCAGTGTGAACTGCGGAGGCAGCTGAGGAGCTTCATCTCTCTGGAGCGGTTACCTCTGGTCTCGGAGCCCGTGGGCTCGGCGTGCCACAGGCCTTCACGTCCTCCCCCCTTCGGCTCCAGACCCTCCATCCTCGGCCCCAGCATCCGATTCGCTGTCTCTCATGGTCGAGTGAGCGCGGAGGTCATCGGAGTCGCCAGCGAGGACAGCCGCAGAGTGGCGGCCATTTTGAACGGCGCCGTCCACCTGAGCGGGCTCAGCTTCACCGTGCACGGCTGCGACACGCACCACTTCCTCCAGTCCCGTCCGATCGAGGAAGACCTCGCCCTGGGGTTGGGAGTCGGGGGACGTGTCTTGGAGAGCGGGGTGAACGTGAGCGTGTCCCAGATGAGCGCCACGGTGAACGGCAGGACTCGACGCTTCGCAGATATCACTCTCCAGCAGGGGGCGCTGTGCCTGTGTGTGCGCTACGGCGGTACAGAGGAGGAGGAGAGGGCGCGGGTGATGGAGGAGGCGAGGAAGAGGGCGGTGGAGGGAGCCTGGGAGACGGAGAGGAGGAGGTTGGATTTGGGGGATGCTGGAAGCCGAGCGTGGAGCGAGGCGGAGAAGCAGCAGCTGCTGAGCGAAGGACACGTTCAGGGTTACGACGGCTACTACTCCCTGCCTGTAGAGCAGCAACCGGAGCTGTCCGACTGCCCCGCCAACATCCACTTTATGACACTAAGCGAGGTGGGGGGCAGGTAACAGAGACACAAAGACAGCCCCCCCACCATCCCACCAAAGACTGCCTGTTTCTACTCTACTCTGATTTGTTCTACTGTTTCTATACTTTACCGAAAAAAACGAAGATGGAGAACAGGAATAGAATCTGGGGGGTAAAAAAAACTTCCAAATGCCTTTAATTGTGACAAAATGATGGTATTTTATTATTATCGTCCAGTTTCTCCAATTTCTAAACAGTGGCACAAGCAGTGTGGTTTGGCTGTGGCTTTGCTTTTTGTATCCCGACTGACGGACTGACCGACTGACAATCGCCGTTTCAACACTCCTCATCACTTTGGGACCCTGTTCACTCACGATCACCGAGCTGTGGAGACGGAGACAGTGAATGATCCCACATCGTGACTCAAATCAAGAGCTCTCCGGTTGCCATTTGAGTTCCCATCTGGTTTACCTCGGATATTCTATCGTTTACATATTGTGAAAGAGAGGCCTTGTTGACTCTGACACTCCCCTTTAGAGAAGAAACCTCTCGTGGTTTCCGCCTCTGGTGTGCTCCAACTGTAGTTTGTATGAGTGTGTGTACTGAAATCAAGAATGTACATAGCCAGTGCTTTCACACCGAGAAAAAAAGTGCTCAACTGGAAGTTCTGTTGTTCATAAGTGTCAGTATTGTTAATCAATAGAAGAACAGTTACATTTTTGCAAAGAATTATACATGGCTATAGTAATTATTCTCGCTAAAGAAGCTCACTTTATTGGGTTACAAAGCTGATTAAAGTTATTATGTGTGAATTACCAGAGTGCTCCCTGGGATTTCATAGGCACACACACACACACACACACACACACACACACACACATGCATGCATTTATGGTTTATGAAACCACTGACTTGGTGGTGGTTTATGGGGACAAACCTTTCCCTGCACCTGGTGAACACAAAAAGTGTGTCAAAATGTTTTATTTTACCCATGGAAGAAAAGTCTCACTTCAAAAATAAAAAACATACATACATTACAATAAACATAAATTTTAAAATTGGCCGTAAAAACCAAAAGAAAGTTTAAGTTGCTGAAATAACTAAATAAAATGATAATAGCAGTTACACAGTTAGTAATAATCTATTAACAATGCTTACTTTTTATATTTGTCAAAAATTTCAACATTTTAAAAGTCACGAATTACGAGAGCATCAAAAATGGTCTCATAAACCGACTGGTCTCATAATGCTGGTGTGTAACCTGACAAATCGGGCTCACAAACCATATGCGCACACACACACACCCGTGTATCCTCTGTCGCCTTCCTCCCCTCCACACATTTGTTGGGCCCCACTTTGTTCCTGTTTCTGGGGGTTTTTCTTGCAACTTTCAAATCTGTGCTGCCATTATCGCCCATCGTTACGGCTCAAACTGAGATCTGCATGAGAAACCTGCGTCTGTCAGAAGAAGAAGAAGAAGGAGGAGGAGGAGGAGGAGAGAGCGGGGAGAAAAAGCTCAGAGGAAGGGAAAGAAATGTGACAGCTGAGGCTCAGCGAGTGGGTGGTGAGTGCAGAAGGGGCAGGACCTGGAGTTGGCTGCGCCTTCCTCTACAGCTTGTCTCCTCTCATTAGGAAATGCCAATCAGACTCCATGCCAGCCACTTCCAAGCCTCTCCCCACCAAAGGAGGAAAAGTTAAAACAGAAAGTAAAGAAGTTTTTCTTTTTTAAAAACTAGCAAACCCACTAATCCACCTCCCTGTCCGTCTGCCTCACCCCCCATCTCCCTCCCACCATCACTCCACCATCTGCCCAACAATAATTGTGGTGTTTTTCTCCCGGGGCCCGCGGACGACAGAGACACACGATGCATATGTTCTGACTGCGAGCAGGTGATATACGTTTCTGACTCGCGCGCCGCGTCGATGATCAGCTGCGATGTGCCTTCCTCTTCTTCTCTTCTGTTTTTTCCCTTTTTCTAAACCATATGCTCTGTGAGATACAGCCCGAGCTCATCTCTGCAGTGCAAAAAAATAAATAAAAAAAGATGGAGGGGTCCGGTTGCTAGGCGACGGCTGAACTGAAGAATCGTCTGAGCTGAATGGATGCTCTCGCCGTTTTTCTCACCTTCTCCTCCTCCCCTCCATGTCCCTCTCTCATATTTTTCACGAGGCGTCGGTAATGTCAATCAGAGGGATGACGGAGCCACCTACCCGCCGTCTCTCCCCCTCCAGCAGTCAGCATTCTCTCCATGGAAATCACCACTTCAATATGTCAAATTGAATTTTTCCTCCACATTATATGTCAGTCGGAGGCTCGACTGTGTGTGTGTGTGTGTGTGTGTGTGTGTGTGTGCTGTGTAAGCATGACCTTATTTAAAAGAGTTTATTTTAGACAAAAGAAAAACAATCCACTCTATTACATTAAGAAAACAAAGCACAATGTTTGTTGTCAACTCATGTATGCATTAATGGATATTAATGTTTCAGCAGTTGGGTAATTCACATCACTTCTGTGCTGCATGTGCAGAAAATACTGCAAGAATGAGCGACGTCTGAGTCACTAAAAAAGGAAAAAGGGTGACATTTACTTCAAACGGTCTGGAAAATACAAAAGGAGGAATCGTGCAAAGATGGTTAGGTTGAAAGAAGCTCGGTTAGAAAACGAACTCCTTCTTGGGTCTGTTTCTCTGTCCCTGTGTGGCACGCTGCTGGAGAGGAGGCGTCTGGCCGCTGTGTGTTGGAGACGGGCTGTTACCGGGCGTCTGTCGCTTCCCGTGGGCCTGCGCCCGGCTCTGAGCGGTGATGGGGTACAGCAGAGGCATCGCGATGCCCTGTCCTTCCTTCTGGAAAGCTGCTATCAAGTTCTTGACTTGCCGGAAATACCGTTTCTGCACACCAGGAGTGGTCTGAAACACAAGAGGGGGGAAATAGATTTCATCTCCACATCAGATCCCACAGGAGGGAGGAAAAAGGGGGAAGGACGAGCTCCTCTTATGAAAACATCACAAAATAAAATGTATTTTTACTCATCTGAACCTCTGATCTTAAACGTGTTTGTGTTAAAGACAATAAAGAGAGACGTTAATAATTAAAAAGTGATGCGGCGAGGAGGATATAAATATATAAACTCAGTGTAAACAGCTGCAGAAGAGAAATATGAAGATAGACTCCTGGGATTTCAAAGCTAAACTTGGAAAAGTCAAGATGTGCTTGTCTCTGTAAACAGTCCCTCCCTTGGGTGTTTTTATGTTTTCTCACTAACGACAAAAAAACATTATTTTAGGATTTATGTCTGACATTTAAGATCCTTCAAGAGGGTTAGAAAACCACAAAGATCCATCTTCTGGTTTTACTTCAGCCTTTTCAAGTCTCAGAGAGCTATGCATTGTTTGTAGATGATACCATACTTTATCTTTTATGTGTGTGTGTGTGTGTGTGTGTGTGTGTGTGTGTGTGTGTGTGTTTGCCCACAGCCGTCACATTAACGTTTAATATCGCCAAATAATTGCACTTTCAAATCTGCTGTAATTTTGTCAAGTAAGGCCTTTCAAAAGCATATTAAGTGTTTTCATTTTGTGCTATCAATCTTGCTGTAAGAGTGTGTGTGTGTGTGTGTGTGTGTGTGTGGGGGGGGGGGGGGGGGGGGGGGGGGGTATTTGAATGCATTTTAAAAAATCATTTAATCACAAACTGAGGGCAGTTGCACACCGCACAGCGCAGCAGTTTGGATGTCCCTGTCTGCAGCCACCGGCACCACCTCTGTCGCCCCTCCAACACAATCTTTCATTAAAGTGATAGATGTTGCACATGAATAATGTAAAGTGTTATTGAGCTTGTGAGTCAAATTCTTGTAATGCAAGTCCACGTGATGCAGGGCAGAGAGAGAGAGAGAGAGACTTCAGATGTCTCCGCACGGTCCCATCTCAGGGTGTTTGCCAACCCTCAGCGCTCAATTACACATCCCATCAGAAATCCTGTCAAATGCAATTCTGCCTTTTACATCTGCAGCACGCGTGCTGATGCTGTGGCATCTTTAAATTTGAAGTGGGGGGTGGGGGTGTGAATGAGGGGGTGTTATTGCTGAAGGAAGGAGGAATGTAGCCATTTCTCAACACTGTCACATCTCAAAAAGAAAGGACGTATAAAAAAAGACACGATGTTTGCCTCAGATCCACGGCTTGTTGAATTACTGTGACACCAAAACAGCTTCTAACCCAATAAATAGCAACAGCAGCGAGGCAGATGTGCAGCTGCTTCACGTCTCTGGTGTGAAAAAAAAAACAACTTTATAGGCAAGATAAGATGTCTCACTTCTGCAGCCCATGAGCCTGCGTCGTCCTGATGGAGTCTGTAGGTGTAGACGTATCCTCTGCACCTACACACACACACACACACACACACACACACACACACACACACCTTTAATGTAAATATTAAGCTTCTAATATACTGGTTTTATTTTGCTCTAATGTAACGAAATCAATAAACTCCAAAAGGCAGAAAACAGGATTAGATCCATTCTTAGGTGATTATGAGGCTTCATGAGGAGCAGCATAAAGACGTGTGTGTGTGTGTGCGTGCGTGTGACATGATCAGTGTTTCTACTCACAGCACACACAGACAGAAGACGCCCGGTACCGAGTCACTGTCTCGGACTAAGTAACACCCGTCTCTCCCGTCCTGGCCCAGCCGTCGCTCGCCCTCCTCCTTACCAATGGGTCCGTGGTAGATTTGCAGCTTTTCCATCACTGCTTTTCCCAAAGGCCAGCTCTCTCCTCTGTCTATTCCACACCCTGAAGTTCTCTTTTCTTTCCTTTAACTGCAGACAACCCCCTTTTTTGCCGTTTCTCCAGCCTCTCTTTCCGCACTTGCTCCGCTTCAGTCTGAGCTTCAGCCTGCAGCCTCTTCAGATCAGCTCTGCATCACCTCTAACCTTTCTGATCTCCTGCTGGCAGCCTCCCTCTGTCTTCATGAGATGCACGCATGTGCACTAATGCACTCGCCTAAAATGTGGGTTCTCTCAGGAAATGATTGTATGTTTGTGACAGGAAACAACTTCAAAGATTCTAACTGAATTTTTCCACAATAGAAAGCACAAGAGAGGGATGAAAAAAGAGGTTATTTCACACAGGAAAGCTGAATTATGCTGCAGCGAAACTCTTTCCACCCCTACTTTGATTTCTTAATAACAGACTCTGTCTGCTTCCACAAATAAAGATCTGCAGGTGAGTGGTGGAGGAAGAAAACGTTCCTGAACACTCAAATAAATAATAAATGAAACATTAAAAGTCACAACATTCATTTTTATAAAGGAAAAAAAAACACCCACTTCTGCTTTTCCAGTTGCTGATTTCTGAAAATGATGTTTTAATTCTTTACCTTACATCTAAATGCTACGTTTCAAATCAAGAGTTTGCATAAAACATATTAACACTTTAATAGGAATGTTGTTGTCACTGTTAAGTCTCAAGCAGAGTTAAAACCTGTTCCATATCAGTTAAACTCAACTACTGTATAATAACCTCTGCTGGCATCTTTATTTATCTTCAGGCATGAGAAACGTTTTGTTTAAAATGATCCCTCAGATGGACAACATGAGTTATTATTGTTACTGTGGACTTAGATCCAGGACAAGAAAGAGGAAGTTTCCTCGCTGCTCAAATATTAAGTTTTGTTGTGTGTTTAGTCTATTTATTTTAGTTTAGTCTAGTTTAGTTTAGTTTATGTTGGTTTAATTTAGTTTAGGTGATGTTAAGTTTAGTTTAGTTTGTGTTGGTTTACTTTAGTTTATGTTGGTTTACTTTAGTTTGTGTTGGTTTAGTTTAGTTTCGTTTATGTTGGTTTACTTTAGTTTAGTTTATGTTGGTTTACTTTAGTTTGTGTTGGTTTAGTTTAGTTTATGTTGGTTTACTTTAGTTTGTGTTGGTTTAGTTCAGTTTATGTTGGTTTAATTTAGTTTATGTTGGTTTACTTTAGTTTGTGTTGGTTTAGTTTAGTTTATGTTGGTTTACTTTAGTTTGTGTTGGTTTAGTTTAGTTTGTGTTGATTTAGTTTAGTTTATGTTGGTTTACTTTAGTTTGTGTTGGTTTAGTTTAGTTTGTGTTGATTTAGTTTAGTTTATGTTGGTTTACTTTAGTTTGTGTTGGTTTATTTTAGTTTAGTCTAGTTTAGTTTAGTTTATGTTGGTTTAATTTAGTTTAGGTGATGTTAAGTTTAGTTTAGTTTGTGTTGGTTTACTTTAGTTTATGTTGGTTTACTTTAGTTTGTGTTGGTTTAGTTTAGTTTATGTTGGTTTACTTTAGTTTGTGTTGGTTTAGTTTAGTTTGTGTTGATTTAGTTTAGTTTATGTTGGTTTACTTTAGTTTGTGTTGGTTTACTTTAGTTTGTGTTGATTTAGTTTAGTTTATGTTGGTTTACTTTAGTTTGTGTTGATTTAGTTTAGTTTATGTTGGTTTAGTTTAGTTTGTGTTGGTTTAGTTTAGTTTGTGTTGATTTAGTTTAGTTTATGTTGGTTTACTTTAGTTTGTGTTGGTTTAGTTTAGTTTGTGTTGATTTAGTTTAGTTTATGTTGGTTTACTTTAGTTTGTGTTGGTTTAGTTTAGTTTGTGTTGGTTTAGTTTAGTTTGTGTTGGTTTAGTTTAGTTTGTGTTGATTTAGTTTAGTTTATGTTGGTTTACTTTAGTTTGTGTTGGTTTAGTTTAGTTTATGTTGGTTTACTTTAGTTTATGTTGGTTTACTTTAGTTTGTGTTGGTTTAGTTTAGTTTGTGTCGGTTTAGTTTAGTTTATGTTGGTTTAGTTTAGTTTATGGTGGTTTACTTTAGTTTGTGTTGGTTTAGTTTAGTTTATGTTGGTTTACTTTAGTTTGTGTTGGTTTAGTTTAGTTTATGTTGGTTTACTTTAGTTTGTGTTGGTTTAGTTTAGTTTATGTTGGTTTACTTTAGTTTATGTTGGTTTACTTTAGTTTGTGTTGGTTTAGTTTAGTTTATGTTGGTTTACTTTAGTTTGTGTTGGTTTAGTTTAGTTTGTGTTGGTTTAGTTTAGTTTGTGTTGGTTTAGTTTAGTTTATGTTGGTTTACTTTAGTTTATGTTGGTTTACTTTAGTTTGTGTTGGTTTAGTTTAGTTTATGTTGGTTTAGTTTACTTGATGTTTAGTTTAGTCTAGTCTAGATTAATCTAGTCTAGTAGTCTCAGTGCGTCGTAATGGATGGCTGCTCATACTGAGCCAGGATCCTCTGGAGGTTTCTTCCTGTTAAAAGGGAGTTTTCCTCTCCACTGTCGCTACATGCTTGCTTAGTATGAGGATTGACTAGTGTCAGTGTCTTGATGCCATCTGCTGGGTTCCTTATGTGGGAGAATTTTTTATTGATTGGCTTAATGAACTGAACTGTATTGGAATGTTTGCTTTGTGAAGTGCCTTCAGACGACTCGTTGTCGACTTGTGATTTGGCGCTATATAAATAAACTGAATTGAATTGAATAGTTTAGTTTAGTTGAGTTTCATTTATGTTGGTTTAGTTTAGTTTAGGTGATGTTTAGTTTAGTTTATGTTGGTTTAGTTTAGTCTATTTTAGTTTAGTTTACTTGATGTTAAGTTTAGTTTAGTTTATGTTGGTTCAGTTTAGTCTAGTTTAGTTTAGTTTACTTGATGTTTAGTTTAGTTTGTTAGTGTTGGTTTAGTTTAGGTGATGTTAAGTTTAGTTTAGTTTATGTTGGTTTAGTTTAGTTTACTTGATGTTAAGTTTAGTTAAGTCTAGTTTAGTTTAGTTTACTTGATCTTAAGTTTAGTTCAGTTTAGTTTATTTTGGTTTAGTTTAGTTTAGTTTAGTTTAGTTTATGTTAGTTTAGTTTAGTTTAGTTTAGTTTATGTTGGTTTAGTTTAGTTTGTGTTGGTTTAGTTTGTGTTAGTTTAGTCTGGTTTTGTTTGGCCCCGTCTGGTCCAGTCTTGTTTGGCTTAGTTTAGTTTAGTTTGTTATGTGATGCAGAAGAGAGTTTCACTGCACATGAAATGGTTAATAGATGCTCAATGGTGAAGTGAAGGTGCCTCACATAGGTCACTATGTCTGTGTGTGTGTGTGTGTGTGTGTGTGTGTGTGTGTGTGTGTGTGTGTGTGTGTGTGTGTGTGTGTGTGTGTGTGTGTGTGTGTGTGTGTGTGTGTGTACCTTGCCTAGGGACTGTTATAAAAAATCAAATTAAAGTTTATTTAACTCAAGTTACTGAAACCTTTAAACCTTTTTGGTAAAGCATATTTTTGTTTCGATATGCCATTAAAACATGCAAATAAATGAAAAAAAATTATAAAACAATTAATAAATAAATTGTGAATATTAATTATTTCCTTAAATGAATATTATTACTTTTGTATAATTGTTAGTTTAAGGATAGAACAGGGTAACTACTATAACTTATATTTAAATTTTGAAATAAAAACTTTTCAGATCCCACGTTCATTATTCCCCTGATGCACTCATGCTAGATTAACTAAACCCTGTTCATCTGTGAGTGATGGAGGACTGGTCATCATATCAGCTGTGAGGCCTTCCCACAACCCGACACAAGATAACACATGAACTTCTTCACTTTCTAAAAACTTCTGATAAACACACAAACAACAATCTGACAAGTCACCTCAAACCTGACAAGTAAAAATTTGATTGCCTGCTGTTTAGGAGGGTTTTTTAATCTTTCCCAGCATGCATTTTCTAATCCCAGGTTCACACACATTCTCAGCTGCTTGTCACCGCTGCATCTTCTGTTAAACATGTGTTTAGGAAGCTCCCAGCTGCTCTGCCACACACAGACGAATCGGCTAATGAAGCTGTGTGTGCAACAAACTCATCCTGCAATCTGTCCCGTCACTCGGAAAACTTTTGTTGTGTCAAATCAAGGATCTGGTGAAGGTTTTGACTTGCTGACAATGCGGCGTCTGCGAAGTGACCTGCCATGATGTGGAAATTTGTGGATTTTCATGTTGCAGCGAGTTCGTAGAGCTTCAGGAAAAAGAGCCCTCTCAGAGGTGTAGGATGTGATCCTGACATTCAGCAATATCTCAAAGCTGCTGTTTATTTCTTTATGAGGATATCACTTCTTCTTTTACCTCCTCAGAGCTGCAGCCTACATGAGTCATCTGTCTGTGCCTGAGCCCAGTTTTCTTTTGTCTCACAAAGATCATGAGCGGTGGGACTTTGGGCCTTCTGTCACAGGACGCAGCCATCTTAATCACTGCATCCACAGCGTTTTAGCACCACCCAGTGGCCAACGGGGGATTACAGTTCAGGGAAAAGGCTGCCCTGCTAGTGTGGAGTCACACATGTTTAGATGCAAAAACATCAAAGCAGCCAAGTCTGATTAAAACATAAAATCTCGCAAGTGCAAAGAAAAGTTCCACTAAAGCAAACGTATTTGGCTTTCAGCTCAGGGTCAATGCAGAACGCTGTGGATCCATATCGGACACAAGCAGCACACAGAGAGATCATCGATCAGCCGACTGCCTCCTTGTCCAACACGACCAGAACCGGACTGGAATACATCATGAGGACATTAGTGTGAGATTAGGATATTATCTATCTTTGATAGGAGGAAATCAATTGGTGGTCCTCTGGGGAAGAAAAGGAAATCGGCTGAACATAAATGTCCATCTGCCAAGTGAACGGGAATCTCAGCACTCTTCATTCCCAAGTGGGAGAAGCTCTCAGTCACAGCTGTTAGGAACTGGGAAAATGAAACTCAAAATGGGACCGATTTTTCAAAATCTCCAGCATCAAACAAACACATGCCATAAATATGAGAGATATTCTTTTTATTTCTTATGTGAACTGGCAGAAAAAGTATTACAATAAATGGTTTATGGTGATTACACAGATAATATCTTGATTCCACCCACCACACACACACACACACACACACACACACACACACACACACACACACACACCAAAAACAATCATAGCAAAACCTACTGACATATTCTAATCTTATCTCCTGTGTTGTTGGACTAAACAAAAGCAGCACAAATTCATTTGTAATAGCATTTCCTGGATGTCTCATTTTGAGTTTTGCCTCAGCATATGAAACACTTATGTGAAACATTAGGTCTAATACAGTATCAAATGCAACATTTAATACAAAATGCTTTAATCAACACCAGCTAGCTACAGCCAAAGCTACATTTACCAGTTAGCTTGTTTTTGTCACTTATTTTTAAAGGAACACTTAGCAGTTTTGGCTTGCTTTTAGCACCACCTAGTGTCCGTTTAGTAGAACCAAAGGTGAAACATATCTCCTGGCTGTGCGTTGGTCTTTTTAACACCTTAATCTAACAGCTGAAATGTCTCCTCAGCCTTCATTAGTGTCTACAGGAGCGGTTCATCACTAAATCAAACAAATCAGCTGTGTTCATGATCTGAAACATGCAGGGAACATGCTGGAAGCAGACTGCAGCGCCAGGCATGTCAGCTCCTTTTTCTAAGACCAACAGGGACCGGACTGCCACTCTGAAGTTGCAAGTGTGGTATTCTGGCCACAGAGGGTGGTGGGGGTCAGAGTGACATTTCAATAACCCTGTAAAGGGTAATTTTAGCACAAACTGGCTCAAGAACATGATTTAAAAATATGAAAAGTTGCAAAGTATGGCTTTAAATACTACAATCTGGGGGGGTTAAAAGGTGACCATGTGTGTAGGTGTTAGCTTAGCCTAGCATAGTTGCACAGCCAAAACCAAACAGTGTTAACTTAAACAAATTCTAATTTAGGCCCAGTTCACACGGCAAGATTTTTACAGTTTGGAGAATTTTTCAAAATATGAGAAGACCCACTCAGTTCTGGTCCTACAGAGTGTGGTGTGCAGACACATGTTAAAGATAATACGCTACAAACAAACAGATCCACGAACATTCCCGAGACAAGACACGAAATCGTGCAAAATCTCACAAGGTCAAATGTTTTTTTTTTGTTACATAGTAGATGAAGATGAGGATTTGGATTCCCCTCACTTCGTGCAGCGTGCGTCCACCACCTTGCTTTCTGATTGGCTACTCACATTCAACATGCAACCTGCTCATTTGTCCTCTGGACACACCACTCACGCTGCGATATTGGGGCAAGAAAATCCATTATTCCCGGTTTTTAGTGATCCCGATGTGCTTCTGAGCAGACCAGAGCGCTCTTAACTCACCACACACAGAAAGGATATCTGATTAAATTATTCTTAGGGTCGTTACAGTAATCTGAATTCTTAAGATTTTTGAAAGGGATGAATCGGGGCAAAATCTGCGTAATTGTTTTGCCCTGTAGATCAAGCCTTAGACATTCCACATTTAATATTGCTTTCCAGCAACAAAGAGAATATGGTGTTCTGTTTCCCCTTTAAAGCCATACTATGCTACTTTTTCAGACCCCCACCACCCTCTGTGACCAGAATACCGCACTTGCAACTTCAGAGTGGTGGTCCGGTCCCTATTGGACTTAGTAAAGTGGAGCTGACATGCCTGGCGCTGCAGTCTGCTTCCAGCATGTTTCAGATCATGAACACATCTGATTTGTTTGGTTTAGTGATGAACCGCTCCTGTAGACACTAATGAAGGCTGAGGAGACGTTTCAGCTGTTAGATTAAGGTGTTAAAAAGACCAACGCACAGCGAGGAGATAAGTTTTACTTTTGCTTTCACTAACGGACACTAGGGGGTGCTAAAAACAGGACAAACTGCCAAGTGTTCTTTTAAAACGTTTTACAAGACTAGTGTAAATCATACTAGCAACACTTTGCAGGTAGCTAGCTCTAAATACTGGGATAGTTTAACTTAGCCAACACTTTAGCTTGACTGTTTATTTTGTCTCTATGATAGTCCGGTACATTCCACCTATTAGCCTTTAATATGCATTTACAGTTTGGTTTGTGATACATTCTTTGAAATGTGTCATGTGTGTTATATGTTATGTAAGCCCGGGACTCCTCTGTGTCCTTTAGCATCTGGAGCTCAGCCTGGTATTCAGCAGTGGTGTTTTTAGATTATTGTCTTTAGGGTGTAAATTTAGGGGAAGGAATATTTCGTGGAGCTGGAAGGGGGGAGGTCTGCTAAGGGTGACCAGGGGTTTCCACAATCGCCAGGTCCTTCAGGTCACTGAGTTTTCGAGAAAAGGAGCTGAGTCTGGTGCTGAAGGAGCCTCTCTTCTGGCTGTGTTCCTCCCCACGAGCCTTCAGACAAGCACACAGGCCCTTACACAGGTCCCCAAGGCGGCCTCGAAAATGATTTCCAACGAAGCAGTAGAGAACGGGGTTGATGGCAGAGTTGGAGAAGCCTAAGCTAAGGGTGAGGGGGGTGAGGTTGTTTAGGGTCCAGATTATGGAGCAGCCACCGAGCCACCCCTCACTATTCAACACGTATATAAAGGTCACGCAGTGAAAGGGGAACCAGCAGAAGAAGAAGGCCAAAACCACAGCGGCTACTGTCCATAAAATCCTCTCTACTCTCCTGGTCATCTGAGGTCGGTCCTCGCCGGACCTCGCTTTGACACTGGGAGTTGGAGGTCGCTCTGGTTTACGGTGACCTTCCTGTGAGGGCATGTTTGGGAGGTGAGATGGAGGCTGCATGTTCACCAAACCTCTATGAGCCCACAAATGTCTCCCGATGGCACAGTAACAACACGAGATGGCAAGCAGAGGAAGCAGGAATCCCAGGAGGATCTTCATCAGGACCAGAGCCAGAAACCAGCTACGGCCAGGGTATGTGATCACACAGGCATCCACATCAAGCCCCTTGAGATGTACAATGTCCCTCAGAGCCAGGTTAGGAGATGAGCAAGCACATGCCAGAATCCAGACCAGGATGCACATGAAGCAGGCGTGTTTGGTGTCTCGTGCACTCAGTGAGCGGAGAGGATGCACGATGGCCAAGTAGCGGTCCATGCTCATGCATGCGATAAAGAAGATGGATGCATAGAGGTTGAGGTTGAGGATAGCTCCACAGATCTTGCAGGCTGCTTGTCCAAAGGGCCAGCTATAGCCCCGGGAGTAGTAGACGGCCCAGAGCGGGAGAGACAGCAGGAACAGCATGTCAGAGACACACAAGTTCAACATGAAGATGTCGGCCACTGTCCTCCTCGAGTTATTGCCACAGGTTAATACAAACATCGCCAAGGCATTGGCTAAGGTTCCCAGCACGCAGATGATGCTGTAGATGGTGGGGATCAGGGTGGTAATGGGTACGGCGGGCCAGTCTGTGCAGAGGGGAGCCGGGGTGCCGTTCACATGGACCTCTGCTGCTGAAAAAGGGGAGGAGCTGGAGTTGAAAAGAGAGAGGTTCGGGAACGCCATTATGGAACTGGATGTTCTCCCGCCTCACAAGACTTCAACTTTTTCAGATTTCCAAGATCAGCTGTTAACAAAACAAAGCAGGAGAGGTTTCAGATCACGGGTGCCTTTTATGGACAACTGTTTCGTTATGCATTCATCTTGAACTGGCTCCGCTCCTTATTACTTGTCCTATTTGATAAATAATCACAGAAAGAATTCATTACACCATGTGCTGGAGAGGGTTTTAATCATCTGGCAGCCTCCTGGATTCCTGGGAAACAGCTATATTGCATTAATGTCTGAATTCATTAAACATTCATGAATTAGGAACAAAAGATTAGACTTAATTTTAGATTTAATAGGTTTAAAGAAACCCTAAAAAATCACAGAAATATAAATGAAAATGGAATGCATCGAGGGAAATAATGATTAAACCAGGCAATGACTTTGAGAAAGTGGTAGAAATGTTAACGTAGCAGAATAAAACTATGATCTGTGCTATTTAAATACAACAACTTTACCTGAAATGTGTTTTTCCCTAAACCTGAAGCTGGTTTTCAGTGGTTCTCTTGGCTGAAGTCCATGTCTTGTCAAGCACTCCTCGGCCCCTCTAAGAGAACTCTGCACAGCTGACTCCCCTGAACTCTAGCATGCCTCTGGGTTTGTGTAGGGAGCAACAGGCTTCAGGCTCTGAGAACCCAGGCGAGGTTGGGGGCTCTTATAGCCCCCTGGAGCCTCTCGGTGGTTGCACAACAGGGAAGCTGCTAGACGTCACAGCTCCATCATCACAGAGGGGCTGGACTGCACCTGGACAAGAGCCAGCCTGATGGGACAAGGAGCACGCACGTTTCTTTTTATTGTTTCCATCACGTTTTCCTCCCTCCCAGAGCTTCTGCTAGAACAGGCCAACATTTCAGAAAATTAAGTAAAGATGTTAGAGTAAAATCTGCACATCCAGCGGATGCAGGCACATGTTCCAGCTGAGGTGTTACACCTAAAGGTCTGCAGCACCGCTCCCTCCTCCCTAGGGCCTCTGACCCGACACACGCAGGCTTTCTGTTAATTAGCTGAACCTCAGATTTTGTGTCATATTCGCTCTGCGAGTGGTCAAGTAAGCCATGGGAAATATTTACTCTGTCCCAGAGGAAGTCAAGCCAGGCACTGGGGCAGAGGGAGAAAGGAGGGAGGAACAGCATGGAAGATGAATGAGGAGGAGGACAAGCTGAAACGGCAGGGAGTGAAGATGAGAGGGCAGGAGGAAACGAAAGCAGAGATTCCCTCCAGTGGGTTTTCATTAGAGCCTCTGGTGAGAGTTGATGAGGGATGCGTGCAGAGCGCCCAGACTGATTGCATCACAGCCCCTTTGATCAACAGCGTAAAGCAGGAGTTCCACCCTGCGCTTGCGTCTGCACCTACGCTTCAGTCCATGGATGTGCTCAATCTTAGCCTGGCACGCATTCATGGACGCCGCTTGTTTGAAAGTGTTTACATGTGTGCACAACACGGTCCATTGAGCATATGTCAGGACGTGACATTCTGGTGCTAACAGCCGTGGGAAAGCTGACGGTGAGGATGAAGGATGGAGACGAGACGGAAAGCTGCAAAATTTTTGAAGGTCGACGATGAAGAGTTGCACCTTTAACGGGTGTGAAGAATTGGGAATGTGCCGCACGCTGCCGGACCGTTAAAATGAAATCGTAACGCTTTCCAAACCAACAGTTCTGTGAACCATGTGTCCCCCCACTGGTATGATGGGTATGCACAGTTGTTCCCACACATCTTGGACTTTTGAGAGGATTCTGTGAGAAATCTCACCCAAAATCATGCAGAACCGCCATTCCTCCGTCCCTTAACCGGACACTAACCAACTAGTGTGACTCAGCCTTGTGAGAGAGTTTAAGACTCAAATCAGGCAAAAGCAAACATAAACACGCAGACTGTCAGGAGCCAAAGGCCTTCGGTCATGACACGCAGCAACTAAAAACAGAAATTCATGGTGGCCAACAGAAATAGCAGATAACAGAGGAAAAATGTCCTTTCTGTAGCACAGAACCCTGCAGCAGCAGCATTTTCTGTTACAGTTTCTACACAACGAGCCACAGGTACAGACTCACCTCACAGCCAACGTTCCCAATCACGTTTCACGTCCTATCAGCACAGACGAGATATTAGGAAGGTTCTGTTGGAATGTCATTAGCATCTTACTGAGAGATGACTGGAAAATTAGCAATATTCTGTTTTTTCTTACTTTAGCTATTTTTTAGTCAAGTTAATTGCTTCAATAAAAATATAGGAATTAAAATGAGCTCTTCTAGATTATTTTGTTATTAAAGGAGCTGCGGGGTTGTGTTATTGTTCTATGACTATTTAAAACAGTTCATCACTTCGATGCTGGTAACCTCTATTGTCACTAATAAGCATAAGCATCAAACCCTTTCTGACCTTATAACATCCAGATGGAGTATCAGGATCACCTTCATCAGAAACCTCCCATATCCAGTCCTATACATGTCTACTGCCCTCTAGTGGAGGATCTACGGGTGGTGAGGGCCAAGTTTATTTGTCTGTTACTGTTCTTTTATAATTCAGGGTTCCTACAAGGTCTTAAAAAGTCTTAAAAGCATTGAATTTATGAATTTGGAAATAAGACCTTAAAAAGCCTTGGAAAAGTCTTAAATTTTGATATCCGGGTTTTAAAAGTTGTGCTGTATGGTTTGAATAAATTCCTCAAATCATTTTACTAGACTTCACGTACCACAACCTGAACACCTTCTACTGGTGAACAACATGGTCATCTAGGTGTTATGGAGGAAAATAAAGAAACCAGCAAAGACAAAAACACTGTAAAAGGCAAAAACGCTCTAAAGTTTGGGATCAACCATCAATCCACGAGCAGGTTTGCTAAAGCTAATGCTAGCAGGTAGCACGTTCACAAAG
The DNA here is from genome assembly GCA_006937985.1 of Aphyosemion australe. Classification (NCBI taxonomy): domain Eukaryota; kingdom Metazoa; phylum Chordata; class Actinopteri; order Cyprinodontiformes; family Nothobranchiidae; genus Aphyosemion; species Aphyosemion australe. The sequence goes on along the minus strand of SSNS01000102.1, from coordinate 1,610,423 downwards.
TTGATCGTGAAACTTATTGAACTCTTCAAGAGGAAGAGAAATCGCCAAATGTTATTAGCATATCCAGTAGCTTACTGCTGAACATGGTAATGAAATTACGGTAGGGCGTGAAATAAGTATTAAATTTTTATATAAAAGTTCTTAAAAAGACTTGAATTTAACTTGAAAAAACTTGTCAGAACCTGTAATTGAAGCTGCAATAGCAAATCTGCAAAACAAGCTAGCTTTTAAACACAAGCATGCTCACAGAACTCTCACCCCTCCCGTCACTCATTCCTAGGCCACGCCCCCTGATATGGGACCACACATTGCCAGAGGAAACGAGATAGCACTAAACACCAGTCCCAGTTTTCTAGGTCCAAACTTCAAATGTTGTTTTTCTTTTTGGGACTCTGGTAGTTTGTCCCAAAGTTGAAGTGGTAGCAGCCGGCTGTTTCTGCTTCTCTGATATTATTGAGCGGAGAACCTCTCACAAAAGTGGTGTTCTGATGCTAAATACGTGAGCACATATTCAGTGGAAGTGCGGTGGTTCGGTGAGACAGACAACTGGATGGTACAATAGTAGTTTTTGGACCAAGCTGTGTTAGATTTTTTTAATCTCCACAAAATGTTTATAGCTATACTATGTCAGAATGTTATTAAGAGGGATGAAAAAAATGTTTTAAGCTAGCTTGTTTTGCAGATTTACCACTGTAGCTTTAAAATGAAACTGTCACAATTCCCGCCTTCCAGACATCCTCACTCCAATCTGTACCTAGGACTTCACTTCCCAGCATCCCCTGCACCGTCAATTATCTCTCCACGTCATCACGCTCACCCTATATCAGGAAATCCGCCACAATATTCAATGCTCAGTCATCGTTCTCTGTCTGTGGCCTTGGCGTTCCCGTTTTGTCTCGGATCAAACGGTGCCTCGCTCAGTAGCGTTTTCAGTTAGCTTTTACTTTTCCAGCGCTTTGGCTCAATAGGTCACGTTGAGCGCCCGGAGCTTCCGCGCTCACCTCATTCTTTAGCTTCCAAGCCGTCGCGGCTCTAAATTCATGCCAGACGATCCAGAGCTTCCACGCTCATCTCATCCAGTAAGCTTGTTCCTTTTACTTTCTGGAACAACGCCACGTCCTCGTTTCCCATCCAGGCTCGTGCCGGTGCTCCTAGATTAACTTTGTGTTAGACATCTCCCGACCCTAGCACTTCCACGTTTGGGTCTTGTGACACACTACAGCTCCACTCACTGCTCACTACGTTGAGTCAAGGTGAGGAGCCTGACAGAAACGGATTATTCTGTTGTTGTTTTATTAATATTAGAAAATAAATAGCTCAGTTTAAAAAACATTTATTATAGTTTCATATTCCAGGAGTTAAGCGGTTAATTGTGCGTATTTCTCCAAAAGGAGACTCTTCAAACAGCTATCTACAATAATTAAGACATTTATTGTGATAACTTTCCCACAGAGCTTCACTTCAAAGTGTGTGAGCTATTCCTACAGCGCAACTAAAACCAGCATCAGTATTCTCACATCGTCGCTGTGATTGAACAGATTTTGCACCAGAACTTCACCACCGGGTTGTAGCACCTTCCTTTCACCACCCTTTGATGGTAAAACATTACAGGCAGCTAGAAATTATGTTGTCTTGTTCTGTCAAGTGCCTACGCATTCAATCTCACTTTCCTTTATTTCACATCAGAACAACTCCTTCAACCTGTGTCGACATTTTCGAAAGGCAAAGTCGCTCTAAACAATCAATGAACCCAGCGTGTGTTGCACACCGCTCCACCTTTAAATCAGCGAAGGTGTGCAGCACGGATCTGCAGCTAAACTACAGAAAAAATCACAAATTAACAGCATGAGTGATTCACAGCTCCAGCATGTGTGGGAGTGTGTGTGTGTGTTTGTCTGATCACCCAAACACATGGATTTAATGACAGCCAGTGCCTCTGCACAGCCTGCAGATAAGAGGAGCAGCAGAGCAGAGAGCATCAAACCCCAGCTTACAGCAAAGCCCTCACTGGACATCAATCTCTCAGCTAATTATTTTTTCACAGTTTCTGGATTAAAAACACGACATTTATTTCTTTATTTAGCTGCCATCGTTTGTCAAAGGTTGTTTTTTTTCCTCTGTACTCATTAAACTAAATGTAATTGCTACAAAAAAACACTTGATCCTTTCAAAACCTGAAAGTTTGATGATTTATTTTGGATTCACAGAAGCACAAATCCCCATTTTGTCCATGAATCAGACTTTTAATAATCAAGAAGAAGGAGTGGAACGTGTGAGATAGATGCATACGTTTAATTATATATACCCTTAAATAGCTCACGTTTGTTGCTGCTGATTAATGTGTTTATGGGATGTGAGGGACCCTGAGAAGATAACACCACAGACCATAACCCTCCCTCCATCCCCATGGGGTTAGAAGGTGAAAGGTCACCCTCTACGCCCGCCCGCTTCCTTTCTGTTGGTCAAGAAGTAAAAAAAAAAGAAAGAAAAACAACACGAGAGAGCTCTGTGGCCTGAGGCTGGGTTTGAATGTTATACTGAGAAGATGACAGTAGCTGCTGTTTGTGTGGGACGCTTCAGGACAGGGAGCCTCGGACCCTCAGGAGAGGTGGAATAAAGCTGGAGCTATTTTCACATCTTGGTTTGGGGCCGAAAGCTCCAACACAACCCCCCACCCCCCCATGTGCTCTGAGAAGAACAAAAAAGAACAGATTTCCAGCATTCCCACTTTCCGGCTTCTATTCTGATCTAAGACAACATGTTCCGTATGGTTTTATTAACGCTGTGACACGGCGGAGTCCTTTATTTCATCAGAACATTTGGCAGTGTTAGAAAACAGAACAGAATTACCCTCCTCAGCTCCCACGTGGGCCATCTTCTTTGTGAGGTACAAGAAAAAGGATAATAAATTAGTGACTTTTTAAAAGTGGAATTTGTTTTTCATCACCCAACATATGTGAGCATTTACACACACACACACACACATATCCTTGTACTTATCTCTTAGTGAGGACCATTCATTCACTTCCATTCATTTTTTTTTTCAGGTTAGTGACTGTATTATGCCTAACCCATACCCTAATCCTAACCATAACCAGTGTTGCTGTATTTCTAACCCTAGCCTCAACAAAAACTTAATTCACACCATACCTCTAAACCCAACTGGTAAGCTTTTAAAAAAAGTGAGGACCACAAAAATGTCCTCACTTTGAAAAATGTCCTCACTATGTTGGTAAAAACGTTTTTTTGGTCCTCAGTATGTAGTAAGTACAAGAACACACACACACACAGTCCCAGGAGTCCTGATGCTGGATGGACTCATGTAGAGGTTGAGGGTTCCTGCTCTGGTTCCTCTGAGGAGCCGTAAAAACCCTCCGAACCTCTGGGCTGACTGTCGGGTTTAAACAGAAACACGTGGAGTCGAAACCTCAGAGCACACACACCATTTCCTGGGTTGACACATTTCCTCGAAAAGATCATTTAATGACTAACAGTTGTCTTTGCACCAAATAATCAAACATTATGTTCTTTTAGTCAGATCTTGAATCTAGAACCGCTCTTTCAGATCAAAGTAGGGATAATGCTAACATGTAGCATTAGCATTCATCAGTAAAGTGTATTTTTGGGTATTTATGCAAGTTGTTGCCTGGGTTAAATAAATATAGTAAAAAGTCAGCCAAGCTACTGTGTTTTTGCCTGTGAGTGCCTGATATGTTAGCAAAACATGTCCCAAACCGTTTGTGTATGGAGTACAGAACCTGCCAAACTTTAAAATGCATAAAAAAATGAGGAAATATGGGGAAATAAAACTGTGCATTAATAAACGATGGCAGAAAATTCTAAATAAATAAATGTGCAAATAATTTTCTTTCCAAATACATTTAAAATGTATTTCCTCATTTATTAACTTTGGCAGGATCAGTCCTCCATATTAGTGAAACTCTAAAAAGGTAATTACTACTTGTAAATTATGTACAAACATGTATTTTCATTATAATTTAGAATTAGCAAATGCTAAAATTAGCCTGTTAGCCTCAGTAGTGTTTGCTGGTGCTTATTTCATGAATCGACGCTGGACCAGAATATATTAAGCCAAACTTTGTGATGAGCGTCTAGAGGAAAAATACCCATAATCCTCCTGGCTGCAGGGGTGCAATAAGCTGGATGGAGAGGTCAATAATTCTGAGCGACATAAAAAAAGGTATTTATTAATATGTAAGAAAGTTTTCAGCTAGAAACAAGCAGATCAATTAAAAGACCAGCTGTGAGTTCAAGAAAAATATACTTTAATTGGATTACCGTAACTCTTAATCAACAAGTGAAGACAATTAGAGAAAATGGAGCAGTACCAGTCCATCCCTCAGTCACCATCACCATATGTCCCCACAAACCAGGCTCCATTACAATAAATAACAGCACCGTGCAGGCTGTACTCGGGAAGATTCAGCAAAAACAATCAGCAATTATTTTTGTGACACGCACAGACACTGTCCTACGTACGTGTGGGTGTTGTTTTTCTTTCTCCAGGTTTTCATACTTACACAAACACATCCATTCATGTGAACGAGAACTCGAAGATGCAAATGTTCTTGGATGTTTTCAGCGCCAACGTGGGCAGACCAAACCAGAACGGAAACTTTGATTAAAGCGGTTCTAAGACTGCTCGTTTGCATAACGGTGCGGCGCTGGATGAGACGGCAGTGTGGGAATGAGGCGGTGGTCCCTCAGCTGCGAGTGCTGTACAGGTCTTCGTCCTCGGGGCTGGACTGGCCGAAGTCCATGAGAGCCGGGTCGGGCTTGTAACCAGAGCCCTCTGGAGAGAAACATGAGAAAAACACGTCGTCTCAGTCTCAAACCGCATTATCAAGGGAAAAATCTAAAAGAAAACCCAACAGAAAACATTTAAATGACTGAATAATATAAAGAGAGCTAAACATAGCCACATCCTGCCATCCTGTCACCAGCTACTGTTTCCTCAGTATGTGGGTGGTGTCTGATCCACGTTGTTTTCTTCACATTTACCAAGTTTAAATATTGTTACTCTCACGAGAGAATAAGATGATGGCAAAAAGACCAGAAATCAGCTTGACAACATCTGAATTTCAAAATAAGAGCAGGCTGCAAAAATACCAAAAATGAACCCAAGTGAGAGAAAATAAGTTTAAAAATGAGTGAAATCATCCGGCGTCATTCTCAGAGGAGATTCAGACCGTCGACACCTAGAGCTGCTTTTTGAGGTCTGACGGCTCGTTTGGGGACATTTGCACCTTCAAACCAAAGCCGAGGTGTTGGCAGTACCTTTGCTGTTTTCTGCAGCGGGCTGCTGAGTAGGAGGGGGTGGTGTCGCCTCCACAGGAACTGATCCTAGGTCAGCGGACTCAGGTTCAGGCTCAGAGAGTACTGTGTGCAAAATCAAATATTCAACTGCTTTCATTGTTTTTAGGTCAAAAGAACAGTAAAAATGTTTGTTTTCTTCCACTTCTGTCTGTTTAGAGTGATGAACGTGAGAAGAATCTACTTGTTTTAGTATTATTCACAGATCTGGGCCATGGGACGAAGGATTTCTGCTACCTGGTGGCATGTCTTCAGAAAGAGCTGAAGCGGTCTCCGGCTCTACGCTCAGCGTGGGCTCAGCCGGCCTCGTGTCGACAGAAGCCTCTCCTGCTGCTCCCGTTTCATCCGAGTCTCCCTCGTTTCCCACAGGAGCTGCCTCCTCACGTGGAGGAGAGGTCTCTGTTTGGACTGGAATAGAAGCTGCCAGAGAACCTGGTCAGAGAAGAAACGGCAGCGTTGGCAGCACAAGCCTTTGTGTGATTGTATGTAACAATAAAACCTGAAGACAGACCCAGGAGGAGACGGGGATCATTATCTGTAACACCTGAGCTGGTTTCTGGCGGGGCCTGGGCGGCAGCTATAAGTGTTAATGATGACTCTTCCTCTGGTGTGACAGCGACAACCGGCTCATCAGAGGCTGAAACAGACTCGCAGGATCCCGCTCCGTTCTCCAGGACCGCAGGGCTCTGGGACGAGGAGTCTGGCGTGGAACTGGGGGCTGACGCCTCCTCTGTCAGTACAGACTCTGGACTCGGCTCCGTGGCTGACTAACATGTCGGTAGAAAAAGATTTCAGAGTGAGTGAGTGTGTGTGCGTGAGGGCATGCTTGTTAAAAACAGAGGTAACAATAGTTTTCATCTCTTTATTAAGAGCCAAACGAGTTGAAGCTGTAATCAGCAAACCCGTAATCGGAGATGGAGACGAGAGGTGAGCAGCTTTCAGGCAACAAGAGGAGAGTCAGATATGGATCCATCTGTGGTCCAAAACCTCATAACCACACAGTAAAGCACGGGGGTGGCAGCATCATGCTGTGGGGGAGGGTTTTTAGACTCTATAGGCGTGTTTCCATTGTGGAAACTTCAGGGTAATTTCTGGGAGGGAGAAACTAAGCAGGATATTCGATGGCCTGTTCTTCTCAGCTGTTGTGTCTCCATACCAATTCAGCCCTTTAAGGGCTTTGCACAGATGTAGGCATATCACAACTGCTTCAGCAGTGAGTGATGTCACTGATCAGCACCACAGTAATGTTAATAAGAACATTAAAAGTTTTATTCTGTCAAAGCACGGCATCATTTAATCCATTTGGAGGACAAGAACTGATGTAAAAATGTGGCGTTCAATGACCAGAAAAGCTGTTTTTTACTGCGTTCTGTGAGACAACAAAGCATTGTGAATTGCGTCATCGTGGGGGAATTCTGCTGTGTTTTTCAGTGTTGGGAGTTCAGTAACAGCTATTTTAAAGGAAGACTTGGCAGTTTTGCTTGCTTTTAGCACCCCCTAGTGTCCGTTAGTGAAAGCAAAAGTGAAACTTATCTCCTCGCTGTGCGTTCGTCTTTTTAACACCTTAATCTAACTGCTGAAATGTCTCCTCAACCTTCATTAGTGTCTACAGGAGCGGTTCATCACTAAATCAAACAAATCAGCTTTGTTCACGATCTAAAACATGCAGGAAACATGCTGGAAGCAGACTGCAGCACCAGGTATGTCAGCTCCATTTACTAAGTCTAACAGAGACCAGACCGCTACTCTGAAGTTGCAAGTGTGGTATTCTGGCCACAGAGGGTGGTGGGGGTCTGAGTGACATTTCATTAACCATGTAAAGGGTCATTTTAGCACATACTGGCTCAAGAACATGATTTAAAATATGAAAAAGTTGCAAAGTTTGGCTGTAAAGCAGCGCAATCAGTGCTTATCTGCTTGTGCTTCCATTCCGCTTCAAAAGCAGGTGTGACCCAAGCCTAAGCAATCTTCACTTGATTGAGTCGAGTGGCTTTTAGCCAATCAAATTACACTTCTCTGGTCACGTGACACCAGTGAGGCGTCGACTCAATCGAGTGACGATTGCTTTGGCTCGGGTCACCAGGAGGTCACGTCATTTGTTGTTGAAATTTTACGGATGAATTTTTTGCTGGTGTATTTTAAGATAAAAACAATAAAATACATAATTTCACAGAATAAAATCTCTGTCTAAAAAAGTCATATTCTGGTGAGACTGAATTACTTCCATTAAATATTACAACTGACATCAAATCAACCATTTAGAGCTCGTTTCTGTTAGAAGAAAGACTTTATCTGACATATAAAGGTGGTAAAGGGCACCGTGCTAGGACAGGAAACGGGATCACACCACGTAAGATGGAGAAAAAGGGGATTTCTCAAGAGTGAGTCAAATATGTAAAGAAGAAATCAGTAAGTAGGAAGCTAGTTGTGCTTTTGATAGATGGAACAAGTGTTTTTGTTTGAGTCACAAACTCTGAAAGGGCTAGAAGTTGTGTTTTCTTCTGAGTTTTCCTCTACCAGTGTGTGTGTGTGACATCCCTTCCTCTACCTGTGTGTGTGTGTGTGACATCCCTTCCTCTACCTGTGTGTGTGACGTCTCTCCAGCAGCAGCAGCAGCAGCAGCAGCAGGTTTGGAGGTGGACAGCAGCGAAGACGCAGCAGAGCTGCTCCACTGTGCTGCAGCATACGCATTCTTCCCCGTCACCTTCAGAGGACAGCACAGGGATCAAACCCGGAATAATAACATCGTTTTACAGAGGATCTCAGCGTGCAGCCGGCTGGAGTCACCTTAAGCACGGCCACAGCTTGAGCTGGGTAGCACACCGACGCTCCGGCCCCCATCAGACCCACAGGAACGACCAGCCTCTTGAAGCGAGAGCCTGAAATACAGTTTTACATTTAGACCGTGGTGATCCGATGGCTAACGGGTCAGTTAAGAACTAAACTGAGTTTGTGTGATTAAATCAGTAAAAGTGTGGCTCTAAACTCAGACTAATGTGAAACGGAACAAAAAGAGATTTCAAACTGTTTTGAATCGGAAACTAAAAAATTCAAAGTAAATAAAGTTTTATTACAAAACTGAACAGAATTCAAACTTTCTGAAAGAAAAGCAAACCTTCATTTTACTCTGAATACGTTTTTTTGGTTTTTCAAATTGTACGTTTACATTTTTATTTTTCAGTTTCAAACATTTTTCAATTATAAAACCATTCTGGCCCTGTCTGGTTTCCATAGATACGAGCACTAATACATGTCATTAGATTTCATAAAATTAACTTATGACTAGTTAATGTTTGTCATTAGACATGACTAAAGTGTATTTAACTCCTATATAACTACCCTCTACTTCACACTGGAAGCATCAGCAGCGCAGAACGGCAGCAGAACGTCGCTGCTTCAAATAGAATCCATTATAGTCTGTGGGGGTGATCGTCAGGCGCGTCCCAGAAGCGGCACGCCGCGCTGTATTACTAAAAATATGTTCGGGTTCTATTTTTGCCGCGAACCACTTCTGGGATGTCAATTTCATAGGGCTAGATAGGAAATGACATGCAATTTCAGTGTAAAATGTCCAGTAATTTTCAAAACAAAAGTCTACTGCAGCGATGTGATTTCATATCTATGTAGATTACGTCTATACGTGTGACCTCGCGGCTTATTTACTGACTGCATCGGTCGAGAAGTGCAGCGGTGTGTTTTTCATGGCTTTAATCCTGGCAGTGGAAAGGAACAACATGATATATGACATCAAACAGCGATGTCAAACGTGAGTTCCTTCTTTTTGGTTTAATGGTGGACGGCATAAACAAACCGTGACCTTTGAAGTCTCGAGGGATTTTGTGATCTCCCGAGTCCAGTGAAGAGTACGGCGGAGAAGCCGGTATGCACTAGCCTGGCAAGCCATCCTATATATGTGTATATATAGTCTCGCCACGAACCACTGACGGCTCTCAGTCGTGAGGCGGGATCTACGGTTGTCTTTCAAAATGTCAGCACGCAATTGGATAGCGCTAGCACCAATCAGAGTGACGAACAACATGACGTAATCACGGCGACGGAAAAGCGGGAGGCTTTAATAGCGTCTAGCTTCAATGATTTCTGTCGTTTTTGTATGAAAAACACGCGAATATCAGGTGTACTGGGACATTGCACTACTTTGTTTGATAAAAATAAGAAGCTGCTAAGTATATCAGACAGACTTACGCACGTTGGAGTCTAAATAATCCAATGTTGATGACAAAGCCGTTTCAAACTAACGTGTTTTCCGAGTTGCCGCCATGTTGCTTGGGTTCGCGGCGTTCGCGGCCGCACCGCTGACGTCATCGGCTACTCCCGCTCTGTGATTGGCCCATGATATAGAGCGCTGTGATTGGCCCAACCTAAACTATAGCGAGTTGTGATTGGATAGATACAGCAGTGGTTTGGGCTGCGAGGGTTCCAATGAAGCGTGCCTAGACCAAACTCTGCAAAGCAAGAATTGGTCTAGTTCACTAGGCTAGGTATGCACCGGCACGCAGCGAAACTTGCAAGTAAATCGCTCCACTGCCGTTCTGCAACGCTGATGCTTCCAGTGTCAAGTAGGGGTGACATTTTAACAGCTGTAACTTTTACTGGTTTTGCCAGAACTCACGTTACTGGAGTGTGTTTTTATCAGGAACGTCACCAGTGTGTCTCCTGACAGTTTAAGTTGAACTTAAGTAGGGGTGCACCGATCGATCGGCCAACCGATTTATCGGCCTTGATCTCAAGTTTTTCTCAAGATTGGTGATCGGTGATCAGCCAAAAACTGCAATCGGTGCACCCCTAGTTAATGTTAAATCAAATTATTGCTATAGAATCATTTTTTTGACAAGTGTGTCAAAACAGGTACAAAAGTTTTGTTTTCAAAATTAGAAAAACGAAAGTCTAAAGGAACAAATGTGATTTTGTAGTTCAAACAGCAATGCTAAATATGTTCATTTATATTTGAGAATATTAGCTCGTGTCCAGTTGGAACTGGTGTTGTTTCATGAGTATTCATATTGGTTTTCTCAATAAAAGGAAATTGAAACATTGACGTAATCTGCTTTTAGTTAAGATAAATTTGGTATCGGCAAAAATCGGTATCGGCAAGTCAGGTTTTTCTCAAGATCGGTGATCAGCCAAAAACTGCAATCGGTGCACCCTTACGCTGAAGGTTTATGCTAATCGTTTATCTTCCCGCTTCTTTGCTCTTCTAACGAATGGTGATGTCATTCATTCTTCCTGAAGCGTCTTTAGGTGTTTGTGGGACAGAACATGTGGACCGGGTTACCTTTCCGAGCCAAGAACATGCCCAGGAGGCCGGCCATGGTGATGGTACCTAATCTGGGTAGAAACCCTGGAGGAGGGTCTATTAGGTAATAATATGCATCTGAAAAAGACAAAATGGGAACATGTTAACATTGGGACAAACATCCTGCCTCATGTCTCAGTTCTGAACTACATATGACCCCCGCTGCTTAATTCAAGCCATCGGGACACGACTTAAAGACTTTCTGTTCAGGGAAGCGGTCTGCAGCCTGTGAGTGTGATGTTTGTGTGCCTCCTGTTCACTCACCCTCTCCTACATGGTAAAGATGAACACTTCCCCTTTTTACAGAGACGCAGGCACCCTGCATGGAACAAAGCACAGCCCTGAACCCACTTCAAAAGGTTATCAACAACACAACACTGAAACAAACACATCACACCCAGTGTTGGGTGTTTTTCTCTCCTCCTTTCACACTATCAAACTGTCAAATCTCCCTGCTGTAAAGTGTACAGCTGTGAAGCTAACTGCAAGAACGCCGTTTCCTGTCAAACTCCTGAAGTGCTTTGCAACACAGTGCCTGCACCGAGCTCTCGCAGCTCGTGGGATTGTGCTCTGTGACCGCAGACAAGAGGAACAAACAAAAAAAAGAGAATAATCAAGGCTTGAGAACCAAAGCTGCAGGTGCAAAAGAGTCCTACGTTGTTTCTGAGCTCTTGGTGATTTTATTCCAAGAAAAGTGATTTGGTGCTTGTGCTGCAGACGCTACCTTCACAGCTTGGACCAACGGGAGCACGCCCTCTCTGGCCGTAGTTAAGCCTCTCTCTATCACTCCTGGACTCTCTGGAATGAAGCTAGCCGGGGCAGACTCTGGCAGCTGGGCGTAGATGTTCAGCTGCAGACAGAGACGAGGTCAGGATGAGTTAAGAGAGTAAAACTCTGCCGTACCATCCTCCACCGATGCTGCAGGAGAGCCGTACCCCTTCTCTAGAAACCAGCCCATCAGCAGGGACTTGGTTCCTGGTGTTCACACGGATGGAGGCTATTCCCAGCACCGTCGGGACGGCCACCATCACCACCTAGCAAAAGATCAAACACAAACATCTCCACCTGTGAGCTTAAAGCAGCAGCGATGGGGACTGAACGTGATCAGAGGAGGAGAGGGGACTCGTGCGGACCCTCGAGGGGGGGTACATGTGACGGGGGGCAACTTCTCCAATCAGAACCAAGCTAAAGCTGTGACACGTTGCACATGCTCAGTAGCATTTTCTCTACAAGATACAGTAATGACTGTTCATTCATCTTATTTATTATTTAAAAAGTCTGACCTAAATATTAAAAATCGGGTTATTTTCTAACTAAACAGGCGTCTTAATAAAAAAATAAACAATTCTGTTTTAGACAAAGAACCTGACTGTTTACAAATCCATGTCTGGTTTAAATCTGACTGAACTTCTTGCTCTGGGGAGAAAAATCACATCATCGTGTTTTTGTGCACGAGTAATAAAAATGTGAACTCTGCATCTAATCATGAAGGGTTAATTCCCCTCTGTGGGTGTTTTAATTCAGGTCAGCCAAAGTAGAAATTTAGTTTTTCAATCAGCGGTTTTGTTCTTAAGAGGTCAAAGTTTAAGTGACAACAGAATTAATGAGATCAAAATAAAAATGAACCAGGAAAGATGAGCAACTCTTCATCCTCCTATTGGGACACATTTTACCACCAGTGTGCAGAATTTTGCAATTACTAATTTACATGCAACAAATTAGTCTGGAATTCCTCTCTCTAACACAAACATCATATATATACATACATACATACATATATATATATATATATATATATATATATATATATATATATATATATATATATATATATATATATTTGCCTTTATGTATTTGTTTTGTTGTTGTAATTAAACCCCTTTTTCTTGTTCTACATGAATAACTGAATGAATAAATAAATGCTTCAAAATGTGACTTAGACTCTATTAACACATTTTGTTTTTAGTTTATTTTGGTCTAATTTGATCTATTATAAATATTAATTTGTGCTTTTAAAACAACTTAGGATAATCACTACTTTCCACTGTTATGATCGAGTAAATGATCCTAAATCTTCAGCCTGAAGTCCCAATTTAGGGATCGAGTAACACGTTTGATTTTTAAAGTGACTTAATTTAGCCACATAGGTCAGATAAATGTCACCCGAATACCTTCAGTTGTTTTAAACGCAAATGTGGCTGAAAATACTATAACGCTCCTATGTAATGGATGCTAGGACCACAGCCGTCTTTAACCAGCTAACGTAACATTTCTACCGAGTATGAAGATTGAAATAGTTATTAAAATGTTTAAATGACTGATTATTAGGACGGTTATTTACTATTTACCACATGCTTGGGAGGATTAACGGAACTAAACAAGCAGCGCGTGGCAGTCCTTAATACACTCGTTCACGTCTTCAGAACCGAGCACGTAAACAGAGCGTGCGTGCATTTATCATAAATACGCTGTTTAACCGATTTAAACGGGTCAAAACTAAAATGTTAAACATTCACCTTGGCCGCCATGACAGCGCTCTTCTTCTTCTTTCCAAGCAGCTTCAACGAGTCTGAAACACGGTCAGCGTCCGCCACCTGGTGGTCAGAGGGCGCTACTGCAGCGTGCATTGGAAAAGTCCTGCAGGATGTTATAGGTGTGTGTGTGCGTGCGTGCGTGCGTGCGTGCGTGTGTGTGTGTATTCTCTAATATGTCAATTATTTAAGATATTTTAAAACAACTGAACTTGAGCAATGTGATTCAAAATTAAGGAAATCAATAAAATAAAACCTGAAAAACCAAACATCAAGTTTAAATAAAAGAACAGCAATCCAAAAAAGATTCATTCTGAATGGTTTAAATCTCATCGTTTATTTGAATAGAAAGCCAAGAAAGGTGAGTCTTGCACAAATATGTATTAACTGTGGTGCACACATAGGGTTAAACTGTTTCATAAACTTGATGCAGCCACTGCCACCATTATGTTAATCTGGACCTTGGTGCATCTGAGACAAACGAGCTGGCTGACTAAGTGGACAGATGTGGAGAAAATCAGTTAAATATCAACCATTGCTCATTTTAAAGTTAGCAATCAAATACTTAAAACTCTTAAAAGGATTTACTGAAAAGCAAAATGTGCAGTTTGCAATGACAAATGACTAAAAAGAGGATTTTTGTGTGTGTAAATACTTAAAAATATTCTAAAATCCTTCATGAATTCAAATAATATAATAATGATATAATATTATATAATTTGAACAAAACATTTAAATAAATCTGGTTCTTATGAGGCAAAATGTGAAGAAATGAGTGCTGACTCAAGACTTTTTCTTAGCATGGTAGAGGAAAAAGACAATATTTCAACTTTGGCAATAATAATAAAGCATCTGATCGGGCCTGAAATCATTTCATCATGCAGTCTTGGATGTAGATAAGCTGTTTTTATGTTACAGAGACAGAACACAACACATGTGGGTTCCCAGATGTCATGGTGGACCAGGAGTCAACAACACACACCACTGGTCCACCCAACTATTAATTTTTGTTTAATTTTTATTCCTATAGGCATTTTGTGTGATTAAATATGTTAATCAGACAAAACATTCAGAGAACACCAGTCATAGTGCAGAGGATTCAGTTTATTGAAGTCAAAGTTTAACAACTTAAGTTTACAATCTGTATTTTTTGTAATATATATATATTTATATTTATATATATTCATATATATGAAACCAAAAAAGGCTACTTTAGGAAGAATAAATGTCATTTTCTTTTTTAATATCATCTTTAGTCAGTTGAATGTACATTATAACAGTAAGCTAATCTTATCCTTGAAAAAGAGCAATATGTTCCTTTTTTAATGTCGCAGTGCAACTTACATCTTACACAGCTGTGCAATGTACCATGAGGTGTACACCCCTGAAAGAAACACAGTGGAATCTCCCTTTGTCGTCCTGTTTCTGCAGGTCTACACAAATTCAAATAAGTCAGATAATAATCAAAAAAATAAATAAAAATCTGGGAAGGATAACGCAGTCAGTGCCTACAACTTAAACCTCTGAATCTACAGTATGTGACCTGCTCAGCTGAGCAGGAGGTGAAATAAAAAGAACACCAAGCAGAGGCCTGCAGACTAGAACTGCATTAAAACTGTGTGTGTGTGTGTGTGTGTGTGTGTGTGTGTGTGTGTGTGTGTGTGTGTGTGTGTGTGTGTGTGTGTGTGTGTGTGTGTGTGTAGGAACACCAGAGATCTTTGCTTCCAACGAGAGGATTGGGAGGCACAGGGAAAGTGCTTGCATCATTTAGTTTGTATTTTTTGAGCGATATCTTCAAATGACCCACCAAAAACATGAGCTAAATCTTTGTGACGTGTTTTGATAATTCCCCTCGGTGTGACGTGAAGAGAAATCTACTCAGGACCGATGGAAAAGCACGAAGAATCAGCGTGGAGAGGTGTTGCTGGATGCAGCAGGTTGCTACATGTCTCTCAGAGTCTTGGACACTAGGGGACAGCGTTGAGTCCTTGGCCTGGTGTCGCAGATGAAATGAGCTTCAAAGGCATTGCAGGCCGTTTAGTGTACAGCAGAGCTCCACAACCTAGCACAACAGCTTTCACTTTAGAGGTAACTGCACTTGTGTCTCTACGGATGGACTTTCAAAAAACAACAAACTGAAACCGTCTGAAGGCTAAATAAAAATCTGCATTAGTTCAAAGAACCGAGCGGCAAAAATCACCGCTCAGTTGTACAGTGTGTGTCAAAAACACCTCAGAATGGACAACAGAAGACTTTGAACCGGTGAAAATATAGAGAAAGGAAGTCTTCGACAGCACTTTTGCATGTTCCATGCGCTACAAACCTCGTGAACGTGAAAAAAAGTGGAAAGAAAATGACAAAAATGATCCACAGTATTTTACCCTGTCCAGTCAAACCAGTTCGAGACCCTTTTCCTCGTGCAACAGAAGACTAAACCCAGCACTCAGGTGTCAGAGGTCGTCGTTTCCGTCCTGTTCAGCTGCTGAGCACCCTGCGTCTACAGAGTGAAGAGGGGGACACTGCGAAACCTTGGCATAGAATACATCATACTTTACAATTTATCTATGACACAAAAACGCAAATAGATTTATATATTCTCCTATGTTTAAATATATCTGTTGACTGTACAGAAATCTTTAGAAAATGGGATGGCAAATGCATTTTACCTGATATTTGAACAGCGATGGGAGGGAGGTCCAATGAGAGAGAGACCCTGTGACGCAGCCGATGAGATATAGAGATAATATAGAAAGTGCATTCTTTGTAGTGAGTGACTCCTTTGAAACAAACGCTTGCATTCACTGTTAAAGGAAATCGTTTTTTAAAAAAGGAAGAAGAAAACGGTCTTGCACCCACACAAACTCTCCATCTTCCCTTCGCTACCTCTAGAGAAGCATATCACAGTGGTAATGAAACATTTACATCAGTATACACAGCAGTATACACATATACACAAGTCTCTGAGGACAGAAGGAGGTAAAGAAGCTAAAGAAAAGATGACAGGGAGGAAAACAAAACCGAGTTCTAACAGAGGAGCCTCCTTCTGCAGGTCAAAGGGGATTTCTGAACACTTCACAGTTTAGAAGAGTGTGCACGTGGCCGGGAGAGTTCGCTGCTTTAGTGACGTTTACGTTTCATGGGTTCCCAGAGAAACAGCTACCGCTCACAGTCTGCTTTAACAGTGAGGTCCCTGTAAATCTATGAGACGAGAAGAAAGGAAATAAAATGAGAGAAAGGGGGAGAACTGGTGGCTCTGGGTGCAAAGTTCATCGGTACAAAAGTACAGTGCTGTGGTGAAAAGGATTCTCCTCTGTATTGCTGCTACATAGCTCCCCCTGCCCCCGGAAATCAACGAAAAGCTAAGAGAATGAAAAGAAATATCTTCAAATGTCTCCTTTTTTTTCCTGTTTTGCTCGACAAGCGTGTGGACTTTGTGAGTTCCATGAACAAAGGAAGATTAATGCTTTCAGTTCAGGCATGCAGTAGGCACCCTGTGGGGTCCTCGGGATTATCAAAAGTTCATACACCCAGGTCTCAGACCGTTCCCTTTTTGATATTTACACATCTTACACTGTTCATGTGTGTGTGTGCATGCATGTGCGTGTGTGTGTGCTGAGCGTCATGATCAGGAAATAGGGGATCTGTGTGTATGTGTGAGACTTAGATTGTTTGTATGTGTGCATCAGTTCAGTTTTGTTCTTTTTTCTCACACGTGCGTCTCAATGAAGGAGTGTGTGTGGGTCATGAGTGGCGCGGCCAGCGGGGAGAGGTCGTCCTGGCCGTTGGTGCCGGGGCTGAGCTGGCAGATGTCGGAGTAGAGATCGCTGTGCCACAGTTTCCACTCTCTGAAGGTCTGGGAGCACAGGCCCGGGTCCTCCAAGAGGGCGCAGATTACTGCCAGCTCAGACTCTTTGGCCTGAAAGGGACAGACACCAGGAAGGTCTAACGATAAATCCATTTCAAATCAGCCGGCTTTTAGTTTTAGGTAACAAATCTGACCATATCAGCTGTGGTACCTTCAAAGTGCTGCGGAGGGCTCGGACCCGGTGCAGCCGGTCGTTCAGCAGGGGGTCCCTGGTTCTTTGGGTGAAACAGCGTCGGAGCTCCTGCCTGCTACATGGTTTGGGGTCTCCTAGAGGCGTCACGTTGGCTTGCTCAAGGGCTCGATAGAGCTGCTCCAAACCGTCCAGTGTTTCAGGTTCACGTCCATCTGATACTCGCCGCTCCCGTCCCTCAGACACCCTCCTCTCTCGGCTCTCTACTCTAAAGTCCCGTAAGTCTGAAACAGACGAGCGTAAAACCCACAGTCAGAACATGTTGACTTAAAATTGGTCTTGGAAATGTTACGTAAATGTCTATTTTCTTAAAAAAATGTAGTGAATTTATCATGGTGCATAATTATGGTCACCAGGTTCAGTCCTGGAGGGCCCTTGCCTGCATGTTTTCTATGTTTCCCTGCACCAGCACACCTGGTTCGAATCAATAGGTGAGCAACAGGCTTCTGAAGAACTTTAAGTCATCCTCAAAAGGTGACTCAATCGTTGGCCCTGTCCCAATATTCACACTTCCACGCTTGCGCCCCTCAATTGCACATTCCTGTTCCCGTCCACAATAAGAAGATAGTTATAGTTAAACAGCTGTTATAGCGAATCAGCAAACAAGCTAGGTTTTGAACGCAAACACGATCACGGAACACTCACCCCTCCACTCGGGTATCTTCCCTGAATTTGCGTCCACCGGAACTGGAAACCCGCATTGCCAGAGGAAACCAGATAGCGCTAAACACCAGTCACTGTTTTCTAGGTCCAAACGTCTTTTGTTGTTCGTGACTTCAAATGGTGTTTTTCTTTTTGGGACTCTGGTAGTTTGTCCTAAAGTTGAAGTGGTAGCAGCCGGCTGTTTCTCCTTCTCTAGATTTTATTGAGCGGAGAACCTCTCACACCAGTGGTGTTCTGTTGTTAAATACGTGAGTGTGGAATGAGTGGAGGACCCAGGGAAGTGTGGCGGTTCGGCAAAACCGACAACCCGTTGGTCCAATGGTTGCTTTCAGTCTGAAACATGTTATTGGCCTTACGCAATATGTGGGGATTTCAGGCCTGGGTTTGGAGTGGTTCAGATCGTACCTAGCCAATAGAACAATTAGTGTTAGGATGGGGGGTTTATCATCTGCCTCCTCCCATCTTCCCTGGGGTGTCCTGCAGGGTTCTGTGCTCGGACCTTTACTGTTTTTGATTTACATTCTTCCTCTGAGGGACATCTTTCATAGGTTTGGCATTAGCTTTCACTTTTTTGCTGATTATTGTCAGCTTTACCTACCCCTGGATATGAATAATGATTCTTCAATGGACAATCTGGTTTACTGTTTGTCTGAGGTTAAGAGGTGGACGCTGGGAAATTTTTTGTGCCTCAATGATGAGAAGACAGAGGCGATCCTAGTAGACCAAACGGCCATATTGACGCCTCTTCACATAACTGTGGAACTTTTAATTCCCCGGTAAAGGCACCAGGTATAATCACCTTTAAAAAGCAACTGAGACCCTTTTATTTAAAACTGCTTTTACTTAAACTTTTTGTGTTTTATTCCATTTTTAATTCAATTTTATAATCATCACTCATTTGTTTTACCATTTTATAATTTTATGACTTTCTGTTTTCTGATTTTAATTGATTTTATGATATTCTGTTTTGTTTTAAGATAATTTTATGATGACTTTATAACTTGTTTTGTTCTTTGTGAAACACTTTTTGATTATTTTTCTGTGATAAGTGCTATACAAATAAAATTACTTTACTGAGTAAAACTTACTAAGTTTACTCAGTTTTTAACCTGCTTGTTGTTTTTATTGTGTTTTAGTTTATTTTATTTCTGGTTTTCTATTTTATTTTATGTACAGTGCTTTGGTGTTACTTTTGTGCCTGTAATGCACTATATAAATAATGGTTGAGTTTAGTATTGGTTGAGGTTTTTAGACAAATGTGAGAACCACGTTTTAATTTTTATTTATTTTTTATCTCCAGAAAATATTTATATTACACTATGTTAGAACATTGTCAAAGAGGCATTAAAATGTGTTAAGCTAATTTGTTTTCCAAATTTGCCATTGCAGCGCACCCAGCGCACCCATTTTGCACCCTTGATCTGCACCAGTGTATTACCCACAATCCATTACTGCGTTGGAATTTTGAGAAGAAGGCGGAGAAATGGCTAAAGTATAACTGAATATCTTATTATTGTGTACATGTATGATTACTCAAATATTTCTCTTTTGGAAAGATGCATCAAATGTCTGTTGAAAAATATTGTTAACTGATAACAGTACTTTATTTTAGTATTTTTGGACACAACAGGCTAGTAATTTAATTATTTGTTTT
This sequence comes from Aphyosemion australe, assembly GCA_006937985.1. Taxonomy (NCBI): domain Eukaryota; kingdom Metazoa; phylum Chordata; class Actinopteri; order Cyprinodontiformes; family Nothobranchiidae; genus Aphyosemion; species Aphyosemion australe. Next base: position 1,590,872 of record SSNS01000102.1, on the reverse strand, counting down.
CATATCATTTGGTTTAAATATAATTTCAAGCAGCAAATTAGCACAAACATCAAACAGCATCCCCATTTGGGAAGTCGCGGTCGATGATGCAACGCTCACTGTCCCATTTCTACAATTATTTGCACCTTGTTTACTACCTACTCGAAGCCTTACATGCACTTCCACCAAGTGCACTTCAGAGGACTGTAGGCTGCAGCGTGGGTATTGGGACTGGGCCGTTGAATCAGACCAGGGGCCTCATTTATCAAACGTTCGTAGAAACGTTCCTATATTCCCTCCTACGGATGAAATTTAGAATGTGTGTACGAACAGTCAACGTCCTGATTTATGAAACATGCGGTGGCCTCTCGTACGCATGTTCCTCCGCAATCGTCTGATGATAAATCCCACCTGTGCGCTTGCAGGAGCTCGTGCACATTTAACGTCATTTACATACAGAAACGCCCTCAATTAACCATATTTGGTCACACTACGTCCTCAGATCGGGAGGGGATTCCCTGGGTTCTTCCCGGACAAAAAAGAAAAACTTTATTGACAGCGAGATCGAAGCACTGGACACTTGACAACGCGTGAATGATCAGGGAGCAGAGGAGGTTCTGGAGGTTGTTTTATTTGTAAAATACAATCTGGACTGGAATCGGATCAGTGCGCTGCGCTCACGGAAGAGCCGTTCCCTCTGGAGTGCACTCTGGTCTGCTAAATCCTCCACTAATAATAATAATAAGAAGAAACTATGTTTTATATAGCGAATCTCAAGAAAAACCACGGGGCGCTTCCCAAGGTCAAAATAATTAAATTAAATTAAAACATAATAGATAAATAAATTCAAAATGATTTAAAACATCATAAAAATGGGAAGAGTAAACATTGTGATTACAAAATAACACGAAATCAGCCGTTCTACAATGTCAGATTCCCGTGGGTCACGGGTGTTTTAGCTCCAATAATAATAATCCACCAAAATAATTATTTATTGGGTAAAATAATTAGTGGATGAGGAACACGCGTGGACCACTGAGACCGTCAGAATTGCGGTTCCCTTGTTCTGCCACTAGATGCTGTTCCTACGCACGGTCAGAGCTGTACTTATATTTAGGAACGTTTTCAGGCACAAGTACAAATTGGTAAATACCACACAATGCGTAAAATCGTTCCCACGCACGAAATACGCACAGATCTGTACGTAAGTACGGTTGATAAATGAGGCCCCAGGATTGTACAGCCCTGTTTTGGGTGTTTCCTTTCTTCACAACATGTGATGGATGGACCATCATACATTGGTGATCTTCTCAGTCCCTTACACCCCCAGCAGGTCCCTGAGGTCCAGTGATCAAAGCCTACTGGTTGTACAGCGCACCAGGCTAAAGACCAAAGGTGACAGATCATTTGCAGATTCTGTTTTGGTGTCATTTATTGTCATGTGATTCCTAAAAGCATGGGTTTGAGATGATTAAATTTTTTATTTTAGGGTTCATTTCAAGGTGCCAAATGGCAGCATTTAAAAAAACAACAACTCATGGATTTGGTTTATGTTTAGAGAGAATGTGTTTGGAATACAACCACACCAGACATCAGCTCAATATCTGTAAAACTGACTGAATTATGGCCATTTTTGTGTTTGCTGGCATAAACAAACCACTCTTCATAGTTAGATTTAAAGACTCCCATACGTTACACTCCTTTGGTTTTTGGAGCTGAACTCTACTGTTGTAGGCAGCACAGACTAGTGGTGTGGAGGGAAACAGCTGTTAACTAAAAGTTAGCTTCTGACTAATAATCATAGTCAACTGTATGATGAATTGTTGCAGCAGCCCTAGCCCCCACACACACTCAGTGTCCCTGCAGAAGCTGCTTACATTGTTCTGCATCAAGTCATAATACCAAAGCAGTATCAAACTATCAACTTTACATCTGCATGAGTCTGTTTCTGTATGAATACCCTACATCTAAAGATTTATTCATCTTTAATGCAAAACTTACCTTTGGTGAGATAACTGAAGTGAGAACTCAGGTTTTTACTCAGATTTGATGCTTTCAGCTAAAATTTATTATTATAGTACAAAATGTGATTTTCTTACCGTCCTCTCCCTCAAACATATCAGCAGCTTGTCCCTCTGCCTCCTCGTCCTCACTTCTCTCTTCCATATGAGCGGACGTGTGAATAAATTTTCCCGGCATTGGGTCTCTATTCCTCGGTAGACTCTGGCTGCGCTGTTTGTGGGAGCGTCGGTGCGTGTGGCTGTGTGTGTATGGCCCCCGCTCCAGAGGGAAGGGCCCGTCCCGTTCCCGATCTCTCTCCGCTGCGTGGTGTCTCCGTACAGGCAGCGTGGCTTGCCTACGTCTCTCTGGGGACATTCCCTGTCTGCCCAGCCCTCCGTAATACCCCATCTCTCCGCCCATGCCACCCATCAGGCCACCGTACTCGCTGTCCCCTGGTGCCGTCTGGAGGAAGTGCAGCCCCGCGCTAGTCAGAGGGGTCTCGATGAGGTCCTGCCAGGAGCGACGCTCACGATGGGAAGAGCGGCACCCAGATGAATGGGTACTGGTGCTGCCTGTGCCCATGCCCATGCCATCTCCACGCTGGTCTTCTGCCGAGGAGTGGGAGTGTGTGGACTCACTGGAGAAGTGGCGACCGTGCTTGGACTCCGGGAAAGGGCTGGATGAATTCACCTGGGGAGGGAGAGGGGAGGTGGAAGAGACCATCTGTGGAGGGATGGGGGAAGTGGAGGCACTCATTGGGAGTGGAGAAGGAGTGGAGCGCATGAGGCTCATGGAACTGACAGAGCGGGGCAACTGGTCATAACTGTGGAGGAGGTGAATCTGAGTGGGTGGATAAGAGTGAGCAGGGATAGAAAAAAGTATCCAGGCAGGTGACGTGTGAGCACAGACAGACAGACAGAAAAAGTGACAAACAAGCAAGGTGTGTCAGGATGGAGAGGACAGAAGAGAGGAGAGGGGGTTGTAAAGGGTAGAAGCATTAAAAGATGAGAGCAAACAAAGCCATGGAATGGCAGATGTATAACTGATATGGCTGCTGAATGGTTTAGTTTGGGTTTTCATGGCTGTCAGACATGAGGGGACTCATCTGAACAGCCACAGAGCAGAAATGTAATGAGCAGGGTGAACTGTTGCCACCTGCAGGTCAGTCAGAGTAAAGGCTCTGGCATCAAAAAGGATGGTGTTAGCCGCTGATGGTTTATTAAACCTGGGAGTTTGGGTCTACGCAGCTCTGAAAGCTAGTCTGTCAGAATAAAACTGCAGCGTGAACATGCTCGACTGAGCCTTACTTACAGACGGCGTGCGATGGTAGGTGTCGCAGAGGGACGAAGGGCCCTCCTGTTTGAGCGTCATTGATCCATCAACCTCATCTTGGTCACTTTCACTCCAGTAGTCTGATGTGAAGAAGAGAACCGCTCACATGAAACAGGAAGACTGGTGAGAAGCTTCTAGAGAAAGCAACATGGCTCACCTTCATCAGGTCGTGGTACTTTATCATCAGGTGTGTAACCAATAGCAGCTAACCCCAGTCGATTCATCCACCTGCAGAAAACACAGGCTGCATTAGAACTGAAGTCTCCCAATGCTGATAGGGTTAAGAGCGGGGGTCTGGTTTGGGAACCTCAGGGTCTCATCTCTATGTTTTGCAGGTGATGTGATTCTGTTGTCATCTCCAGGTCACAGCTTTTAGCGAACACTGAAGTAGTTTGCAACTGAGTGAGAAGTGATCATGATCATCTCCTTCAAATCTGAGCTAGAGAAAGGTGGAATACTCTCACTGGGCTGGGAGAGAGTTTTTGCTTGGAGTAAAAGGATTTAGGTATCTTGGTGTGTTGTTTACAATGGATTGAGGGATAGGGCAAAAGATGGAGAGATGAATTTAGGCTCTGTTCCAGTAATGAAGGCTTCATTCTGCAGTGGTAAATGAGTTGAGTCACAAGTCAACATTCCTGATTTAACAGCTTGTCCACGTTCCAGCCGTCCCCTGTAGTTTGGACAGTTGGCTCATGATGCTTCTCCTCCACATGGGATGGCTGTGGCTCAGTGGGAGTAGCAGTCATCTGGTGTTTTCATACTGGCTTCGCCATCACATGGCAACAGCGAAACACTGATCCCCCATCACCAGTCTGAGACTCAGGAGTGCATGAGTGGGTGAATGTGGCTTGTAGGGTAACGTGCTTTTAGTGGTCAGTAAGGCTTGAAAATCCAATTCCACTAAACGTAGTCTGCTGATGTTGTTCAGGCATTTAATTGGGATTACCCTATTGATCAACTTTCTTGGGAGGGTCTTCCAGGGTTTACAACTGGGTGCAGATCCCAGGACACACCCAGAACTCTCCAGAAGGACTGAAACCATTATCTGCCACCATCCTGTGGAAATCCTTACTGGACAAGATGTAGATATAAAACTATACTCGATATCAGTGGTACTCACTCCTGGTCCTGGAGGGCTGGTGTCCAGCATGTTTTAGTTTTAACTCTGCTTCAACACACCTGATTTCAATCAGCAGGTGATTAACGGACTTGTGAAGAGCCTGATGAGCTGCTGCACAGGTGATTCAACCACTGAACTAGGTGTGTTGGAGCAACAAAACAAGGAAAACATGCTGGATACCGGCTCTCCAGGACCAGGAGTGAGTACCACTGTTTTATATGTTTATAATTGAGATGCAACATAAAGTGACCTCATGGGTCTTGATCTGTCGACTCATTTCCATAATAACAAGTCAGAACCAAAAATTTTTATAAGTCAATTTAATACATTTGCAGTGATCTCTAGTAGGAATGAATGCCTTGAAAGTCATGTTTGGGGGGAAAAGCTCAGATGCTCCTGTTTGAGGACGTAGAAGTCAGCTGGAGGAGAAAGTGGCAGAAGATTTGAATTTGGAGTTTTATTTCCTGATATTTGGACACCTCTGCTGCTCTGATTGGCTAACAGCAACACAACTCTACCACTGACTCTGTCTGCTCTGCAACGTTGATGTTTTATCTCCACAAATAACACAAGCCTGGAGGAGTTCTGCTGTGTGGTGGAGTTGCTAATGCTAACGGTTAGCTTCTACTAGTCAAGACATTCTCTGCTGTTTCCTGGACGCTAAACCAACAACAGCCTTCCTCGTTGTGAGTCAGTTTGCTCAGCCAAAAAAAAAAAAACTTAAAAAATTGGTAGGAGAAAAAAACTTTCTTTGCCTGTCCAGGCTGAGCAAAAAATAAAAATAAATTAGAAAAATGCCACAAGAAAAAAATATTTTTTTCCGTTTACCTCTGGGCTGAGCAAAAAAAAAAACTTGGAAGAATGGCACAAGAAATTTTTTTTTTCGTTTGCCTCTCTGGGCTTAGCAAAAAAAAATTTTTTTTTTTTTTTTCCGTTGCCTTTCAGGGCTTCCGTACTCGAAATTAATAAGAAGGTTAAAAGAGTAGGGGAGTTAAAAATCTTAAAACACAATCCTAATAAGACACGTGAGAAGCAAAATATAAAACAATAACCAAGACCCAACAAATGCAGTGCAGGAATCAAATATAGCTGGTTGATTACGATCCCCAATTATCCCCACATGTCGTTGAGGAGAGGTGTGGATAATTAGAGCTCATCAGATAGCACTCCTGCAAATATCACAATCTCCCTCTCACACATGCACACACGTGACCCACACATACAGATTACCAGCTCCACATTTATCAACAGAGCGCCTGGATCATGCCTTATTCATGCACCGTGCTGTGTTGGTGGGCCTTTGCTTCATGTAAACTTCTTTTTCTCATCTAAAATATTCATGGAAAGACACGTGACATCCTGAGTTTCTAACTATTGTTCTCTCAGAGCCTCACACACACTCACCTGTTCATTTCCTCAAGACAATCTGTGGCGAAGAAGAAGCTCTTGATTTTGGGATGACAGGCTTTGAAGGCACTGCAGGCAGACAGAGGGAGGAAGACTGATTAGCATTTTGTGCATGCATGATAGGTTTGTGTGCACTCACGTTGTGTGGGTGAGAGCAAATGTGCTTGATTAGTAATTCTGGCGACATGTGAGGGGAACTCACAATTTCCGTCTGCACTCTATGGCTCGGTCTATTCTGAACTCGGGGAGGCTGATGAAGCCCTCAGCCTTCTCATCCTGCAGGCGGAGACAGATGGAGAGTGGCGGTACATCAACACAGAGAACAAAATGTCAGCCATGCTGATATACCAATTTTATTTGTGTTAGTGTTGGTTTAGTCGAGCATATGAAAACAAGATATGTTGTTTACATTGGCAGGGATAGGCTCCATGCCACACAGACGAGCTGAAGCTCTCTGAAACAAAATATTTCATTTATGGACTTAAATAGAGGAATAAATAAAAGTATATTTTGTTATTTTTTGATACACAAAATTTAAGAATATCAGTGTTTGGTTGATTTTCTTGTTATTTTGCAGTAAATCTAATATCTATGGAAAGCCTAATTAGTCACCTTTACAAGGCAAAACATGTAAGCATTCATGAAACAAGCAATCAATCTAAGCATATGGGTGTTGCTCCCCAAACATATGCTGCAATCTTCTCCTGTTGGTACTCATCCTTGTTTTGAGGTGTTTGTTGGATTGGATGGTTGCACATCACCACAATAACAACAAAAACACATATTGGTGGTTTTATTCTATTCGTTTTCCACTGTCAGGGTCCTCACTAGCATGTAGAAGGTTCATACGTAGCCACAAGAGCATAGCTCCTCCTCCTCATGCAGGTCACCAGTCTGGTCACATTTAGCGGTGGAATGGGATCCCATCCATCATCAAAATGGTCAACCAGCATGTTGGTGGTCAATCTAGCACAGCAGGCCCTTTTTCACTAGTTTAACACTACTGAGCGTCTCATCATAGCAAGGTGGCCCACAGAGTTCGAAAAGTGGCGCAAAGTTTTCTACAGGTGGCACAAAAGTGGTGCGAGGTGATCTATGCGTGACACAAAAACAACACAACATAAGAATGAGGACTCTGAAAAGAAAATACCTAGAAAAGGCTGTGGGCAGAGAGGCGGAACATTCTGGAGAAATATTTGAGTGTGTGGGTTACTCCACCATCTTTGTGTCTCATTCCACAGCGGCACGATTCTAACAAGTTTTAAATGACCATTTGGCAGTTTTGTCTTGCTTTTAGCACCCCCTAGTGTCCATTATTGAAAGCAAAAGTGAAACTTATCTCATCGCTGTGCGTTCGTCTTTTTAACACCTTAATCTAACTGCTGAAACGTCTCCTCAGCCTTCATTAGTGTCTACAGGAGCGGTTCATCACTAAATCACACAAATCAGCTGTGTTCATGATCTAAAACATGCAGGAAACATGCTGGAAGCAGACTGCAGCACCAGGCATGTCAGCTCCTTTTTCTAAGTCCAGCAGGGAGCGAACCGCCACTCTGAAGTTGTAAGTGCGGTATTCTGGCCACAGAGGGCGGTGGGGTCTGAGTTTCATTAACCGTGTAAAGGGTCATTTTAGCACATACTGGCTCAAGAACACGATTTAAAAATATGAAAAAGTTGCAAAGTGTCCCTTTAACTGCTTTGATTTATGATTCCTGATATACAACTGCTATACATGTAAATAAGGAAGTGATTGTGAGATCTTACGTTTTGGTTAGTGTACCAGTAGAGGCAGGATTCTTTGAGGATAAACCAGTACTTCCTCCATTTTTGGGTGAAATAGCCTTTAGCATCTTTCTTCTTCCACAGCCAGCCCTCACAGTCACCGTGACCCAGGTCCTTGCAGGATATTCTCCTTCGACTGGCACTCGTGAGGGAACCTAAAAAGGTCAGGACACGCAAAAAAAAAGGTGTCAGTCCTGAAAGTGGATTTTTAGCACATATGAAACTCCTTGTAAAATTCAGAGCACATTACACCGGAGACAGTGACAAATTGAGGCTGCCCAAAAAAGCAAATAATTAATTACAGTGAGTCAAATAGAGGACAAAACTGGAGCAAGAACACAGCAGTCACAGTCTGTATGTGTGTTTTATCTATTTTTATCAAGAACGGTAAATCTGGAGGTTCCAAATATATAAAAACCACCTGATGTCCTTTTGAGTTTAATTAAAGTCTTGTCATCTTCTCAGACTGACTCTCCACAGAGTTAAGGTGAAAATATCCACATATGCTGCAACATTACAGTTCTGTACGTTATAGTGAGGAATTAGAAAAGGAATAAAAACTCAACATAAGGCCTACCTTTACTTCTCTTTTTGGTTTTTGTTCTTAAAGACGTGTAATGGAAAGACTAGAGGAGAAAACACAAAAAACATTAGCTAAAACACATAAGAGGACATGTAACAGAATAGAATAGAAATATCCATTATCGCCCTATGTGGGGAGATTCAGGGGTACCAGCAGCAAGTTTTACAAAATAAAAAATAACAAATGAAGACTGTACAGTTGAGATTTGTGCATTAAAAAGATCAACAAAATTGACAAGAAATAAAAAAAAAACACTGAAAAGCAACAGAGACGTAAACATTTTTAGAGTTTGTTGGTAGCAGTGGAAAAGAGCAAAGATACAAGCAAAAGGATGTTTAACGGAGCTATCCCTCCTTGTTTAACCTTTATTTTCTTTATTATTATTTTGAACCATTAGTCACTGTGTTAGAAGCTGCTAGCAGTAATATTTACGCCTCATGTGTAATTAGGCCTAGCAAAGCTACCAACATGCTAACCTGGTGAAGTCTTTCAGATACCTGATATTAGCATCGCTGGAATGTGTTCAGGTGTTTCTTGGCATGTGTTATTTTTCTGTTGCTGTTCTTTAGGTTATTTCTGGTATTTTTAAAGGGACACTAGTCAGTTTTGGCTTGTTTTTAGCACCCCCTAGTGTTCGGTGGTGAAAGCGAAAGTGAAACTTTTCTCCTCGCTGTGCGTTCGTCTTTTTAACACCTTAATCTAACTGTTGAAATATCTCCTCAGCCTTCATTAGTGTCTACAGGAGCGGTTCATCACTAAATCAAACAAATCAGCTGTGTTCATGATCTAAAACATGCAGGAAACATGCTGGAAGCAGACTGCAGCACCAGGCATGTCAAGCTCAGTTTTTTTCTAAGTCCCAACAGACCGGCCCGGGAACTGTGAAGTTGCAAGTGGAATATTCTGGCCACAGGGGGCGACAGGGGCTGGGTGGCCTTTCATTCACCCTGTAAAGGGTCATTTTAGCACATACTGGCTCAAGAAAGTGATTTAAATATATGGAAAAAGTTGCAAAGTGTCCCTTTAATTCTTAATGTTTTCTTGTTTTATGTGTATTGGACCTTTTGCCGCCATTTTTACATTTTAGTTCAACTTGGTTCTGCCTCCTTGGTCTGTGTTTTGGCTCTTTTTAACACCTCGACATGCTACATTTAAGCCTAATAAAGTCTTTTCAGATCAGACCAAACATCTCCAAAACCTCAACAATTAAATTGAAACCGTTTTTTGTGGCTATTTTAACTTCTTGTAAGTGAGATGTGTAGGCTATTCCATATCTCTCAGAATTTAAAGGACTCGTTCACCGAGAAACCGTGTAATACTTGATCTTTTTTAAAAATACGATTGGTCACTCTTACCTAAGCTTTCCACTGGGTGCATGAGGTCACAAAATCACCAGAGATTTGCAAGATTTTTGAAAGTTCACATGATAGCAAGCAAGATGGCAGCATGTGTCCAAAACATCTGTGGCTTATTTTCAGTTCTTTGAACTGGAAATCTCCATGTGTCTTTTATTTTGAAAGTTTCAGGATGTTTTACACTGCTCTCAGGTTTGAATTTCTGTCTAAACACATTCTGAAAGCATAGCTTTTATAAAAATACACCTGAACTGTTAATTCTGCAGAGTAACACGTCACAATGCTTCTGGGATGAGTCCAAGAAGAAGAGTTGCTTCGTGGCTGGTGGAAACACACCCGTTGACTGTAACGATGGCTAATTGCTGCGTATTACGCTTCACGAACGTTAGCTTCCCGTGGAAAGCCGGGGTAAGTAGAACATTTATGCGGAACATAAAAGAGATAAACGTTGCATTTTATTTTTACAAAAGTAAAATATGTTTTATAGTATTTTTTTAAATAAGGCAGCAGTAAAGTCATATTTCTGTTAGCCAATCAGAGGTGAAACATTCGCATATCATGAAAATTAACTAAGTCTCGTAATCCTGTCATTTTCCGCCCCCACTCCTTCTTTCCTCCTGAAACAGGAGCACAAGAGCTTTTTTTTTTACCACAGAAAATGACTCATTTATATTAGTGATCACAGCAAATTTATGAAAAAAAATGAGTGAATGAAACCTTCAAAAGATTAATTGTACAAAACTAAGCAGCTGTTTGGAAAACTAAAAGAAGTCCACACCCTTTTTTATCAAAAACAAATGTGGGTGTTTGCCAGTGACAAAGGAGCCACAGTAAGCTTCTAGTCACGGCGCGTTGGAGAAAAGGTGAATGACTAAGACAACTCGTGTGTCACAGCAACCTAAAAATGGAAACCAATTTACCTCATTGAACTGCTGTTTCTGATTTGATCATCGCAGCTCTGAATGGATTTAATCTCAGAAACCTCTCCTAGTCCTGGCTGGCTGTATGTTCAGCTATTATTTATACACAATCGATCTCCATGCAACACAGAGGATGCGGTTGCTAGGAGACGGTTGATGCAAGTGAACGCTGTCCTGCATTAAATTGAGCTAAAATCAAAATGTACTAGAGAGAAACCATTATTTCATATAGTATCAGGAATAGCTCATTCTAATTTATACAAGACAAAATATAATTCTCTTACCTTCCTCATGGAAGCAGCTCCTGAGCTCCCCGTGCCCGAGTACCTACAAAACCATATACAGGGTTTGGTGTAACAACAAAAACGTAATTATTCTGATCATCACAAGCATGTGGTCAAAACTCACCTGTCTGTGGTGTCGGCGCGCAATGTGTCTGCACCTCGCTGTAGAAGGAAGGAGACTTGGCATAAAACCATTTATCCTTATCAACAAACTCCTTTAACACAATATGTTTATCACACAAGCGTATGCACTGATGATCTAAAATGGTGTCAAAAAGAGAAGAGGGATTTTGTTATGCCTAAAAATCTTTCAGCATAAGTTGCAAAATGTACAGATTTAACACCCATGATCAAGCTGTTACCCACGTTGTCACTGATTCTAAGAGATCTGGGTAAAGAAAAAAAATTATCAGCTGCCCTGCACTGTTGCACCATACTTTAAAGTAATTGACCAATTTACTGTTGTTAAAATCTGCCAGTGAGATTTTAGCATCAATATTAACCCTCAGGCTTCATTAGGGACATTTTTGTCCATTTGGGCATTTCCCCTATTCGTCTGGACGCCATTTTAACAGCATTTGTGCATAAGATACCATTTTTTGTTGCAAAACCTCGCTCAACAATTTTTGAAATTTCATTTGGAATTTTGAAAATAGATAAAGGGAACACTATGGAAAAAAACACTATACACTTGAGACGTTAGAGGACAAAAATGTCCCATTGACTTCAATGCAAACCACAGTTTTTGATCCTGTAGCCTCTGCAAAAATAATTATGCATTCTGTGATATTAGGGGTTCATTTTTGATAAAAGTAGTCAAATTTGTTATTTTTACTGTTCACCACCAAAATCAGTCATTTTTCCATTAGTGTGAGAAAACGTGACATTTTCTTTAGATCTTCTGCTGCCACTAATGGAAAAATGACTGATTTTGGTGGTGAACAGTAAAAAAAACAAATATGACTACTTTCATCAAAAATAAAACCCTAATATCACAGAATGCATAATTATTTTTGCAGAGAGGCAACAGGATGAAATACTGGTTTGCATTGAAGTCAATGGGACATTTTTGTCCTGAAGAGGTTTAAATCTGTTACTACACAAAAACTAATAAAGCATAAAATGTGATATTTTAATCCATTCTTGACATGTCCAAGGCTGATTGAAAAAAATATATTTCACTCACCCAAAATATACTTTATGCTTTGTAATAAATGCCCCATTTCTTTAAAAAATAACTCATTTTTAGTGTTTTTTTTTTTATAAATTACAGCAATGACTTATAGTAATAAAACTGGCATTTCAAGGGTTAAAATTCTCAAAATGATTGAATTTGTATGTTTGAGCAGGGCTGAAGTTGTTTAACAGATCTATGAAAAAAAGCAAAAAATATTAATGTATACATGTTTAATAGCCACTTTTACAAGCGGACGTTTTGTCCTCTAAAGACTCAAGTGTACAGTAAATTAAAGTGAAGCCTGAGGGTTATTAGATTAGATAATAATTACTACTTTAGTCTGAACCCCACCAATAAACAGATAAAAGAACCATCAACTATTTCACTTTTTCTTCTGCAAAATACAAAATGTGCCTTTATTTTACTCTGGAAAGTGTTCATTTAGGAGCAATCAAATGTTCGCTTAGTATTTAAAAAAAACATTTAAAATGACAGATTAAAACTGTGAAAAAAAGAGTTGATGTAACGCAGAAGTGCAATAATCCCCACTCCAAACGTATTTAAAACATGTTGCATAACAAATGTGCATATATTTAAAAAGAAAATGAAAATTCATTCTGTTTATTTGCATTTGACAGCGCGCTCTGTTCTCCCACAACCCCACTCGCTCTGTTACGAGCCGCCTGATTTGGGCTGATTACAGGCTTGATTTCCTGATGACTATAATTTAGTCCTGGTGTTACAAGAATTATTCTCCACCACCACAAATTTAATCATTTGTAAACCCTTAAAGTAATCCTCTCAGCAGAGTCTGGTGAGTTTGTTTGTGCTGTTTTTGTTTCCAACAGAGGGCAGGAAATAACCTTTTTGATATAAACAAATGGGACTGTGGAGTCTTCAGGGAGCAGGACAAGCTAAGCTAAAGGAGATGATTGGGATCATTTCTGATTAGTAAGTGAGGAAGTTCAGTCAGATCGTCCAGGGGACCGTAATCTGCTAATCCCTCCATAAAATCTTGTTTTTAGCCAAGCTAAAATATGCTCTCCTGCTAATATTTGCCTTGTGTGCTTTGCAGTGATGACATTATAACAAAACACGTCAACATTTTTCTACATGCACTAAAGCGTGACTGGTGTGTGCAGATGGGAAAACGAATCATCCTGAGAAATCAAAAGCAAAACAAAAGCAAACCGAGGTTGTGGAGGTTAGCATATGCTTGTTAGAAGAAACCAGAACACCTCATGTGCTGCTGAACCGAAATGAGTCACCGCCATCATGAGGAACACGCAGCTGAGAGGGTTAGAGAGGGCTGGTGAGAGCTAAGCTGTTAGCGCCCTGTGTGTGTGTGTGTGTGTGTGTGTGTGTGTGTGTGTGTGTGTGTGTGTGTGTGTGTGTGTTGGCGTGCTGTGCGTTTAAAGCACAGTCTGTCAGTCGCGTTTGTAATTGGTCTAGCTGATGCTGAGTCATACACCTACTCACAGGGATGCGAGTGTGTGTGTGTGTGTGTGTGTGTGTGTGTGTGTGTGTGTGTGTGTGTGTGTGTGTGTGTGTGGGTTCAGGATAAACTCCTATTTAGACTCAGGCGTGTCAGAGGAGATGGGGATATTAGGGTGTGTGTATGTGTGTGTGTGTGTGTGTGTGGTGATGGGGGTGTGTGTGAGAGAAAATATGGAAGCTACAAAGGGGCGTGTCTCAATGTCACTGTCTTGCTCTTCATCTGTGATGCTGGCAGCCATGCAGTAACACGTGTCGTTCTCACTCTCCTTTGTCTCCTCTACCTGACACACACGCACACACACACACGAGCATTCACAGCCATCAGCGTGTGTGTGAAACTGTGAACACCACGACCTGTCCTAGAGCCAAAATCAGCTTCTTTATAGAAAAAAAGCACAGAATGTCCACAGTGGACAAATTATGTTCAGACATGAATTGTGTTAAAAAGCTTATAGGGAGTCAGTCTCCTCCCTTTCTGGTCGCCTCATGGGTCCCTGAGCCAATCAAAAACATGATTGGAAGTGAACAGGGCTATAGAAGTTTCTGGTCTGCTTTGCCTTATGCTCTGAATCATATGTTTTACTTTAATTTAAATGATAAATAATGACGTGTGTTTCGACTGTCTGCCTGGTAATTTGAGATTTTTTTGCTTGTAAAAATTCAAGATTAAAAAAAACTACAAATCAAAGTCGCATAAATGACGTCAACAGAATCTCTTCTCCCCCAGCTGCTACTTTCCACTTGGCCAGATTTATAGTGATTCTTTTTCTAACTTCCTTCGGTGATTCACTTTGGGAATCGCCTTGGCCAGTGACATCACAAAACTAATCAATGAGATAGACTCATTCCATGCAAAGCCAGATACTTCCAGACTGTATTTGTTATAATTGTGATGGTTACAGCTGATGAAAACCCCAAAATCAAAATCTCAGAAAATTAGAATATTTCATGAAATCAATAAAACAAGGATTTTAAATAGTGAAATGTCAGACATCTGAAAAAGAATAACCATGCACATGTACTCAGTACTTGGTTTGTGCCCCTCTGCACCATATACTAAATTTTAGAGTTTCACCCGTATAACCAAAACTGGTATCTCTGTTATTTTTTATCGCCATGTGCAGAGCTGCCCACTCCCATGCATTGAGAGTGAGAAATGCATTTCACTGTCTTCACACAGTCTCACTCTGACAAAGCAAAAGTCCATTTTCTTTAAACAAAAACTCAGCCACCTGGGTCTCACAACTTCTCTCTGCAGCTGGGTGCTGGACTTTCTCACAGGAAGGCCTCAAAATACACAGGTTCAAGACCACCACGCTGAGCACGGGGGTCCATCAGGGGTGTGTGCTCAGCCCACTGCTCTTCACCATGCTGACCCATGACTGTGTTCCAACCTACTGCTCCAACCACATTATCAACTCATCACCAACGATGATGAAACTAATGAGGTGAGCCAACTAGTCCAGTGATGTAAAAACAACCGTCTCTTCCTGAATGTGGACAAAACCCAGGAGATTGCGATTGACTTCAGGAAAGGATAATCACAGCACCCCTCACTGATCATTGAGGGTGCAGCTGTGGACCACCAAGTTCCTGGGGACGCACACCTCGGAGGACCTCTCCTGCTCTAAAAACATCACATCACTGGCCAAGAAAGCCCCATACCGCCTCCATTTTCTCTGTAAACTGAGAAAAGCACATGTACTGCCCCCATCATGTTGTCATATTACTGGGGTACAACCGAGAGCATCCTCACCAGCTGCATCTCTGTGTGGTACGGAGGCTGCACTGCCTCCAACAGGAAGTCCCAGCAACACATATTGGATGCAGCCAACAAAATCGTCAATGCCCCTCTGCCCTCCCTCAAGGATGTTTTCCACACCCGCCTCATCAGCATCGCCGATGACTCCTCCCACTTCTTACACTCCCAATTATGACTCCCACTCGGAGCCTCCGAACCAGCTCAGCAAGATTGGCCAACAGCTTCACCCACCAGGCCATCAGAATACTGAACGCTGCCGTCCACCACCGACCCCCTTCATGGAATATAAAAAAATAAACGAATAACCACCAACAACGCTACCTCAGCTGCCACCATGAAAAGACTAAATAATAAATCTGCTGCTTACAGACTTTTTGCACATTTTGATCTAGATGCACCTCAACACTGCTCCCTTGCTCCACATTTGGCTTTTATGTTTATACTTTTAAAACTGTCATAACTTTATTTACTTTTTATATCTATTTACTTAAATTACCTTACCTGTAAGACTATTTGATTTGGTTTGATACAATGACAAAGATTTATTTGTTTGTTAAATTAATTTTGCAGAGACTTGTTCTAAAGAAACGTTAGAGGCACGGAGAAGTGTATAGCAGACTGATGGATCATTGGGGTTCAAACATCTTATAGGTGCAATCATAACTTCTAAAGAGCTCAACTCATAACTTTGTTGATCTTCAAATCTATACTTGTATTTATTAAAAATGTAAATTTGGTGTCAGACTTTCCAACGATTCCTCTTATACACCCACAGGGACTCTTCCTCGCTGCCGTGCTTCGTCATTTAAAAAAGAAAAAAGTCAGTCTGGTCAATCTGATGATAAGGAAAAGCAAGAGAAGGCTGAATTGATAATGAATTATTTCCCTGCTTCTTCCTGGAGGAAGAGGTCTGTGTGTGCATATAGATGCACTGCTGTTAGTATGTAAATTTCTGTCTCCCGCTCTTGTCTCAACGTCTGTCTTTTAATTGCTTTAAGTGCAGAGGTAGGCTTAAAGAATAGATAAAGAGCTGCAGGGGACTACCTTGGAAGCAGAGACAGAATTATTTACATTGCAGTCTTGATAATGTTGAGTAGCATTAGCAGGGATTTAACGTAGCTAAGGCTATTCTCGGTATGTTTTAGCTGCCTGATCTGTTGAAACTCAATGACTACATTTACATTTAAAGTCCGTAAACATACAGGCAGAGGCTCTGGCGGCTGGTCAAGACGCAGGGTGGACGACAGCATGGAGGGGCTGATGGGAAAGCTGGGGCTGCTGGGGTTGCGGCTCTTTCGTCGAGAGCGTCTGGTGGAATCCCGCCGGCTCTCTCTGCCCGGGCCCTCGGGCTCCTCCTCGATCACCAGGATCTTGTCATCACTAAGGTACCGCAGCAGGGAGTTGTCTGAGTCTGTGAGAAAAGAGGAACATCAGAGAGTAGAGAGGATGAGTAAAGGGAAAGTCCTCAGAGGGAGGAGATAACGGCGTAGAGTCAGACGAGAACCTCAGAGCAGGAACAGCTGAGGCTGAATGGACTCTTACAGATAAAAACCTCAACAGAAAGGGATGAAAGTGGCTCGGAGCAGCGAGATCTGATAGGGATCACAGTTTGGGACGTACGGCTGTAATCTGTTTGCAGTGATTATGTTGATTTGGAGGACGCCAGCGCTAAATCTGGAGTGTCAGAAACTTTCACTCTGTTCCTGTTAGATAAAACTTTTCAACTTGTTTCTCTGCTATTCATAGATGCAAAAATAATGAAAGCAAAGGAAAGGAAAGGAAGAGAGACAGAAAGGCCTCGTTCGTTAATATTGGGCTTTAATATTATTCATAGACTTTCTGATGGTGGAGTAAAGGATTCTCATTCAAATACACATGAAATGTCACCATTTTGGTTTGAGTCATCACATTTTTGTTTCCAGCACAGGTGAATAAATGCAACTACCTTGCATTTATGCTGTTTTTGACTGTCAGATACATACCTGGAGAGACATGTATCCATACACAACCACACCACCATGGATAACCAGAGGATGAGCTGAGATGTGTTGAGCTGAGTATGGAGCGAAGCACCGGCCTGACCCCTGTGACTGTGTGTGTGTGTGTGTGTGTGTGTGTGTGTGTGTGTGTGTGTGTGTGTGTGTGTGTGTGTGTGTGTGTGTGTGTGTGTGTGTGTGTGTGCCTGTGTGTACCTCGGCTCCCTCTCTTGCCCATGCTGGGTTCCTTGGCCTCGGCCATCCAGTTATATTCGGGAGGCATGGAAACTGGTCTGAGATCACCTGGAAGCACCAATCAGCAGTCAGACAGTCTGCCGGGGTGGGGGTGGTGACTGAGAGACAGTGTGGACGACAGCGGGTGGGGGTGGGGGGTGGTTAAGTGAGACAAAAAGAGGGTGTGTGCAGGTAGTGGTGGATTTGTGAGGGACACTCAGATATTACCACCCACTTGCAAAAGGTGGGTGATGATGTTTTTGCCTGTGTGTGTCTTTGCGAGTGTGTGTGTGACAGCGTGCTCCTCAACCACTGAGCAAACATTAATGAACATTTCCAAAACTCTTCAGCAAATCAACGACTGATTTCTGTTAGAAGTCAAACCCAATCCAAGATGGCCGCCAGAGCCAACTAACCTTAGAAAACACAAATAGAGGTATTATGCTAAAACTTGATTTTGTAGTGAATGACTCACCCAAAACACAAACTCAAAGTGTTAATGTCCCACGTAGCAAATTTGGTCTGGTTTTCCAGAGGTGACCCACAATGGCGGCCACCTCTGGAAAACCAGATCTGGGCCACCACAAGGTCGTCATTCTTTGCGGTATGTGGGCCAAAGACCAAATTTGCTACGTGGGATATCACACAAGAATATGAAATTATGTTTTGCAATTAAGATTTAACCAAGATGACCATAACTCCTAGTCTGGCAACCCATCCTGCCACAACCCATTGATGGCGTTCAGTCGTGGGGCGGAATCTACGGTTGTCTTTCAAACTGTCTCCACATGCTATTGGACAATACGTGATGTAGTCATCGCTATGGATGTCAGTCAATGGGGCAGTCCGCCACACACTGTCAGACACAAATACATACTTATTCTAAATAAGCTTAAGTACCTCTATCTGCTCTTGACTCAAAGAAAAGCCCAAGCCTAAATAGTCCAAAGTTGATGCCAAAGCCTTTTCAAATGTGTCGTTGCCATTTCGCTCAGTCATAGTAACGTCCTGCCCACTAAACTAATAGAGCGCTGAGGTTCCAATGGAGCGTGGCTAGCCCGACATGCAGAGCAAAATTATTTTGCTTCGGCTACTGACGATCAAGATTTCCAGGCTACATAACTCCATCATTTTAAATAGGACTTTTGCTTTAATCTCTGTAATAAAAGGCAGTTTTGCATTCATCATGGAAATTCAAGTCCTTTTGCATTATTGCAAATAAAATTGCTAAGCTGTGTCCTTATCTTGCTGTTGGTAATCTTTAAAGCAGGAACTGCAGGTTTAAAATAACTGAGCCAACAGCACAAAATGTTGATTCTTAAGTGACACAAATTATCGCAAACTATTCAGAGCACAGAAGTTTAAAAGCAACGAATTGTGCAAATCTGACTTTTGCATCTTTTGTGCTGATTTGTGGGTCTCTACTGCCTCTATAAACACTCCAAAAACCATCAATCTGTTTTCTATCACTCTTAGGTCAAAGGAATTATATGACTAATACAAACTGTTTCAAAAGTCCCTTATTGTGATGTCACAATAAGGGAATTAGTATAGAAGTCAAAGAAAGAGAACTGCATGGCTCTATATCAGGTTTGATGGCTAGGTCTCAGCAACAATCTGCAAAAATCTGTTGGTGTGTGTGAAACACTTGGCTGTTTGGAATGTAAAGCTCACTCGTTGGCTTTGAACCACTTGTTATTGGTTGTCCGACTTGGTTTTTGTGTGGGCATCAGAACACATCAGGGATCTGTGAGTGAATATGTTTGCATGTATATTTATGAAGGGGTGAACGAGCTGTTTCATGACCCTTGTCTTGCACATACCCTGTTCCTGGATACGCTGACAGGGAGGTGTTTTACAGCTCGCTTTGGAGGCTGTCTCGAGACAAAGGTGGACACAGGTGGCAGGGCAGACAGGGAGCTGAAGCTGCAAGTGTGTTCAAACCGACTGACAGGCGTGTGATTGTGTTTGTGTTTGGGATGTGCGTATGTCAGATAAAAACACGACGAGGCACAGCGTTGAAGCAGGTGAGGAGCAAACACATGAGGAGTGGTGAGATGACAGAACTGGTGGAGGTGAATGTGCACACACAGCCACTCCTGTTCCAACCCGGCGTCTTTGTCCACCTTACCGTGTGTTGGGGTCTTGTCCCTCCGCCGGACCCCTGTGTTGCGGCCCCTGTCATAGTCGGGTCCGTCTCCCTCCAGCAAGGAGAAGTACTGACCGCTATCCTGGTCCAGGTAGTAGCTGACGGCCTCTGAACCTTTGGAGCCGGACTGGGAGCTCACGCTATAGCGACTGATTTCATCACATGACATTAGGCCCATCTCCTCCCTGTGGAGAGCAGAGCTGTCATCATCAATGTCACCAGCATCATCCCTCCTGTCATCATCAGCATCATGATAATCAACATAATGGCCATCATCAAAAACCAAATAACGCTGTGTGTGACCTGGTGCTGTAGAGTCCAGAGACAGGAGAGAGGATGTACACGTCCTGCATGCTTGGAGCATCCATTTTGGACATGCCCAGAGTTCCACAGGGTGTGGGGGACGTACTGGTGGGGCTGGTAGGCACCGGCTGGATTTGAAAAATAAAAACAAAGAAAAACAAAATTCTTGTTTTAGCTTGTATTTTTTTATATATCAACCAGGAACAGAACCAGAAAGTTAAAGGTTGAATACGGAACATGGACACTCTGGTGACATCTAGTGCTTAGAGGTGGTATTGCAACAAATTTTCCAGCCCTCAGGGTGTTGGTTCACTGCTGATACTGAGTGATGAATCGTACAGGGTAAGGACTAATTTCTACTAATACGTTTATTTTACAGCAGAATTTACCGTTAGAACATCTTTCCAGCCAGCACACATAAGTGGGCCCCATATGGGATCTATATGGTCAAGCCATATGGGTCCCAACAGGGTTTGTCTGCGGATTTCACGGTGGCCCTATGGGGGTTTGCCCAGAAAGATTTTTGCCCACATAGATTTTAATGGGCCCTACATGGGTTTTCAGAGGGTTTGACTCAAACACTGGCAAACTCCTGTGGGGCCACCATGGAAACCACGGACAAACCCTGTTGGGACCCATACAGCTTCCCCATATAGATCCCATATGGGATATAGATCCCATATGGGATCCCACCATCCAGCCGTGCCTACTACAGCAGAAGATGAGGGGTGCAGGAATGGACGAACATCTGACCTCATGGATCACCAACTACCTCACCAACAGGCCACAGTACGTGAGGCTGCACAACTGTACATCTGAGGTGGTTGTGTGCAGTACTGGAGCTCCACAGGGTACAGTGCTCTCACCCTTTCTCTTCACCTTCTACACCTCGGACTTCACCTACAACACCAGCAGCTGTCACCTCCAGAAGTTCTCTGATGACTCGGCCATCGTCGGCTGTGTGTCTGAGGGGAACGACCAGGAGTACAGGTCAGTCATCATGGACTTTGTGGACTGGTGTGAGCGTAACCACCTTCGCTTGAACACCAGTAAAACAAAGGAAATGGTGATTGACTTCCAGAGAAACACTCCTCCTCACTCACCAGTAAACATCCAGGGAGCAGACATTGAGGTGGTGGACACCTTTAAGTACCTGGGTGTTCACCTCAACAGTAAACTGAACTGGTCCCACAACACAGATGCTCTGTATAAGAAGGGCCAAAGCCGCCTCCATCTCATGAGGAGGCTGAGGTCCTTCAGAGTAAACTCCCAGCTGCTGAAATCCTTTTATCACTCTGTTGTTGGCTCTGTTATTCATTCTGCTGTGGTCTGTTGGGGTGTAGGCAGCTCTGACCGAGAAAGAAAGAGACTGAACAAGCTAGCTACCAAAGCTAGCTCGGTTCTGGGCTGCCCACTGGATTCTGTTGAGGAGACGTGTGAAAGGAGGATGCTGGGGAAGATGACCTCCATCTTAAGAAACCCCTCCCACCCACTGCACTCCACTGTGGAGGTCATGGACAGCTCCTCCAGAGGTAGACTGAGACATCCCAGATGTAAAACTGAGCGCTATCGCAGATCCTTCATCCCCTCTGCTTTAAGAATGTAGAACTCCTCAGTTTAAGCTGTGCTGGTATCATCCTGGTACACAATAACACCAATGCAATATTCATGTGTTCTATAATTGTGCAATAACGGATTCTCACTGTTGTCTGTGTCTCTTACAGTATGCTGCATAGTGTTGGTACCAAGTTTGTTTTCATCTTTTATTTGTGGTTTTTTTAGNTGATCTAGGATTACAATACTAGATTACTGCCTATGTGTATATACATGTATCCTTGATTTTTTATCTTCTTCTAATTACCTTTGAGTGATGGTGCTGCTGTGACAAGTGAATTTCCCCACTGTGGGATCAATAAAGTCTATTCTATTCTATTCTATTCTATATGGGGCCCACCTATGTGTGCTGGCTGGGTTCTGGGCTCAGAATCAGCTGCTTGACTTGTCAAGTCCACCATTTTACACAGCTGAGCAGACGTTTTATCACAACGGTGCGCTCTAGTGTAGATGGAAACATAAACCCAGTGTCGTGCCCGTCAAAATAAAATTTTGATTATTATTTTTTTAAATATAGCTTTTAAAGAACTGTACATTCATTCTGCACACATCTAAACTTCCCCGTGGAGGTATTATTATTAAAAATATAGTTTTTTATTCAAATGTTCCATATTCAACCTTTAAAGCCAAAACATAACAAGCACCCTTTGTGGCTCAAATCAGTTTAGGCCCCACCCCCTCCATGTAAACAAATGAAACATTATTTTGTACTGTAAAAATTTAACAAACCTAAAAAAAATAAGCATAGCATGGCTTCTCTTTTCTGCAGCATAAGAAGGTCTTATTCTTTTTCGTGTAGATGATTATGATATGGAGAACACTTGGGGATTTTGGTGGACAAACTGCAGAAAACAAGCTGAACAAAAGCTCTAAATATTAGTTTTCCAGTGTAACTGAGCATGCTATGAGCTTTTCCTCATCCCGTAGACACACCTCTAAAGCATTTTCTGTCCATTTATCCCTTTTACCTGTACGACTGAGCAGCCTGTTGTGTGTTTAATCACACTACTATTCTGTCATTTTGTCTTTTCACTCGCAGAGGGTTTGCCGTGTCTGTTCCCATGACAACCTCTCTTCTCCCTTACTCTACTTGCTCGTTCTCTTTGTTCAGCCCTCCATCCATCCATCCATCCATCCATCCATCCATCCATCCATCCATCCATCCATCCATCCATCCATCCATCCATCCATCCATCCATCCATGTCTATGAGAGAAGGAGAGGATGGAGGAAAGTTACCGCTGCTTGCCTCAAGGACACGTAGACGTATTTGTCGTCAGGTCCTTTGTGAGGACGGGATGCCTCGCTTCTGCCGTCATAGAAACAAATTTTATTTGTTCTCCTTTGAAACAGCTGGAGCTATAAATACTCATCGCGTTGTGTCATTTTCCTTTACCCTGAGGAAGAGGAGCTCTTACTGTAGGATTTTGTGATGTTTCAGAGGGAAAATGTGGACAGAAAGGATAAATCGAGGCAGGGAGATGGCGGAGCAGGCAGCGTTCTCATTAAGGAAGCCCAGTGTCTCATCGTTTCATCAGCAGCACGTTAATCTAATTCATTTCATATTCCAAACTTTCCCCGCCCCACCCCTCCATCCCCAGACTCTGCCCTTTTCTTTCACTCTTTCTTCTTCATGAAGGCAGCTTACAGTAGGACGGCTTCAGCATAAATAATGAACCAGCGTGAGGGTATAGGGGGAGTAAAACGGGTTAATAAAAGGGGAGGCATGTAGGTAAGAGTGTGAGACATTGGGGGAGTGTAGAGAAAACAGTAATTTAGTGACTACAGCCCACCACTGCAAGCATGGGGGGGCAGTTACAGATGGGAATACCACAGCAGGTGAGACTCCAGTCTGCTCAAACAGCACTTAAACCATCTGACCCCCCTGCTGGGCCCACTCTGAGACTGCTGCTCAGCAGACCCCCCCACCCCCACCTGCACACAAAGACAACCTGGAGGCTCGCTGACTCACGTTCTAACCCATAATGTCACCAACATGAAGACAAGTTCATGTAGTTAATGTTGACTGAACCCTAACCCTACACTCCAGCATCTATAGGATCACACATCCATGTTCAGCAGTAAACCTACAAACACAAACAAGAGCACATATCCACATCAGAGTTTTATCTGCAATGCCAAAAAGGAGATTTATGAGTTTGAATTTCCTTAAAGGTCAACTTTACTCATTTTAATGCATTTTGCAGTGGTCTCTAGTAGGAATGAATGCCTTGTAATTAGTTTTCTGGGGAAAAAAGCTCTGGTGCGCCTGCTTGAGGATGTAGAAATCATAGACATGAATACGTATAATCATTGGGCGCTGGAAAGCGTAACAGCATCACCGCCATATTGGATGGGTCTCCTCATTCCCCAAAGGCAAAGTAGATTGGGCAACTATGCCCGTTTCTGTGCAGCCTACGGTTGTAACAACCGGCGTATTTTTGAAAACAGATCACGTGGGATTATTATTGATTTTTCTAGCCTATCTGATGGGGTTTTATATTTTCATTTATTTTGTTTAATTATATTTATATTTTAATTATCATGCCATACCATGTGTCCAATTTTGTGAAAAGGTCTGATAAAATGTGTTTTGTAGTTGGGTAAGCACCTTCTTCAGTAGAAATGAATGCACTGGGGTTAATGGAGACCCATCTAAGATGGTAGCTGGCCACTACGGCAGCTCCTATAGGCAGCGCCAGTCCACGGGGCATCTATGTATATATGTCTGACTGTGGTAGAAGTCAGCCGGAGGAGAAAGTGACACAACACGGCAGCACTTGGAGTCTTATTTCCTGATATTCAGACATCTCATCTCTGATTGGCTAACAGCAGCGTGACTCTACTACTGACTGTTTTTCTGCAACGTTGATGTTTCATCTCCACAAATAACACAAGTCTGAAGGAGTTCTGCTGTGTGGTGGAGTTGCTAATGCTAACAATTAGCTTCTGCTAGTTCTCTACTCTTTTCTAAACCAACAGCCTTCCCCATCGTGAGTCAAGATGGGTGAGTCCATCAATGTTAAGTGACATTGTGACATAGATCTGTCAGGATTTTCTTAACCGAGCATTTTTCTGTCTATTTTCTATCAGAAGCTAATGCAGGAAATAGGGGTAGAAGACTATTTTCACATTCAGTCTGCATGGAAAACTCAGAGTGACCGATCATTTTAAAACATAATAGGTAAAATATGGTTTCTCAGTCAACCTTGTCAATGTCCTCAAAATAGAGCAAATCAAGTTTAAGCTTAGTTCCTATCAGCCACAGCTAATTAGCATTAGCAAATACAGCTTAGTGTCACTGATAGAGTTAAACGCCAGTGTCCAAATAAAAAAATACTTTATTAATCAGAGGGAAATGAAGTTAGTATTGTGTTTATGAGTACCATGTTAGTAGCTGTGATCCATTCACAAATCTCAGAGCTAACAGTCTAGACAGGATTGTAGAATATCATGTGAAGCTTAGCATTGCAGCTCTATTGAAAGAAACAAATGATCTGAATCTCCAGTTAGAAAAGAGAAAACAATGTTTTCATTTTAGTAAATTAAACTTTCTCTCAAATTTTCTACATCAGCTCACATTTTCTCCTCCTCCTCCTTAACATTTGCTGCTACTTTAAAGCAAGTTGACACGATGTCATGGGTGTTCAAGTGCAGCTGTTACAGTGTGAGTCACACACACACAAAAGTAGGTAAACATTGTGCACAGCAATTATAAAAATGTGGTAACGCATTTAGTGCATGCTGCTGAAAATAGCAGGTGTTTACCAAGAATGGTGATTTATGAGTGTGTGAGGGATTGTGAAAGGAGGATCAAAGACAATGGGTGGCGTAATGGATTTGGTAAGCTGGGATGTGGATGCTGATGAGGCCTTCGATAACTAATGAAATGTACGTTTTATAGAGGCACAGCAGGCGGCGTGCATCCAATACGCATCATCGAGTCATGCAGGCGTCGTAATTATAGTCGATCATCCAACTGCATTCGCTCTTTTCTGTCTCAGACATGCGAGCAGGAATGCACAGGAACACAGAGAGAGAGCAGTAATTATTTAGAGTGATAAAGATGACAGTGAAAGGATTTGGAGCTAAAATCAAGATTATTTGCAGAGATAAACTGTTTCCTTTGTGGATTCAGTTTTAATCCAGCTGAACCTTTGCCATGTTTCCTGTTGAATTTCATAGACGTGCAAGTCGCTCTCCAAAGCTGGGCTTAAGTGCACATGTGTTCTTCATTTTATGCTTGAAGGGTGTGTTAGTACATTATGAATCCAAAGGAATGTACAGATGCAGTGACTCAGTTCTGACTGTAAAGGGGAAGTAAAAAATGAAAACATCCATTTGCATACATGCACGTTTAGACACACAGACATTTAGCAGTCTGCATGCACTCGTCTTATCACACACACACTCGCACACGCACACACACACACACACACAAGCACACACACATTTGCACTCACAAACAAGCTGTTTAGCAAGATATTTCGGATTCAGTGAATTATCTCCAGTATTTGCTGAGCAGTGGCTCTTGTTTCAGAGCCAGTGGAGCCGCCTGTGGTTGCTTATGAATAATTAAAAGCTGGAGGGTTTTCTTTTTTTTGTGAGAGAGAACAAATCTAAAACACTTCTTTCTTCTTTTCTTCCCCCCACTGATACCTC
The DNA here is from genome assembly GCA_006937985.1 of Aphyosemion australe. NCBI lineage: Eukaryota > Metazoa > Chordata > Actinopteri > Cyprinodontiformes > Nothobranchiidae > Aphyosemion > Aphyosemion australe. The sequence continues at coordinate 1,564,736 of SSNS01000102.1, read as the reverse complement.
TGGGCTTCGATCCGGACACTCCTGGTGTGTCTGCGTCATAGCAGTCTGTCAGGAAAAGTATTTTTGCATCCTCTGCTGTTTAAACTATTAAAATGGTTATTTCTGCTATTTTGATGTATGTTTCTAGGCAAAGTGACAAATATTACAATTTTACTTTTTCAAGATAGCTTCGTGAATGGCCTCGTTCTGGAGAAATGGACTGATAAGCTACTGGCTAGTCTGAAACCAAACTTCAAATTTGCCAATCTAAAGCAGCATATGCTGTGTTTTGGATGCTGGTATGCTAATCCAGCATGGAATATCGGTGATTGGATGCTGGACTAGCATGCTAGACCAGCATTCCATCCTGCAACAACACATTTAGTTTATTTTGTTGAAATCATGGCGGAGCCTGGAAGTAAGTGTAAGAGAGTAATGTATTTGGAGGTGAAGCAAAGAGCTAAAACCAGAGTGAACATTGGCATGGCAAACATTTGAGAGCGCTAAAGGAGGCTACAAAATCACGGACTGATGGTGACCTGGTTTTGTTGTAAATACAGCCATGGAACACTCGTCTCTCCCCTCAGGTATCTTCCCTTCCCTATTCTGCTCGAACCTGCTCAACCAGCTGCTGTTTTCTAGGTCCAAATGTTTTTTGTTGTCCGTGACTTCAAATGGTGTTTTTCTTTTTGGGACTCTGGTAGTTTGTCCTAAAGTTGAAGTTAAAGTTGAAGTGGTAGAACCTCTCACACCAGTGGTGCTCTGTTGCTGATTATGCAATTGTGGAATGAGTGGAGGACCCAGGGAAGTGTGGCGGTTCGGTGAGACCGACAACCGGATGGTCCAGTAGTTGCTTTCAGACTGGTACGAGTTAATGGCAGAGGTTTTTGGACAAATGCGAGAGAACCACTTCATTAATCTATTTTTTAATCTCCACAACATATTTATAGCAACACTATGTTAGAATGTTGTTTTTGGTTCCAGCAAAAGCATCTCAGGGAAGATACCCGAGTGTTCTGTGACCGTATTTGTATTCAAAACCTAGCTTATTTGCAGATTCGCTATAACGGCTTTAATTTGAAGTTCAACATAAGTGTGATTCAGGGCGTAAAGGAAAAGCGGATTCGAAAATAGCTTTTATCGCCTGATTCACTTGCATTCATTTCTTTCTTTGTTCTGGGGAACAATGAGCCGACCGGAATGGGAGGAGACTCTGGCTCCCTCTTAACATCATGGACTCGCGACGGGGAAACAGCAGAGCACGGCTTGACTAATAGAAGCTAACCGTTAGCATTAGCAACTCCACCACACAGCAGAACTCCTCCAGGCTTGTGTTATTTGTGGAGCTAAAACATCAACGTTGCAAAGTAAACAGAGTCAGTGGTAGAGTCGTGTTGCTGTTAGCCAATCAGAGATGTCTGAGTATCAGGAAATAAGACTCCAAATGCTAAGATGGTGCTGCACGACTGCAGCAGTTGGTTACGGCAGCTCTAGTTTCTTTACTTCTCCCTTCTTGCCTGGTCTTGTGTGGCATGTTTTTAATACCTTTAAGGTGGGCATATGTTGTCTTTAATGACATGGCCATGGATAGCTCTTTAGTGTCAGACTGAAACATCCTAGTTTTAAAACAGAACGCTACCGTAGGTCATTCATTCCCACTGCAGCAAGAGTGTAGAAGTCCACACAGTTTGACTGTTACTGGTGTTATCCCTTTTCATGCTAACATCATATTCAGTACGTGTTCAATACCCGGATGCACATTAGTATATCTGTGTCCTTTATGCTGGAAACTCAATTTTCTATTGTTATTCATTTTTTTAATTGCTGAAGGTTACAATAATAGCCTACTACCTTCGTGTATTTATCTGTATTATATTTTTCTGATTCAAGCGTATTTGCTGCCTTAACGAGTGAATGTCCCCACTGTGGGATCAATAAAGTCTATTCTATTTTAAATCCTGCCATGTTCAGCCACTTTGTCCTCCAGCTGACTTCTACGTCCTCAAACAGGAGCGCCTGAGCTTTTTTCCTCAGAGAACGACTCTCAAGGCATTTGTTCCTACTAGAGACCACTGCAAATGTATTCAAATATGAATAAAGTTGACCTTTAAAGGATGCAGCCCCTGAATTTGAACACAGCTGCTTGTGATGTTGGCTATGTGCAACACAGTTACACATCCATGTGGGAATTTGGTACACCTCTGTCCCATACCGAATGTTCCGTACCAAAAATGCACGTACCGTAACACCCCTAGTATTTACAAAGAGTTTTTGCAGCAAAAAACCAGCTTGAGTTTGACTTGATGCAGACTCGTGTGTGGCTAAAGGTGTAATTGTTTCAAAAACATGCATGAAAGCAGTTAAATAAAAAGGACAAGGAATCTGTAGCTGATTAAAAGAAGGAATAATAAACACCAGATGAAGAGCTGAAGAGCGGTTGTGCACCAAATAGAGATCAAAGCCTGCATGTAGCATGTAAATGAATTGGTCTGATGCAAAGCTAAAAATAGCAACCACGGGACGCACAAGACAGCCAGCTTTTCACAAAGCATCGAGGCACCATCAGATGAGCCCTCATCTCACCCCTCCATCCGACTCGGCGCAGTTTGTTCTCTCCAAGCACCAACGTGGTAACATCCAAGACGTGAGTGAAACATTTACCAAACATGGGGTGCACGCCCTCTCTGAGCTGAGACCCTGCAAACCACTATTTGACTTTTTAGATAAGCAGAAACGGCCTCTCCTCTGAAAAGCCGATGTTCTCTGGGGCCAAACCTGAGTGATTCGAAGTCTGAGTCTCAGTAAATATGAATGTGAGTGGGAGAGTGAATAGACCCTCAGGTGACCTGGAATCACCCCACAGCACACGCTGGCATTTCAGCAGAAAGTACACGCCACATTACACCATCTAAATCATTTACACAAGAAGCCTTCAGTCCTTTAATCAGTTTGTTTTCTGTCGGGTGCCAAGTGTAAACGTACACATTGAAATTAATGGCTGTATTTTTACCCACTTAGCTTCAAATAATGTTACAAATAAAATTTAAGAATGAATTATATTGATGTTAAAATATCATCTAAATTTTTTAAGTTACATATTCATGTTGAAATTTAAGTTTAAATGGGGAAATTTTAAACCAAGCATTTAGCTAGCATGCTAAAGAGGAAGTAGCCCACCAAAATAAAAGCAGGGTGAAGAAATCCATTATATTAGATCTGAGAATCACTTTGGTGGTGAGAAAACACGAGTTTATATTATCAACATGCAGGGCGAACCCAGACAGGAATATAGAGAAATAACTTCTGATTAAATTCATTCACACGTTACTGTTTTTAAATTAAACTTTACATTTTCGGATGCAAACTTTTATATTATTTGAATTTCATTAAGGTATGACATTGTTTTTACAAAACAAATATAGCGGAGAGGAGACCAAAATGTCCTATACCCTTCATTCACAAAGATAAATAATAATAAAATAACCAAATGTAGCTGTTACAACCCTAAATATTAGGTACTAAATATACCAAAATATAGTTTCTGGAACTTCTAATGTGTGGCTGTAAAATTGGTGCCCAGGTTTTATTCAAGCTGGATGTCTAGCTGGGAAATTCAAATAATAACTAGAGAAGTTATTTATATAAAACACAAGTCAACATAAGACATGATCAGTCCCATTAACGAGTGGAAAGTGAAGTTAAAGCATGGAGGTGTTTACCTGCAGGCCGAGAGGTTTCCAGCGTACGTTCCTGAGCAGAGCTGGTGTGGAGCTCAGGGTGTTCTGTGGCCTTTTCTTCAGCGTGAGGATGACTCCACATGGGTCTTCTCTTAGAGCATTTACCAGGTTCTTCAGCTGCCATCCCACCTGAGGAGGAGACACATCAAGGCAGTGAATCTGCTGCTGTATAACGCCACACACACACACACACACACACACACACACACACACATGCACACACACACTGCATTGCAAACACCATGGTTAGAAAATGGATCAGCTTCTCATGTGAAAAGACGTAATCACGTGAGGTTTTTGCATCCGATCTACATTATTGCTGCCATAATTAATGCAATTTATCCTGCTACATAAAATGGTATGACATCAATAACGCCATAGTCAGTATTATCCCATAAGAAGATGCCAGTGAACATAACCCTCTAACAGAAGCTAAAAAGTGCTTTGAAATAAACCTGAGCCAATCAGAAAGCCCAGTGGTCTGCAGCAACTGTAGACCAGTCAGACTAGCTTATACTTCTTTGCCAGCAGGTTTGGACTCACAAGCGTCACACGTGTTGACAGCGACGTTTTCCTTTTTGTACTTCTCCGTTGGTGTATCAGTGTAGTGACGTAATTCTCCTCCAGGACAGCAGGGGGCGTAGACCTTTTCTGGCGGGTCTGACTACCATTGCATCTCTGGTGGACAAGTTTATTCACTTCAGCTTGTAAATATCTTGAAGAAGGTGTGAGTTTAAGTTGAAATTTTAGATTCTTGTGTTGACGTTGGAATTTGTCATTGTTCCTATTTTGTTAAATAAAGTTTTAAAAAGCTTGTAAACTCCAATCTGCTCAAGGAGCAATGGCCGACAGAGAGCGAGTTTTCATTGAGTTGGTACTGCTTGATCTCGAGGAACGAAAACTTTTGTCATAAAGAATTCAACGGGAGCGAAGGAGACAGTGATGCCCGCTGTTGTTGGGCCAACCAATCACAGTAGTGCATTTTTCATTGCGTTCGACAGAAAGTTAACAAATTGGGCTCTACTCTGTCCGTCTTTGCGTGTCTGTCGGAGAGCCCGTGCGTCACGGATAATATTGCTGCATGTCTCTGCACCTCCACAGACAGACGTATGAACTAGGCTTAGTCAGAGGGAGTTGGTGAAGAGCACAAGCATCATGCTGACTGCCCTGTTTCCTAGTGGCTCAGGCCAGTGTGTCTCTAGAGCTCACAGCGCTCATCAGGTCACTGACTGGCAACATTGGTCTCAGTTACTGGCAGCATCCACAGAGGCCTCTACACACACACACACACACACATGCATATATGTGCTCTGATTTATCCTCATACTGAGACCAGCCAGTCGTGGCCCATTTCATGTTGCTTTCAGCCCAGATTAGAAGCCCTGAGTACAACCAGCTGCAACAAGAGTCCTGATTCAGCAAAGTTAGTCGTATGTTTAGTCCCCATCTGCTTACTTGGACTAGAAAGAACTCAAAAGGAGGGTATACAAGGAAGAACACTCTCTGTAACTCTTTGATATGTGATGGGATTTAAGAATTCAAGCATTTCCAAGGTGGGTCACTGCTCAAAAATGAAGTGACCATCTAATTAGACTGGCTTTGGTTGTGAAGGAACTTTTTATATGTGCGTTTTGATGATTTAACATGTATCCAGGTGAGAGGTGGGGTACACCTGGACCGGTCACCATTTCATTTAAAGTCACTGAGGATAGGGCTAGCATAAAGACGAGCAGCATGGGGCTAAGGGCTGAGTCACTCATTAACAGATCAAATCATGATCTGTTTATACCAGCTCTTCAGAAGTCACTACTGAAAAATACTCCTGCCTAGCATGAAAAGCACAAGAGGAAGGTCCATCATTCATACGGCAACAGAGCTGCACAGATACTGCTTATCTGCTTTAGTTTTAGATGGTTTATGGCTTGCAGACACTTGCAAAACTCTGCATCTATACCATTGCTGTGCAATCTGTGCAGAGGGCAACAACTTGCAAAAATTGTGATGCGTGTGCAACCAAATCAACAAAACACCACAGCATGACTGCTGGTGCTCTAAGTGTCGTCATGTCTGCCAGGTTGATGATCGTAAATCACTCCTAACAAAACCTCCTACCCTTCTGTCTCCTTGCTTTCAATCTCAGCTAAACTAAGCTAATCCTCTTTTAGCTTCAGTTCCCAGCTCACTAAATGGGAATGCAGATGGTGTCAATCTCAAGACACACTTCATGGGATAAGTCTAAAACTGTATCACCCGGGATCTTCCATATATGCAACCAAAACACGAGAGGCCTGTCAGGGTTGGGTTACTTCATGAGTATGGTCTTTCAAACAGAACTGAATTACATACGAGACCAGAACACATGAAGCCAAGGAGACAAAGAGCTTTCAGATCGAACAACAAATACTGCAGGGCAAGATGGTTTTCTTCTCTTAGGCCTGGTTCACCAATCAAGATTTTAAAAGTGTATGAAGATTTTCAAACATGGGCGATTAAAAATCACGTGTATAACAGTTTTGGTCTATGTGTGGCCAAAGAAACACACAAACCAGTTTCACACTCGAATATTCCCAGGTCCAACTGAAAAACTCGCAAAGCCCTTAAGATATCAAGCATGACTTTGGAGTAAAGTAACATGTTGGAGGAGGAAGAGGATTTGGAATCCCTTCGCTCCATGCAGCGTGCTTCTGATTGGCTACGTGTCACATCCAACAGGCAGCACACTCGTTTGTCTTCAGGGTGCTGCGAGATCAACACAATCCAACATGTTGAATATGCTGATTTATGATCAGAGCAGTCCCAACATGCTTCTGAGCCAAGAAACCTCCAGAAGAAAACCTCACCAGGGAGGGAGGCGTCCTAACCAGATGCCTGAGCCACCTCAACTGGCTCCTTTCGACGTGGAGGAGCAGCGGCTCTACTCTGAGCCCCTCCTGGATGAGAGAGCTTCTCACTGCAGATGCAGCACCAATCCACCTGTCGATCTCCTGCTCCACCCTTCCCTCACTCGTGAACAAGACCCCGAGATACTTAAACTCCTCCACTTGGGGCAGGACCTCGTCCCTGACCTGGAGAAGGCATTCTACCCTACTGCTTTAGGATCTCACCACTGCCTCTGTTCAGAATTAGAAACCAGAATTCCATCTATAAATAATATAGGACCAGGCAACGGTAACCAGGCTAGTTTGGGCTTCTCTGTGATGCAGGATGCAAAGACAAGCAGAGAGGCACCTAAGAGAACAATAACAGCACACACTGCTGCTGAGGAGATTTTTGAATCCTCACGAGTCTTCATTATTTTCCCAGAAGCTATTACCTCCACATAATTATTTGCCTCTTCAAACAATCACTTTGCTATCCCAGTAAATTCCACATATTACCTCAGAATGGCCACGTCCTGTTTTGAAGTGGGACTCAGACGATGCTCATGAATAAACATGAAGTGTTTGTTTACTACATAGAAAAATGACTCCATCATGTCAGAATTAGTTCATTCTCCCTTATTTTGTGTTTAATTTGAAGCCCAACTAGATCACGCTCATCAGATCCATCTATTCACCCTCTCACCTCATCATTTTGGGAGAGAACAGAAAGCAGCGTTAACTAAAGGCTGTCCCCCATCCTTCTTGCCTCCCTTTTTTTTCATCTGCCTTCGCCTCTCCCAAAGTCCCTCTTCACATCCTCCTCCCTTTTCTCCCCATCTCCCTGCCCTGCCTCATCTCTGCCTCCCCTGACTGCTGCAGCCTCGTTTCCTCACACACACACACTCCCACACCTCTGTTTCCCCCTGCTTATCTCCTCCCCCAGAGTGAGGGATCAGAGTGGTGAGGGTCTAGCCAAGAGAGTAATAAAGGTTTGAAGCTGTGAGCCTGGCAGGGTGCGATCTGCACTGTCACCCCAAGGAGAGGGAGGAGATAACGTGCACCTCCATCAAATGCCAATCAAATGCCGCTGCCCAGAGCCTACATGCGTGCTTTTACATGAACAACACCGATGGAGACACAAACAACTCTGAAGACAGCCACAAACCTTTCTGTCAAAAACCTCAAATCAACACGGGGACGAATTGTGTGGGCCTTAAATGACAGCAGGAGTAATGCTGAAGGAAGGTGCCGATCTGTTTAAAATGGCTGCTCCCTCTGATGTATGACCTCTTCAACTCGGAGAGAAAACTGCTTCATGTGGGAATGATATAATCCAGTTGGATTTGGTCGTTGTTGCTTTAAAAGCCTGCTTTTATTAACCATACAAGCTAATCCGTCCATTCGCCCGTTTTCACCCGCTTAACCAAGTCCGGGTTGCAAGGGCAGCAGCTCCAGCAGTCGGCCTAAACCATCCGCTCCCCAGCAACCTTTGCCAGCTCCACAGGTGGGATCCTAAGGTATTCCCTGGCCAAATATAATCCCTCCAACATGACCTGGGTCAACCCAGAGAGCCTCCTGCCAGACATGCACGAAAAACCTCTCCTGGAAGGCGTCCAGGAGGCATCCTGACCTAACCCTGAACCACCTCAGCTGGCTCTTCTCGATGCAGAGGAGCAGCTGCTCTACTCTGAGTCCCTTCTAGATGTTCATGCACCTCACCCTATCTCTAAGGCTGAGCCCGCCAGACTGATAGAGGAAACTCATTTCTGTTGCTTGTATTCCCAACTTTGTTTTTTTGGTCATTACCCAAAGCTCATGACCAGAGGTGAGGATAGGAACAAAGACCAACCGCTAAATTGGCAGCTTTGCTTTCTGGCTTAGCTACCTCTTGACCCCATCAGGGGTTCAGAGTCAATCCTTGATGCAGTCCCACCTCCACCTTCAACTCCTCTGCTATGCCAGCTTTCCACCGCCGTGCAAAATGGCCACAAAATGTACTACGCAGCAATTAGCCGCTGTTATAGTGGTCCTTTCCACCGGCAGCTAAGTGTAACATTCTGGATGCATCCCAGAAGCAAAGGGATATCATTACGTTTCGAGTCTATTTTTGACGCACTACGCTTCCAAAACACGTCAAACTCCGCAGTTCAGATCGGACCAGACAGGAAGTCAAACACGAAAAAAGTGTAAAATATCCGGAAACCTTCAAAATAAAAGTCACATGCAGCAAAACGTACATCATTTTCTCCGTAGCCGATGTAAACAGAACAGAAAACAAACCACAGCCCTTTCTGGATACATGCAGCCGTCTTTCTCCTTGTTTTTTATGTGTGGACTTCTGAAATCACGTGTGGTGTTGCAATTCTCCTGTGATTTTGTGACCTCACAGGATCAGCTGTGTGGAACGCTTTTGCTCCCGTTTTGCGTCGGAAGCGCTCCCGGTTGGAAGGGAGCTTGTAGAGGGTAGAACGCCACTTTTTTGTTATACGCCGCTTTTGCAGCCAGTGGAAATCTGGGGTCACTCCTGCAGCACACCTCACTGCTGTCTCACAGCTCTCATACATGTTCTACACCACTCTAAAATACCTCTCTGCCACTCCAGGAGTCCTCTTGCACCACAGCTCCTCTCTCAGCACCGCCATTCTCTAAATCTACAAAGTTACACATCCTTCTGACCGTCTCTTTACTTCTCCATCAGCATCCTTTGTCAGCATCTGCCCCTGTCTTGTGTCTCGTAGCCCTTGTTAAGTGTTAATTTAGCTCACCTGCCCCTCGTTACCCTACCCACCTGTTTCCTAATGATCCTTATGTATTTAAACCCTCTGGTGGTGCTTGTCTTTGTCAGATCATCGTCTTGTCGTCCTACCTGCCATTATCCAACTAAAACAGTTCTTTTTACCAGCCAGTCTGTTTCCTGTGCCTGCTCTAATGCGTTTACCATACCAGTTTATTTGTATAGCACGTTTACACTGAACATGAGAGATGACCAAAGTGCTTCCCATGAAGTACATTGCAACACAATGAAATAAAAACTGATTGACAAACAAAAGATCACAAGATAAACTCAAATACTAGATATAATCACTGACATGATCATAAAATCATAAAATCACAGACCAAAGGCCAAATCATAAAAATGAGTTTGGGTGCAAACACCACCACTTCCTGACATCCTTAAAGCAACAGTAGCATCTGTAGGACACTTTCTTAGCATCAAACCGTTCTGCTGCTCACAAACGCTCACTTCTGACCTAAGCCTAGCTTCTACCACTCTTTCCCAGAGCTTCATTGTAAAACTCATTAACTTTGTTCTTCTGTAGTTCCCACACTTTTGTAAGCCATCTCTGCTGCTGCCATGTTTTTAATCACATAAACTGCTATTTTAAAAAAATAGCAGCAGAAAATAATATTTTAGACTTTGCTGAGTGGTGAATTGTGCTATTTTTAGAACAGAACTGAGGAAACCTTATAGGGTTCCTGGGGGCCCCTTGGTGCCCACGAGCACCAGGTTGGTGACCCCTTCCAGTGCAGTCAGTGTAACATCATGCAGTTCTTCTAGCAGAAAAGTCAGGAAAATCTGCTGTGAGTGGGCTATTAGCTTTATTGCTAATCCTCACTACAAAAATAACAGAATTTCACGTAAAAAAATATGTAAACGTGCTAAATTGACAGTAAAGGTTTATAAACCAGTGTTCTTGTCAACTGTTGTGTTGTTTTTGTAATTGGAGTTTTAATCAGATGGCACCAGTCCACTTTGGTCTCAGCGCTGCAGTAACTAGCCACTAGCCTTTTAATCCAGACAAAAAAGTTATTTTTCTACTAACTGAGGTCATTGAACAGGTAAAGGATTGTTCTGCCCAAAGCTAATGTTAAAAGAAATGTTCATAATTTAGGGATAAAAATGTTGTAATTCATCTTTACTATTTCATGTAGGAGGTAATGTTAAAAAAGTTATTTTTATACAGTGAGTTATTTGTATCTTATTTTGAAGGTGCAGTCTTATTTTGAAGGTGTAGTCTTTTGCCGCAAGGCATTATGGGTAGCAGAAGCCATTTGTCATGAGAGAAGAAACGTTTTTATTAAGAGAAGACCTGCCTTCTAGGAGTTACCTCATTTTTGTGCCATGAATCTTATCTACACCTTGGAAAGCATTGACTGTAAGTTTATAGAAAGTTTCAGATTAACTTTGTATGTTTTAAAGATGCTATTTAGGAACCGTTTGTTGATACCAGGAATTAGCCTTATCCCAGCAGTTGATTTAGCTTAAAGCACTGTACATTAATGGTGCGTTTACACCGGCCATAAAGTGTGCGTCGCCAGCGTCAAGTTTCAATGTTAAGTCTATGGTAAGGCGCTTCAGAGCTGCGTCAAAGTCCCTGCGTCGCTTTGTGAGCGTTGCTCGCGTCAAAGCTTGATACTTTTCACGCTTTTCAAGCTTCAACGCAAACGTCAAAGCGAGCAATGTTAGCAACGCAAACGTCAAGCAAGTTCAGCTAGCTGAACTTTCTGCGTCGCTTTACAAGCGTCAACCAATCAGAGCGCCAGTTGATACGTCACAGCAGAGCGAGGGAAGAAGACAAATTCATTCAACAATGGAGGAGAAACTTATCATCGCCGTTTGCAACTATCGGGAACTGTATGACCCGTCTTGCTACGCTTACCGAGATGGGAATAGAAAGGACCTTGCTTGGAGGAAGATTGCTAGAGAACTCGGCGTGTCGGGTGAGTGTTTTTTCAACGTTTATGCCGACATTGTCTCGATAGGATCCGCCAACAAACATCTGGCAACAGAGAGCCGCGCACGCACTCTTTCCTCCCTTCCCCTCCCCGTGGGGCCGACGCAACCGTCAAAGCAAGCTGCGCCAACGCAAGCTGCGCCAACGCAAGCTGCGTCAACGCAAGCTGCGTCAATGTCAAAAATATATAGGCGTCAAAAACGGCATGAAGTATGCGTTGTTTGACGCATACGTCAAGGCCGGTGTGAACGCACCATAACATATCAATGATGCTAGCGATCTAATTAACATTTGAAAAGACTGAGAAAACAACTGTTTTTCATTAACAAAAGCTAAGGGTAATATTTTTGAAGTTCAGTTGTATTTGTTGCATTAACATAAGGAGCTAATGCTGATTTATTTCTTGTTTGTTCTTAGTTTCACTCGTCCTTTTCATCGAGCTTTGAGTCACGATTGTAAAGATTGCAAACTGGATTATTAAAGGAGCAAGACGCTCAGCTTCCTGGCTCATGAAAACCCAGTTTGGCTTGCTGTTGAACTGCGTTAACATACACAATGTATCCAGCACGTAGCGATAACAGTACAAGGATTATATTTTCATTACTTTTCAAAGAGCCTTGCTTCAGAAGATGTAAACTATCCCTTGAGTCTATTAACCAGCTGGTCAACCACTTTGTAGAGCACATTTCTTTTGCTTAGATGGACATAGAATAATCAAATAGTGCTCTACTTGACGTTTCGTACCAGAACCAAAAATTCTGACTTCTAAAGTTTAAATGGATCACACCAACACATTCAAACTTGACTCCCCTTCCATGGGTTTGTTGCAATAACAGAAGTCAACTAAAATACCAGGCCATACATGTCTGTAGCAATCATCACATGACCTGCTCATCTAATTTAATTAGGTGATGCTGCAACAAAGATGGAGATCATTGAGGCAGAGGCTGGTGATGAATCCATGATGCACCTGGATGATTTCCCAACACAGCAGAGTGAACAGTGATCAACACTGGTTGGTTTAACTCACCACAGTCTGGTGGTTGACTTGGATCACCTCATCCCCAGCATGGATCTTCTTACACTGGTCAGCTGGAGACTGCACAGGCAGGAGTTAAAGGTCAAGAAAGGATCATGATGAAATAAAAGGAGGAGACACAGAATTTTGTTTCTTGGTGCCAAGTTTTACACTGAGTGAAACAAAAACGTACGTTCTCCGTGGTTCCGGTGATCACATGGAGTCCATCGTACGTTGATTTGATATACATCCCCTGAAACACAAACAGTATTATTTGCATCTGAGATTTATCCAACAGAACCATCAACAACACAACCCAAACTCTACAAAGGACAGTTTGTTACTTAAACATAAGGATCCATGTGAGTGGGTGCATAGAGGTGTGTTTAAAGTCACCTGTAAAAGAACCCGAGGCCAGAAAATTAATAAGTTTAAAGAAACCATGCACGTTTGACTCTGGAGAATATTTCTTTACTCAGCCTTGTGGGAGCAATAAAGCAAAAGCCCCCAAAGCATCAGAGGAACATGCAGTTTGAACATGAAGATTACAGAGTTTGGTTTTGTTTCTAAAGTAAGGGCTAAACTCTTGTTGTTTCTGGGTTTACTGTGTGTTCTCACCAGTCCTTCACTGGGCATGATGCTGGTGAGATGGACCACCTCCAGATGGGCTGACTGAGAGACTAGAGAGTCTGACGACAGAGAGATGATGTGGTCACAGATCCCCGCTAAGGTCTTACACTGGAGACAAAGTGGGACATAAACAGAGATGGTCAAAGAATAAAAAAACAAACGAGACACCAAAAGGAGAAAGACAGAAAGTTATTGAGATTGGTTTTGGTCCGCGGGGAATGATGTGACCTAGCTGGAGGAGGTGAAACAGACATCATTTTTATCAGACGGTTCCACATCACCACTTCCATCACTCCATCACGCCAACTGTTTCCTGTCACAGTCTGTCCACAGGCATGCCCACAAGACACCTTCACAGACAGAACAATGCATCACCAGTACCAGTCAGTTTGAGGTGCCCGGATGACATCTCCTAACGACTCAGGTACAGAACTCTGCTCTTATTTGTTACCATCAGTTATAAATTTTGTAAAGAAAAAAAATGTAGACTTCATTTCAGAGTTCTTTGTGATTAGGCTGTATTCTCATGTCAAATGACAAGAATTGCCTAGTAGCCCCTCCTTTGGTGGGGCCGGTCCTGCACGTAGTTGCACCTCAACCCTTTGTTCTTCCTGTGTGTTAACAGTAATGCACATTTTAAAATGTAAAAGAAGGCTCTAGATTGGAGTTACATCACGGCACTTCCTGCTTCTTCAAATGGCCACGCCCCTTTTTGGGTAGATTTGTGCGGGAAATACTAGCATTTTAGTGCCCAAAAGGTCCAGTGTTGTTTCTGTAGAGTGAAAATGAATAAATAACGACAGTTTTTTGATTTCTTTTCTAAGAAGAGTGGCAGTGAAAGTTGGAATTCTTGGAAAATGCCAGAATTCTTTATTTCTTATATTTTTTCTTTTCAGTGGCCCTAATCCTCTTCCATAGAAAGCAGAGTCAGTGCAGCTGCAAAGAGGTATTGAGCAGTTTTTACGTGAAGGTCATCCCTACCAAAAATAAAATGCACAAGTAGCATTTATTTATAATTTTACTAAAGTAGGATTATACTTGTGAATGATGATCCTGAACATGGACAGGGGTTAAGGACTTCCCTGGCTGGTGCCAGTATTACAGATGTTACTAAAACCAAAGAGATGGTCGCTGATTTTAAAAGAAACAGCCGAGTCACCCAGCCTGTGCTCTGGGGAAGCGGTTGAGACTGTAAACCAGCATAGGCATCATTTTAGCCAGGGCCACTGGGGACATGTTATTCATAATCGACAGTTTTGTCTCCACCACTTTTAAAACCCTGATGCGGATTTTCTTACCAGCGCAGATCTAACATCCACTTGTGCTCCCAGCACAATTTCCATATAATCAATATTTGAACTGACTGGTATTTAAATCTGCCAACTTTTCCTTACAACATGTATATTTTCTTTTATTAGTGATAATTTAACTGTGAGTAAAAGTAAAACCATAATTAATTTATTTGGTTTAATTTTCCACATGTCAGAGAGACCGTGGCATGCTGGGTAATCTGTCCCATCCAACCATGATGCGTACTGAATCGTAAACACTAGTCCTTTAGCTAACTGGAACAGTTTTCAGCAGCAGCAAGAGGAAAAGGGAACCACATCATTCTTTTGCTCAGAGAGGTAAGTACCGTGTTTGTGAACGAGAGGATCTGAGCATCACTGTTTTTCTGCTAAAAATGCTCATTGAGTAACGGGAAATTTAACTTCATGTCAGCGTGTGTTTATCAGCAATGAACGTATTCTGTGTCCTGATTTGACAGAATTATACAGACGTGGACAAAATACAGAGGTACCCTTCGGTCAATGAGAGAAAAACCCACAATGGTCACAGAAATCACTTAATTCTGACAAAAGTAATAATAAATAAAAATTCTATGAAATTTAACTGAAGTAACTAACTTTTAACTAAAGACTAAAGTCAATCGTTGCTTTTCAACCATGCTTCAACGGAATTATTTTAAAAAATAAACTCATGGGTGAGTTCTCGTCTGAGGGCCCCTTGAGCTCTGGGGGTCCTCAGGGCTTCATCTTGGGACTATACTATTTTCCCCCTATATGATTCCCCTGGGGTTGATCCTTCGGAAGTATGGTCTGTCCTTTCACTGCTTTGCGGATGACCTGCAAATTTACCTCCCATTGAGATCTACGGTAGTAATGCAGTTCAAAATCTGGTCAACTGTCTAGCTGACATTAAAGTTTGGATGGAATTGAACTTTTAATATTTGAATGAAAACAAGACTGAACTGACCTGCTTTCTGAGTGCAGCAGTTCTATTGGTCTTTTAGGTTCTTTTAGTTGTACTGTTGCCAGGAATTTGGGTGTGCTTTTTGACAATTGTTTTAAATTCAACAAAAATTATGGTACCCCTAACTTAATATTTTGTTGCACAACCTTTAGAGGCAATCACTGCATTCAAACAATTCCTATAACTATCAGTGAGACTTCTGCACCTCTCAGCAGGTATTTTGGCCCACTCCTCATGATCAAACTGCTCCAGTTGTCTCAGGTGTGAAGGGCGCCTTTTCCAGACGGCATGTTTCAGCTCCTTCCAAAGATGCTCAATAGGATTGAGGTCAGGGCTCATAGAAGGCCACTTTAGAATAGTCCAGTGTTTTCCTCTGAGCCATTCTTGGGTGTTTCTAGCTGTGTGTTTTGGGTCATTGTCCTGTTGCAAGACCCATGACCTGCAACTGAGACCAAGCTTTCTGACACTGGCCAGCACATTTCTCTCTAGAATCCCTTGATAGTCTTGAGGTTTCATTGAACCCTGCACAGATTCAAGACACCCTGTAGGTGCAGCAAAGCAGCCCCAGAACATAACAGAGCCTCCTCCATGTTTAGGGACAGTGTTCTTTTCTTC
This sequence comes from Aphyosemion australe, assembly GCA_006937985.1. NCBI lineage: Eukaryota > Metazoa > Chordata > Actinopteri > Cyprinodontiformes > Nothobranchiidae > Aphyosemion > Aphyosemion australe. Next base: position 1,548,907 of record SSNS01000102.1, on the reverse strand, counting down.
ATATGCTTCATTTTTCCCTCTGTGAACATAGAGCTGATGTGTCTTGGTGAAAAGTTCCATTGTTGTCTCATCTGTCCATAGGACCTTCTCCCAGAAGCTTTGTGGCTTGTCAACATGTAGTTTGGCAGATTCCAGTCTGACTTTTTTATGATTTGTTTTCAACAATGGCGTCCTCCTTGGTCGTCTCCCATGTAGTCCACTTTGGCTCAAACAACGACAGATGGTGTGATCTGACACTGATGTTCCTTGAGCTTGAAGTTCACCTTGGATCTCTTTGGAAGTTTTTCTGGGCTCTTTTGTTACCATTCAGATTATCCATCTCTTTGATTTGTCATCAGTTTTCCTCCTGCAGCCACGTCCAGGGAGGTTGGCTACAGTCCCATGGATCTTAACGTCCAGGGAGGTTGGCTACAGTCCCATGGATCTTAACGTCCAGGGAGGTTGGCTACAGTCCCATGGATCTTACATTTCTGAATATGTGCAGCTGTAGTCACAGGAACATCTAGCTGCTTGGAGATGGTCTTATAGCCTTTACCTTTAACATGCTTGTCTATCATTTTCTTTCTAATCTCCTGAGACAACTCTATCCTTCACTTCCTCTGGTCCATGTTGAGTGTGGTGCACACCATGTCACCACACAACACAGTGACTACCTGGAGCCCTATATATAGGCCCACTGACTGATTACAAGATTGTAGACACCTGTGATGCTAATTAGTGGACACACCTTGAATTAACACGTCCCTTTGGTCACATTATTTTCAGTCTTTTCTAGGGGTACCATCATTTTTTGTCCAGGCCTGTTCCTTGAGTTTATTTTTTTAAATAATTCCGTTGAAGCACGGTTGAAAATCAACGTCTGACTTTCATTGATTAAATTTCATAGAATTTTTATTTATTGTTACTTTTGTCAGATTCAAGTTATTTCTGTGACCATTGTGGGTTTTTCTTTCATTGACTGAAGGGTACCAACTATTTTGTCCATGTCTGTAAATAGGCCACAAACAAGAAGAAAGCATGTTGTTAGCGTCTGTCTGCAGCTGCACTGTCAGGTTTACTTAAACCGTCTTGTTCTGGAATTAGCCAGCATGCAAGTTGAAACTTGTTTGATTTGATGAACAATATATGGAATTTCCTGTGTTTCCTTTGGATCTGGAATATCTCAGCGATCCTTGAGCACTAATGCAGCCAGTTTGGGATGTATCAGTGATTATTGCCATCTTCCTCTTACCTAAACACTTGTTATGTCCTCCATGATCGTTCTGCAGCTTCACAGCTCACTACTGCAACAACGAAGTGCTGCTGGAAGGCAATAAAACGCGTGTCCATGCCTATGTCATTCACAAGCACTTTGAATTCAGTCTTGGTTGCCATGGTTGCCCATGAAATGCCACCGATGAGCCGGCTTATTTATATGCAGACTATTTATAAAGTGCTTTGCATTGACCATTTGTGGCAGAAAGGACGGGTGTGATTTATAAAGCGGGAATTGCATGCAGCTGTGCGTAAGCAGTGTTTTATAGGTTGGAAAATTATTTTGCATAAATAAACTTTTTTATATATAAATGAGGCCCCAGATTCGTAAAAAAGGCCAGGCTGATCCTGCAGGTTTGTCTCACATGAGCTCAGGTTGCCACTGTCCGGACGCAGATATTTGCTGCTGAGGTGCAGGACCAACATGAGGAACTCTTTTATCCCCACAGAGTTGAGATTTTTAAATGATTTCGTGTAGCATGTATTTTTTTTGTTCGTAACCACTACTGGGGTGAAACCAATCGCCTCTAGGGGATAAAAAAAGACATGATCAAAGATCAAGAAGAATCTCTTCTGATCTTTTTTAACTAAAGATCTAAACCAAGGCTGTTCAAGCCTTACAGGAGCCAAAATAACGAAGGTAAAAGTTCTCATGAACCACAACTATGGCACAGAGGCTACAAGTACCCAGATGTGTTGCTCCGGCCTGAAGCATCTTCAAGCAGCAAAGGACATCACATCCTTTATATGAAGAGTTCATAACAAAACATATAGGAAGGCAGGAATGAAAACCTTTTCTCCCTGCTACAGGAATAACTCTCATTAACCTTTGCTTAAAACTAAAAGATTGTTTAAAAGCTGTTCATCGATGTTTGCCATGTGGCAAACATTTAGGCAAATAATCATGATGAAAGTGTTGCTGAGCATGTGGCTCTATCTCTGGCTGTCACGATGGAAGTTAATCTGGTAATGAGTGACATTCTGCCAGCGTTGGCAGCCCAGAGATGCATTTCATCCTTATTTCCAGTTTTCTAAAGTCTGGATTTGAATACAGTCTGGATCTCTATATTTTATTATATTTGTTAGTTTTATTTGTGTCAATAATCTGAAAGAGTAACAAGCAACGATGATGTCACAAAGTAGTTGGAAAAATAGCCTGATCCAGCACAACCACCATCCACATCTTCCTCATTCTCATTCTTTCCTGCTCTCCCCTCCTAATCGAGGCATTCACTTGCTAACAAGTGCAGTTGCATAATGTATTGGCTGCACCTGCATGGACTCTCTCTCACATACACACACATGCACACATACGCACACTGTAAAAACACACCCAGACATTGGAAAAGATGGAGACAAAAAAAATGAAAGCCAAAAAAGAGAGTGCGACAGGAATGCAGGGAGGTGGGGAGGAGCGTCTGAGAGGGGAAGAGAACAACAGAAAAGGGAAACACACAACTAGGACTGTTATGTAATTCCTCTCATCCTTATGCATGCATGCACATAAAAACACTCACTCATACACACTTCACGCTCCATCAGACACACTGGCTCACAAATGTCCTATCTCTTCCTCTTTTCCACTAACACACACACACACTCTCTCTCTCTCTCTCTCTCTCTCTCTCTCTCTCTCTCTCTCTGTCCATCTGATAGCTGCAGGCCGTAGTCTAGAGCAGAGCAGCAGTGGATTTTGCATTATTGAGCAACTGCACTACAGTAGCCAGCAGGAACTCCATGCTGGATATAAAATGCACTGTAAACACGTCCGGGTCAAACCGCACTCATACAGGACATCATGGGAGGAAAACTAGTCACAAACATGTGGGGAAAATGACCTCATAAATACTGTTTGGAGTTTAAAGTTTAAGCAAAGGCAACTCTAATAAAACCTTCAAAGATTTCCTATCACAGTATCTGTTGCTGATTTATTTCTGCACTGTTATGGTGGCCCAGGAGGTTAAAATATATCCAAGAACCAAAACACAAGAAAAGCTACAACAGAAGTAATAATCAAACTCAAGTTGTGTCGACCAGAACGTATGCTAAAACAGAAGTTATGCTAATACCTTAATTACATGAGTAAATGAGAGACAACAGTATTCAGGGTCTGGTCTTTAGACCCCCACAGTCCAAGAATACTGCTGTTTCCCATTCACAGTGTTGGACAACATGGTCACTAATTACAGCAGAATTTAATATGTTTGTAGTACATAATGCTATTTCAAAAATGTAACTAAGTTACACTACTTTGAGTTACTTTTGGCAAAATGTATAATTTAAGTATGACGGAGCATTCTAAAACACTAACTGATTCATTTGTATTTTACTCAAGAGTGAAACCATCTGCTTTGTGAACATAATGTTTTTCCAAAGAAGTCCTTCGTTATCCACGATATCTGTCGTGTTTATTAGTTTGCCACATGAACAACCAAGTTAACTGTTATAACTGCTTAACCACGTCGCTCTGTCATGTCAGCGCGCACCGCTAGCTGAATAGCTACAGAAACCCCCTATGAACATCAAGCTACAACAGTAGCCAACTTCATTTGGTCGGCCATGTTATTTGGGGGAATTTAGTATTTTTTCATGGTTACATAAACACAAACCATGTTAAATGCACTTGCATTACTAAAATCGTAACAACTGTTATGTTGTTGTACTTTTTTAAAGTAATGTACTATATTGCTCTATTATTGAAAAAAAGTGATATATTTATGTAACTCATTACTTTGTAATGTGTCACTTCCATTTACTTACACTTTGGATATAATTAAGGGGTTAACATAATTTCAGTTTTAGCATTAGTTGCACTTAAGTTACCCACGACTTTGTTTTAGATTATACTTTTTTAACATCCATTTTATTATTAATTCCACTGTAGCTTTTGTCATTGTGCCGTGACTTTGCATTTTGTGGAACCTTCTGGGCCACCGTAATTATAATGTGGGTCTTTACTGCCTCTATGAACACTCCAAATGTGAAAAAGAACCCATCCATCCACTTTCTGTCCGTGTTTAGTTTTAGGATTTATGCACCTAAAACAAGCTGTTTTAAAAAGTCCCTGTTTGTGATGTCACAAATAGAGAAATTAGCATAGATAGAATGCCCTCTCACTTCTGGCTGGAGGAGCAGCGGCTCTACTTTGAGCCCCTCCCTGATCAGAATCAGATTTAGTGGTCATTGAACTAGCATCCCGGGACAACAAAATTTTTGTTCCAGTACAACCTTTCCAAGAGCATACAACACATACATGTACACAGGCTGACTGTGGGCATGCAGCCAGTTCACAGCGCTCCCATTTGTAGATAAAGAGAAAGGGGTGACAAGGGGGCAAGGGGGAGGAAAGTTCCTACCCTCACCTATGGTCACAAGCTTTGGGTCGTGACTGAAAGAATGAGATCGTGGATACAAGGGCTCTCCCTTAGAGATAGGGTGAGAGGCTCGGTCATCCGGGAGGGGCTCAAAGTAGATCCGCTGCTCCTCCACATCGAGAGGAGCCAGTTGAGGTGGCTCTAGCATCTAGTTAGGATGCCTCCTGGATGCCTCCCTGGTGAGGTTTTCTGGGCACGTCCAACCAGGAGGAGACCCAAAGGAAGACCCAGGACACGCTGGAGAGATTATGTCTCTCAGCTGGCCAGGGAACACCTTGGGATTCCCCCGGAGATGCTGGCCCAAGTGGCTGGAGAGAGGGAAGTCTGGGCCCCCCTCCTTATGCTGCTGCCTCCGCGACCCGACTCCGGATAAGCAGAAGAGAATGGATGGATGGATGGATGGATAAAGTTACTGTCTGCCTGCTTTCTACCCATCTCAAAACATAACACCATTGTAGGTGAAGCTGTTGTTTTGTGGCTTTGGTATTCGTTGAACCGTATGGGCCACTATAAGATTGTGCAACATTATATTCCAAGCAATTATAACTCCATCAATTCTCTAAATAAAACACTCCTAGTTTGAAACTCTGACATGAAAGTTGACGGGTGATGCATACTGCTTCAAAGAATGCTAGTCCCAAACCCCTAACTGCAGATAATTAGCTCATTAACCACTGAATGGATTTTAATGAAACTCTCAGAAATCCATCGCTGGATGTGAATCTACAACTGATTAACTTTTGGAGTCAAATCAATTAGAAATCGCACCACAGCTAATCAACAATAGCAGTATCAAAATACGCAATAAAAGGAAGGAAATTCTGGGCCTTGAATTTGTCTTTGTCTTTTTTTCTTTCTCCAGACAGTAAATGTCTGCCGAACAGCTAAATCCATAAACAAACAGCTTCTCTGTCCACGCCGGCCTCACAGACTCGGCCCCGTGCCGTTGTTACTCCAGCACCGAGGGTTGTTGTGCATTTAGCTGTTTGGATTTGCCTGATGTTACTGTCCCGTGTCGTTATCAGTCGGGTAATAACACAGGTATCTGACAGCCGTAACTCGACCAAAAAGCTTAGGGGTGACTCACTTCAACACACCACATTATGTGGAGAACGACACGTAGCCTGGATCGTGATGGTTTCCTGTTGCCATCACTAATATATCTGCTAATTCATTTTATTCATTTGTTGGACAACGTAGCTACAATTGACCAGATTTAGCTTTGGCAGCATTTTCAGATTTACCCTGCACATTTTCTGGTTTGGTTTCCTCCATCTGACCTTGAACGGAAACAGGAAGTGTCCCAATCAGACTGTCAGCCCCGATCAGACACTAGCTGCTCACTCGCATTCACACGTGAACGCAGACACTTTACCTCTCTTGCACTCATGCATGCACACGAGGCCTTTAAAAGGCCTGCAGCTCATCTGCACAGAACACACACATGAAATCAATTTCAACTGAAGTGTACTCAAACGTGACACTTTTAATGAAACTGTTTGGTTCCAAAAGCAGAATCAGTTAAAAGGTTTTCTCTGACGATAACAGATTATAGGTGTAGCATTGTTTATGTGTTGAATACAACTTCCTGTTACACATTTTGCAAGATTATTTGTGATGCATTCAGATGACTTTTGAAAAACATGAGATTAGTTTAATTGTTTAAATCTGAAAACAAATGAGTCTGATAAACATGCCAAAACCGTAGAAGCATGATGAATATTCAGAGAAATATTTTTACTTTTATAGATTGAGAACTTACCACATGAAGAATCTTATTCTCTGTCTCATACACAGTGCAATCCTGCAAAAACAAGGACAACTAAATCATGAAACAGAAAAACGTCAATAGAACATCTGCAGACAACAATCGACTCTAATATCGCTCAGCTGCAAATATAACTTTCAAGAAAAACGGAGAAGGAGGTGAGATGCAGAGCAGGAAGAAACACATAATTTGAGGAGAATATGAGTGGTCAGCTTTTTTCTCTCCAACTTTTTCTGCATTATGTAGGCAAGCTAGCACATCGGATCGACCAGTTTGGCTCCCTGGAGCTTCACCAGCCTCCTCCAGGTTTAGAGACAATATTATTTAACCATGACAGATTGCTTTTTAGCAATAGCTGGAAGTCCATGTAGTTTCAGGACAGGCAGTGCACTGAATCCACCAGATGTGCACAGTAGGAGGTAATACTTCTGTTTGGTGCATTAGCACAGGCAATGATGCCACTTTTGTCCATCTCACTGCAGCCTGGCAGCCACAGGTTCATTTGGCCTATTGTGGACCTATGATGGCCTCTTTCTATTCAGTCTCCTCTGGCCTGTGTACGTGTAAGAGGGGATAGGTGTTATCTGTTCAGCTCCAGGATTCACACTCTGACAGCGTCCAAGGAGCACACACAGATTTTAGCCAAACAATGAGACTGTTATAGAGCTGGATGCAGCTAGCTGATGAATTAGCACCAGTTAGCAAGAAAAAGGGAGGACAGGAAGTGATGAGCCTCTATTGGATCCTGTGTGTGTGTGTGTGTGTGTGTGTGTGTGTGTGTGTGTGTGTGTGTGTGTGTGTGTGCGCGCGTGCGTGCGTGCGTGTGTGTGTGGTTCTTTTGCTTGTGTGTGTGCATGTGTGCGTGTTTTTTTTTGCTTGTGTGCGTGCGTGCGTGGTTCGTTTGCTTGTGTGTGCATGTGTGCGTGTGTGTGTGTGCGTGGTTCTTTTGCTTGTGTGTGCATGTGTGCGTGTGTGTGTGCGTGGTTCTTTTGCTTGTGTTCATGCATGTGTGTGTGGTTCTTTTGCTTGTGTGTGTGTGTGTGTGTGTGTGTGTGCATGTGTGCGTGGTTCTTTTGCTTGTGTGCGTGTGTGTGCGTGGTTCTTTTGCTTGTGTTTGTCTGTGCGTGCGTGCATGCACATGTGCGTGTGTGTGCACCTGTTGTACAATGGTGGTCAACTCCAAGCAGAGCTGCACAATGTTGTTCTTTAGTAATGAATACTCTGTCACGCTGGCGAAGGGAGACCTGACACAAACACAAGAAAACACAGAAACACTGAACTTTGTTGTTTATTTGAAAAATATTTTAGTTTTTTCTGCTAATATATTTTCCACCAGTGTAAATACTAAAGGCACAAAAGCAATAGATAAAGACAAACAATAATGCTAGTTGTTATATCAGGATTTGGCACTACACATGGATCTACCAAAGCTCAGTGCTTCACATAAGTACTGCATGCATCCATCAGCTCTTCTAAAGTTATTATGACACAGAAAAACTTTCATTTAAGTGCATAAATACAGTATTTTAGTCATAAATTGTGTCATTACTGCACTGCTTCTGGAAAAGTTTAAATAAATATTAGAAACCATGAATAAAATCACTGATATTGTAAAGATGAGGTCCTAAACAGCAGTTTTTTGTATGACTTTACTCACTGGATGCAAGTGAAATGTGGGTGAGAAAAGTCAAGTTTCACAAGTTCTTTCATTAATGTTTTAAACCCAACATGAGCTCCAGGTCGTTAGCCTAGCTTTGGTTTGGTTTGGATAAAATGTTGCATATAAATTTGGTGAAGGTAGAGGTAATATGGACATCTCTCCTCTGATTGGCTAACAGCAACACGACTCTACCACTGACTCTGTTTGCTCTGCAACGTTGATGTTTTATCTCCACAAATAACACAAGCCTGGAGGAGTTCTGCTGTGTGGTGGAGTTGCTAATGCTAACGGTTAGCTTCTACTAGCCCAGACGTTCTCTGCTGTTTCCTGGACTTTCCAGCCTTCCCCGTCGTGAGTCAAGATGGCTGAGTCCGTGAATGCTAATTTTCAGTGTGATGTAGATCTGAGTGGCTTTTCTAATCCGAACGTTTCCACGTCTATTTTCTATCTGCGGCCAATGCAGGAAATAGGGGAAAAAGACTATTTTCACATTTATCCTGCATGTGAAACTCAGAGTGACCGATACTTATTTAAAAAATAACAAGTAAGAAACGTTTTCTGTGAACTTGATCTTTAAACTCTCATCCAAACTGAGAACTGTGCACCTGCCCCCATCCTCTTGTACATTTTCTGTATTGATCTATTTACATACATGTATGTGTGTATGATGACACTAAAGGCATTTTATTTTTATGTATTTTAGATGCTAAAGACTTTTTATTATGTAGTTAAAAATGTAATCCTGGAGGTCAGCACTAACCAAAATCATGTTACGATGTTAGCTTAATGAAAAATGTAGCTAAAAAATATCATAATTACTTCCAATTTGCCATGTTGTACCAGCCTCACAATCTCAATTAAGGGCCTCACCTGTCGAGCCAGGCCAGCAGGTTCTTGGCAGCACCAATTAAATCCACCACCGATGTGAGGAAATCGTTGGGCAGCCTCCTGGAGGCTCGTCCGTCATAATGACCCCCCCTCCGCCGGCCCAGGATGAAGTTCTGGAGGTTCTTCGCTGAAGCGTTCAGTTTGTGGGACAGTGTTCGGAGGTTCTCGGTCTCCAGGCCGTAGTTCTGGAAGAACAATATGATGTTTTATTTTTTCTTAAAAGGACAACAGTTCAGTTAACAGCTACTCGGTTTCTCTGTATTATATGAATATGTGTAAAAGTCAAACACAAGTTTTATTTTATGTAAACATGAGCTCAGATGAAATCAGGCGTAGAAACAGTTTGAGTTTTAAAGAGGAGCTAGAAAGCAGTTAATCAACAATCTAAAACTGCTTTGAGCCTCTAAAAAGCATAAGAAATTTATTTTTGGCTTTCATCTGTCCCAGGAGCCCTGATACAGGCCATTCTAAACCCCCTAAACCAGCCTTGCTGTGAAAAGAGCTGTTAGCCCCTCCCACTTGGCCAGGACATGAATATGACAATGAGCTGCTTGCTGATTGGTTGGTTTCCCCAGAAGGCCTCAGACACATGCAGGTTTGAGGAGGCGTGGCTCCCCCTTATGACGTGTTAAGGAAGGCTTTCTCAGAACAGGAGGTTTTCTCTCGCCTTTTTCAACTTTCTAATTTACATAAAAAGTAGGTCACACACGGCTTTGACTTTTTGGCGTGCTACTGTTGACCACCCAAGCTGTCTATTCAACAACAACAAGGAACATGTTGGTTTACATTCTAGGTCCCCTTTAAGTTTGGCTGTCACAGAAGTCCCACTCTTCTAAACTGACAAAGAATAAAGAACAAAGGGACTGAGTTAGCCATTCAGCTAATAGTCTAACATATTACAGCCAACAGAAGGCTAAGTCGGTCGTTACATTTAGGTTAATGCTGCCTGTTAAAGCTATCAAAACCAGTCAAAACAGCTTTAAAAAGCATAAAATGCTGATTTTACATGTTTATCAGACATTCAGAATTGCTACTTTTAGCTAGTTAGGATTCATGATAATGCTAATAGGGTCTGCAGTTAATTCTGTGTTTAGTTCTGCTTCAGTTTTCCTGCTTTACTCAACAACCATTAGCTAAATGTTTTTAGTTTTCAACAATCCTCACGCTATGAGCGTGAGACATGCATTTCACTGATTCACACACACACACACACACACACACACACACACACACACAGAGCACATATGACAATGCTCACGCTGAAAAAAAAACAACAAAAGAAAACAATGTCAGCAAACTTCCAAAAAATTTTTTCCCAATAAAATTAATAATTTATTTTCTTGCAAATTCTTGACTTTACAAAGTCAGAGAAGATCCCAGTTTACATATCATAAATGTATGCCTTAAGCCATGGAAAAATGTTTTTTTTCTAGCAAATGTATGACTTTTGACAGAATATGAATTTCTGTTTGTAAATATACAAAATCAATCTCAAAATGCTTTCTTGCTGAAATTTACTCTCACCATGGCCCCAATACCCCTTAAATAAAAAATTAAAGTACTTTTTGTATTTGGTTTTATTCATTTGAGGCAAAAATCTAAATAATATTGTTGTTTAGTGTTTTCTTCAATAAGAAACAGGAAGTAAATGGTTTAAGCTGATTAAAGAGTTAATAAGTTAATAATAGAGTTCATCATTTTTAAACCAATAGGTGAAAACAAAGTTAAGAAATGCACAAACTCAGAAAATGACACTCATATTTAGGGCTTTTGGTGAATCCTCAAAGTGGTTAACTGTGTAGTCATTTTACAGTTTTTGAAGCCTTTTGATGAAACCGTTATCTTTTGTGCAGTAAACCAACACAACTATTACATGTTCACTGGAGTGCAACAGCACCAACATGGAGGCAGAGCCCATTACGCCACTGTGAGCCTTTTAAATAAACACACACACATTGTGCTCGGTGTCCCAGGGCACCTCGAGTCATGTCCTGCCTGACAGAGGCTGATTCCTGCTGACAAAAAGACTTCACACACACACACACACACACACACACACACACATACTTATCAAGTCAGAAGCATAGTCTGAGCAAGACATATCTATTCCTCCTCTGCCTCTAGATCTTTACAGTCACGACCACAGCGACTGCAGGAGAAGGAAGGGTATCACCGTGGCAGCAGAGAGAGAGACTGAGAGGAATTAGACAATAGAGGAACTAAGAGACCAAAGACAGAAGGGAGAGAGAGCACCCAGCAACACATCTCAGCAGAACTGGGTCAAACACACACGATGCCTGCATGATTCTCTGTATTCTGTGTGAATGCATACATGCACTCGGAGCGTACATGTTTGCACGGCTGTAATTAGGCTGTCGTATGATTGGATGTGAACCTGAGCGCCTCCTGGGGATGGAGCGCTGAGGCGATTCAGGGGAAGAAGCTGGGTGACTTTGTGGATGCAGACAACCAAAAAGGCAAAGATGTGTGTGCATATGAGAGCAAATCAACACCGTATGAAGACATTACTACCCCACTCTACTACCACCAACCGCACCCCCTCTAGTTGCCATGGTTACCATGTACAGAGTGGTCTCTCCTTTGTGCTAATCTTTCTCACACATTAAAATCCCAGTCAAAGGCTGCACAAAACATGTTTGAGCCATGAGGAGGACTTCACCATGAGGTCCACTTTCTTTTGAACCCTAAAACTGCATTTGAAGGAACTTCAAAGAAAGAAACGTAAGCATCTGTTAAACAGAGAATATTGATTCTGAACGAGTGTTGTGTGATATCTTTGATTCTTGAATCAGCATGATTAGTTTTATATAACGTCTAAATTTTAAATGTCTTCTGCAGGCTTTGGTTGTATTTTTGTCTATTTTACATGAGACAAGTTCTTTTTGCTTTAATTTGAGGAACATCTTTTTACAGTTGTGGTGCCAAAAAGAAAAAGAAAAGCAGGCTGAGTCAATGGGGGGGATGTCATGTTAAGTTATTCTTTTTCTCAATAAAAACTACAGACATGAAGCCAAGGATGGCAATCAAAATAACTGTTGAACATCCCAGGACTTCTGTCATATTGGCTCAATTTAAAAATTTAAATAATTGACATTCTGGATTTTAAGGTGACCGGGAAAATAAGACATTTATTTTGAAGTCCTAAAGTTGGACTAATAAACAAAAACTGAGATAAGGCTGTGAAATCAGATGAAAACCATGCCCCAAAATAATATTAACAATAATAATAATAATCCACATTTGCAGTAGTCTCTAGTATAAATGACTGCCTTGTGAGTCGATCTCTGTGGGACAAAAGCTCTGGCGCTCCTGTTTCAGGAACTCTCTTTGGCTCATAAATTGTGTCATTTGAGGTTCCACTACATTTTTGCAAAAGATATGAGTTAAATAAAAAAATTACCTGTCATGAATTAATTGGCCATAATGAAAATGGTCCAAATAACGAACCCTGTGGAACACCACAGGTATTGGGCGAATGTTAGTTTTTCTGTGAATGGCCAGGGAATGCCAACTAATTTAAAAGTCTTCTTCACTTGTTTTTCAATAAATGTGCTGTGGTCTCTAGTGTGAATGGGACTCCGCTTAGCAATGTTCCTGAGATGGAAGAAGGAAGAGCTGAAATGAGAATCCAGGGTAAGAGCTGGGTCAAAGGTCACATCATGATTCCTGACAGAGGGTTTGATCATATAGCAGTAAGTGTCTGGACCTCCTGACCACTACACATCATGCCCATGATAAGTTCTTATCATTTACATCTGCTTCTTTGCATTTGCTCATTGGATGTTTGGAAACTGACAGATCTGGACCAAACAGTGTTGGTGTGAAGGCTCCAATGCTCTCATTAGCTAGCTCAAAGATACAAGAGACTGTTGTATCCCCCTGGACTCACTCTGTCAGTGCCGAGAGCAAGTCAATGACTGGATGAAGTCAAGTTTCCTTCAGTTAAACAAAGACAAGACAGAAGTTATTGTCTTTGGGAATAAAAAACCGAGGATGGAAGTTATTGCTCAACTTGGCTCTAGAGGAATTAAGACTAATATATATACTATATATTTTTTTTCTTTCATGACGAAACTAAAATGAAAACAAAAAATTACACGTCAATATAGACTAAATTATAACAAATACTGATCGAGGTTTTTGTCAACACATTAAAGACAACGAAAATTGACAGAAAGAAAAATCCAATTAGAAAACAGAAAAGATGGGAGAACAGAAAAACTAACCAATCAGCAAATGGAATAGGCGGGGCTAGATGATAAAAGAACCAATCAGAGTCCAGAGCCGGACGCTGTTTGAACAAGCTACCGCTAACCACAGACATCATATGTTGATGTCTATGCTTGCTACAGTTATGTCTAAAGGGAGAAAATGTCCACAGAGGAGGAGGAAAAGCATTAAATGTGACCATCTGAAGAGTATTTGCTTGGTGAGTACACATCCGGGTTTCCCCTGGTTATAAAGGGTTATGGTGCAGCGAGTGAGGGCGGGAGAGGAGTGGATTGCTGCTGCTGGAGCGGCACATCTGGTTGTTTAAACGTTTATTTTGTTGTGGCGCTGCTACGGTTGATATTATCAGCATTTAGTGTTTTAGCGATGTTTTTGTGAGATAAAAAACATTCATCCTTGGTAAATTAGTGTGAGGGAAACTCTAATAAATACATCTGAAAACATTTCTTACATTTAGTTTACCTCCTTGTATAACAACTTTTATTGTTTTGATGGTATGATGTCATTTCCTGTCATGTTTACAAATATTACTGCACAGATTTCTTTATTCATTTTGAGAGACACAATTTCAAACTGTCAGTGTTCATTTTGGTATTTATTTCCCAATAATTGTTGATAATAAATATAGTTTTATTGATCCAAAGGGTTAAATGTGACTTTTTCACTTTTCTTTACAGTTTCTAGTAGGTGTAGCTAACATTTCCTTTACAGAAGTAAAAAATAATTGCATTAGAAGACGTATATGTTAGTCGACTAAAATTAAAACTAACTGGACGACTAAATTGTGACTAAAATTAAATAGAATTTTACATTTTTTGTTAAAATGAACACTGGGATGGTGAGAAAGTTGTTAAAAGCAATCTTTGGACAATGAGGAATATTCTAGCGGTGCATTAGTGATAATAAGACTTTGGCATAAGCCACTCTCCAAAAGTGGTCTTGTTTATATAATATTATCTTAAAAGTAAAAATTCTTTTTCCCAGCTCACTTTTAAAGTTAGTTTAAGTCTTGTAGGTCTGAGCTCTATTTAAAGCAGCCCGACTGTCATTTTTCTCCTCCAGAGCTTGTTTCTTGGTCTAGAATAGAATAGAATAGAATAGAATAGAATAGACTTTATTGATCCCACAGTGGGGAAATTCACTTGTAACAGCAGCACCATCACTCAAAGGGTAATTAGAAGAAAGATAAAAACAGCTAAGTCTAAGCAGCTAATGTTTATTTCTACTACCTGTGGTACAATTGATAGCCAAAGCAACAAAAAGCCAGACCCAAGTTGTAAAATACTAGATGAATATTATCCTGTAGAGGTTCTCACACCAGTGTTCTAATGGCTCATCTAGCCTACTTGGCATCCTTAAATGTGTGTGTGTGTGTGTGTGTGTGTGTGTGTGTGTGTGTGTGTGTGTGTGTGTGTGTGTGTGTGTGTGTGTGTGTGTGTGTGTGTCCAGTTCCAGCATACATGATGATCGGCACTCAGGGACACTCGTTCCCATGCTGGAAGATTTGAATGTGAAGAGGTGCTGATTAGCTCTCTCTCTCTCGCTCACTCACACACACATACACACACACACACACACACACACACACGCATTCCTAACAGCTCTAACTAATCCAACCGTGTGTGCCTGAGAGATAAGGTGCATCCTGCATACTCTCCCTCTCTCCTTCCCTCTCACCTCTCCTCCTCTCCCTCTCTGGGAGAGTAGCACCTAATTCCCCCTAATTCTCTAATCCTAAACAGGGCCGCTGCATAGACAGTCAGCACTGACCCAAGAAGAATGCACCAAGCAACACCACATTAGGCCAATGACTGCTGAAGTAAAATAAACAACCAGCACATCGTATTACTGTCTGTGAGACTTTCTTTAGTGGATGCATTTAAAGGGTCATGCATTTTTTATTTATTTGTTCCACAACACATCTGTTTGGTTCTGCTGTGGAGAACCAGAAGTGTGGAATCACTGCTTTACTAAATAGCACTGGTGCACCGACCTAAGTGTTGGTCAACTGAGCCAAAATAAAGAGGAAACCTGTAAATGTACATTACATTTAAATAACACGTCCTGTAGACAAAGAAAAAGATAAATGCATGATTTCAAAGGTGTTTCCCAAATTATATATATTTAAAATGTTATTGAATACGCATAAAAATAAATATGAATGTCAGACAACTACATGTGTCACATCTAATGTAAAGTCATCGGCAGATTTAAAGGAACACTTGGCAGTTTTGGCTTGTTTTACCTCCCTCTAGTGTTCATTCGCGAAAGCAAAAGTAAAACTTATCTCCTCGCTGTGCGTTTGTCTTTTTAACACCTTAATCTAACTGCTGAAATGTCTCCTCAGCCTTCATTAGTGTCTACAGGAGCGGTTCATCACTAAATCAAACAAATCAGCTGTGTTCATGATCTGAAACATGCAGGAAACATGCAGGAAGCAGACTGCAGAGCCAGGTATGTCAGCTCCACTTTACTAAGTCCAGCAGGGACCAAACCGCCACTCTGAAGTTGCAAATGTGGTATTCTGGCCACAGAGGGTGGTGGGGGTCTGAGTGACATTTCATTAACCATGTAAAGGGTCATGTTAGCACAAACTGGCTCAAGAACATGATTTAAATATGAAAATGTTGCATAGTATGGCTTTAATAGAAAAGAATAAAAGAGCAAAACTAACAAACTCCATTGCTTTAAATATATTGTTTTTTCACTGTTTTTTTAACAAAGTTTGGAAAATCTTGTGTTCAAGAACTTTGAGAAACAAAAGTAAAATAAATGAACAATAGTTCAGTTGTCGTTCATAATGTTAACATTTTAAAAATGATTGGAATCAATAAAAATGTCTACAAAACAAAGTAAGACGCTGCAGCTAGTTTAGGAAAGGCGCCCCCTTCAGTTCCAGGGTGCTATGGAGCCAGTTCCATATATGGTATGCCCCAGAGGTGTCAAAAGTATTCACATTTATCACTCAGGTGGAAGTATTGATACTAGGGTTTAAAAATACTTCTGTAGAAGTATCTTTCAGTAATGTATGAGACAAAAAGCGTAAGCTGCACCACAGCACAACCACATTGCCCCATAAACATTTATAATAGACCATAATTACAGTAATCTTAGATAAAAATGTTAATGTTGATCATTTTAGGATATACTAGGATACCTGTATCAGTCACATAAATACCCATAGAGCATTTTAGTGCAATACAAATACATTAAAGAACCATATATGCATGTAGGAACCAATGAGGTGTCAGAATGAAAGTCAGGGTTCTGAATTATTTAGATTATTGTGGCTCCAGAGCCGGAGGTTCCAGACCCATGGCTTAGCCTGTGCTAACATACTGACACCTAATCTTTACAGACTTCTCCCATTTTTGCTTTTTCTAATCTAATTTTTCAAATCAGCATGTAAATTTCAGTATCAGACAAAGAAAACCTGAGCAAAAATAAATTCTGCTTTCAATGATATCACTTATTAAGGCCTATGCGAAAAAGTAATTGACCCCTAACCCCAATAAGCTCTTGTAACACCCTTGGAGGCAAAACTCCGGTCAAGTGTAACCAGTGATGAGTCTCTCTCATCACTGTGGGGAAAATGTGTCCCACTTCTTTGTTTTATTACAGCTAACCAGCATTAATGGCCTCTTTAAAGTTCTTATTTACAAGGTTTTTTCATCACATATGCAGAGGTCTCTAGTATAAATGCATGCTTGTGAGTCGTTCTGTGTGGGAATAAAAGCTCTGGCGCTCCTGGTTCAGGAAGTAGAAGTAAGCCAGAGCAGAGTGGGGCATATTTATTCCTGATATTCACACATCTCTCCTCTGATTGGCTAACAGCAACACGACTCTACCACTGACTCTGCTCGGCAACGTTGATGTTTAATCTCCACAAATAACACAAGCCTGGAGGAGTTCTGCTGTGTGGTGGAGTTGCTAATGCTAACGGTTAGCTTCTACTAGCTGAGACGTTCTCTGGATGCTAAACCAACAACAGCCTTCCCCATCACGACCCAAGATGGATGAGTCCATGAATGCTAACCTACAATGTGACTCTGCACTTCAACATCATTTCTTTAGGTACATTGTTCGGAGTAGCGTTGGTCACTTCGGCAGGGGCAAAGCTTCGGTCCCGATCGGGCAACTCCGGCTGGTCAAATAAGTTATCCAGCAGTTCTTATATGAGAGGTACCTTCGTCACCTCTTCAGGGGTCTGTTGGATAATTTATTTGATCTGGGACATGGCTTAGATCATGTCCCCATCATTTATCTGTCCTGTACAGCATGCCGGTGTCATCGTTCTTTACACAATCAGACTACAGGGTGGGCCATTTATATGGCTACACCTTAATAAAATGGGAATGGTTGGTGATATTAACGTCCTGTTTGTGGCACATTAGTATATATAAGGAGACCTTGGTGGCCTATGTCTATGGTGTGAAGATACGAGATGTGCAGCACCTGAAACTACGGATACTGGAAGCCTGTGCTAGCATTTCTCCTGCGGTGTTGCTATCAGTGTGTGAAGAGGATTCTGGGCCCTTATTGACTGATGACCATGAGGAGTGGCTTCAGGGGGTCACATTGTCTTGTTTGCACCATTTTCTATGCTTTTTCTATATAAACCTATTTAAAACCTATCTACTGAATAATTATTTGGGCGTATCAGGACCAGAGTGTTACCGGTCTTCCTCCACTGGAAGTAAAGAACCAGGAAATGAAGGTCCGCCAGCTGGAGAGGATCCAGACAAGAAAGGAGCTTTCTTAACAATAACATCCGTGTGGCTTTTTCTGACTCAAGCGTTTCCCGTCTATTTTGTATCTAATGAAAGAAATAAAGGTAGAAGACCATTTTCACATTCAGCCTGCATGTTAAACTCAGAGTGAGAGTGTAATTCAAAAAGAACACGTACAAAAACTGTTTCTAAGTGAACTCGCTCTGTTCAGACATTCTCCTTCAGGATGTTCTGCTAGAGAGCAGAATACATGGTTCCATCAGTTACAGCAAGTGGTCCAGGTCCTGAAGCAGCAGACCATCACACTTCCACCTCCATGTCTGACTGCTGCTATGAGGTTTTAGTGATAGTTGTACTCCAGATGGAACGGGATGCACACCTTCCTATCTCATCAGTCTGCAGAATATTTTCCCAGAAGCATTGAAGATCATTAAGATGTTTTTAAGGTCAACGTGATGTTTTTGGTCAGCAGAAGCGTTCTTGCCCATTAAACTCTCCCATAGAGGCCATTTTTAAAACAAGTAACCACATGATTTGCTGCTGCGCAGTTTTCTCACCTGGAGCTTAGAAATTCTGATTTCCAAGTAAAAACGGAAAACAGCATCTCAGCATGTACGAATTGAGACATTCGTAGATTCTTATTTGGGATATGTGCCACGTATCTCAAACACACTGTATCTAACCAGGCACCAGTCACAACAGAGCCACATGATGCAGACTGACCAGGGCACAGAGCAGGTCGACAGCTTCCAGGATGAGCTCCTGGTGTCCTATCCTGGTGACGCCGAGCTCCTCCAGCTCCTGATGGGTGATGTGCAGCAGCTGCTCTCCTCCGATCTGCTCCCGCTCAAAGCTCTTCACGTACTGCTGGAGGCAGTCGTCCAGACCTGAGAACACAAACAGAAACAGATCAGGGATCTGCCTTCTCTCTCTGCAAATGAAGAAATATCTGGTGCTGATGAAAAGACTCCTCTGAGATACCAGTAATCTTGTTTCGAATGAAGGTCCAATTTGATGCAGTGCAGCATTCAAACATGAGAGCAGATGTCCACACCTCAGCACACACGTTTATGTTATTCCATCAGACAGAAACTGCAGATAAACATCAGCCTGAAGGCAGATGTCTTTTCAACGCTTTAGTGGTCTGTTATTAACCATCACCAAAACCATCTGTTGGTGCACCTTCAGTGGATCCGATTATAACATTTATTAAACCATAGAGGGAAAGTTTGTCTCTTTTTTAAGAGATAAAGATGTATGTAGGCACCCACTGGTCACTTTATTAGGTACAGCTCTTTAAATGCTTGTTAATACAAACGCCTAATCAGCATTTAGGCATCTAGATGTGGTGACGACGACGCGCTGACGTTTAAACCGAGCATCAGAATGAAGAAGATGTGACTTTGAGGGTGACATAGTTGGTACCAGACTGGTCTGAGTGTTGCAGAACCTACATGTGCTACTGGGATTTGAACCCACAACCATCTCTAAGGTTTACAGAGAATGCTCAGGATAGAAATACAGCAGCTCAGATAAATACTGCTTCCTACCAAAGTCTGCAGAACCACAGCAGCTTCTCCAGATGTTCTCCAGCAGCAGAAGACCACACCAGGTGTCTCTCCTGTCAGCTAAGAACAGGAACCTGAGGCTACGATTCCCACAGGATCACCAGAACTGGACCAGAAGAGACTAGAAAACCTTTCCTGGTCTGATGAGTCTGGATTTCAGCTGCAACATTCAGATGGTCGGGTCAGAATCTGGTGTCACCAACATGAAAGCATGGATCCATCCTGTAGCAATGCTTCAGCATGGTGGTCCCATTTTGGGCCCATTAGTCCCACCTGAGCCTGGTTTAAACCCTGCAGCCTACCTGAGTATTGTTGCTGACCATCCCTTTATGACCACATGGACCCATCTTCTGATGCTACTTCCAGCAGGATCATGCACCATGTCACAAAGCTCAGATCATCTCTAACTGGTTTCTAGAACATGACCATGAGTTCACTGGACTCCAACGACCTCCACAGTCACCAGATCTCAGTCCAGTCCAGAACCTTTGGGATGTGGAGGATCATCAGGGATGTAACTGTAATGTTTATACAGGCCAGAACCTCTGAGGAATGTTTCCAACTCCATCTTGGATCAAAGACACGAAGAAATAGGAAAGTCCTGAAGGTAAAAGGGGTCCAGCTCAGTACTATCAAGGTTTCCCCGGTGAGTGTATAGTAATTTATTCACACAAATCTCCCCACTATGAGGCTGTAGGTGCATCCTACACAATCAGCAGGTATGTGTTTGTGAAGCCACCAGAGTCAGCAGAATGCACAGCTCCCCACAGACCTAATGAACAGGCCTGCACGAAAAATGAGCAAACACTGAGCAAAAAAAAAAAACAATATAAGGACACAAATACACACAAACACACTCCGTCCACCCTGTCCTTCTGCAAATACACACATCCAGCACAATAATCACACATACCAATACAATTACAGCTACTGTTGTTGTTGTTGTTGTTGTTAAAGCCCAGTGGAGCTGTGAGGAAAACACTGATGCCCAAGGGAAGAGAAGCAGACAGTGTGGTCGCACCTTAATACAGTCACCACACACACACACACACACACACACACGGAATATCAAGAGCAGGAGGCATCTTACCATGGGACCTTAAAGACAGAATATAAGCCTTCTGTTGCTCTGAGAGACATGCAGAAGCGATCTTGTTAGGAGCAGCACAAACACAGCTGTTTCCAATCTAACGGCAGCAGCACAAGTGGAATTCATTTAATGGAATGCCTTCCCTGTGGGAAAACCCTGTTGTACCTTTTGTTAGCATTTGTTTCAAATGAAATAATACAAGGTTGCCACATGGAGAGCTGTTCTGATCCTGGGTTTGCACACAGGCCTGTGACAGCTCTGGCTGTGAAAACGGGTGGAATCGACTGCTGCTCACGGGGACATTAGAAGCTCCCTAACAAGGAGGTGGCGATGTTTCACTAAGCAGCTGCTCCTACAGAGGAACCTGGAATAAAACAAAACTCCCACATGTCTGACGGTCTCCTTGCATGTCTTCATAGGTGATATAACTGCAGCATGTGTTCATGTTCATTCATTCATGTTTGCATGCAGCTTTCAGGTGAGTTGTTTAAAATAGTGTTTTTCTTTGGCTGCAAAATTTGATTGTTTTTGGTGTCATGCAAACAAATCTAATAATAATGAACACTTGAACCATTTCCAGTTCTCTGTTTATTCATAAAGCACAACCAGACGGCTTTGATCTGGTTTCTTGCATGTTTTAGTTGTTTCCCTGCTCAAACACACCTGATTAAACCGTTTAATCACCTGTTCAGCAGCTCATTGAGCGCTGCAAAGCCTGTTAATCACCATGCTGATTAAAACCAGGTGTGTTGAAGCAGAGAAATCTCTAAATTTGACAATTTTCCCGCCCCTAAACACACTGATTGATAAAAACATGGCTCCCATGTCCAACTGTAGCTCAACAGCTGTCAAACTGAGTAAGTTGGAGCCATTTTTGGGATTTTCTCATGTCAGTTACTTGTGGCGGCCATCTTGAATCAGGTTTAATCCACTTAAAGACGTACATCTGAGAGTTTCATTAAAATCCATCTTGCATTTTTTATATATTAACCACACACACGGGCAAAAATATTATAGCCTGTCACATAAAAACCAAATTCTGGAAACAATACATTTTTATCTTATAATGAATCCAGGTTTGAAAATTAGATTTAAGTGATTTTAAAGAAACATTCAAACTATGTTTTCATGTCAAATGTCCAAAATGTCCTCTGGAGAACTGATTTATTTATTTATTTTTTATTTAGGAGTGAATATTTTATTTCACCGAGCTCTTTTGGATCAGTAGGACCTCAGCAGACATAAAAAAATCGAGCACTGATTTTAAATATTTAGTATAGGTTTGAATTTTTCATAGTTAGCTAATTATTAATAAATAACTAACACAGAATAAATGATTATAGTGCATGAAGCCAGTGTCCTCTCTAGGAGATGCATGGTCACATTATTTTTGAAGAGTTGATTATTTTAACCTGTAGGATTCATAAAGCCTTACTTTCAATTTCCTATTTTACTTTTTAAACTGAATTTATGAAAACAGTCATAAGTTAAAATCTTAAGTCTTGGCAGTGATTTACTCAACTTGACAGATGTTGCAGATGTTATTTAAGCGGTGCGCTGCCATAGTAACAGAACAGGAAGACAGATCCTGCAGCCTGTAACATGGATGTCTGAATTAGTCACTCTCGCACTGTGAGAGCTCAAAGAAAGAGGAAATAAGATGATGAGAGATGGACAGTCACCATGGCAACAAAAGAGCTATTAATCACTCATTGTGTCATTGGAACTTGACGATAATCATGACGTGATGGTTTAAGTTTAATCCTTAGACGCACAAGTGGGTCAAAAAAGATTCAGTGAGACCGTTTTCACAATATTATTATTTAAATAACATGTTTTAATTTTACACCATTTAAATGTTAAATGATCTTTTAAATATTTGACAAAATTGTTCAGAATTTCAGGAAGGTCTGATATTTTATAAGTTTATCTGCATATTTGAACCAGTAAATGTTCATAAGTAACGTTTTTTTCATGCAAAATAGCTGTGAACAATAAAAAATGTAGGTCTCAGGTGGTTAATTATTAATAATTATTTGATTAATTTTTAAAATATTGCAAATATGAATTTGTGTAGACCTGAAGGTGATATAAAATAAATCACATTCTTATTAAAAAGGCATAAAACACATTGATTCCGATACAGAATGACGTAGAGTTAAGTCAACTTTTCCCTGTTGTCCTCAGATCCTTATTTGTCTCTAAAACCAACCAGGGACTATCTGATTGGTCCAAATTGTGTTAAATGGAATCCTCCCCAAACAATCACTCTCATGCCGTTGAACGTCCCCCAAAGAGCTCTGAGTTTAGCGTTACGTTGCAGAATAAATGGAGACAGAAGCTGATGAGATACAGTAAATCTCCAGATGTCTGAAGCAAGCTGCTGAAAGCCACACACACGTGTAGCTCAGAAAACTCGAGCTATGTCCAAAGGCCACCGACATCTTCGTAAGACTCAAATTGACTAAATCAGTTGTGATTTTACTTTTGAAAGTGCACTCAGCTTTTAGAGAGTTTCTCTAGAAACATAAACGCTTAAATCACTCCTTATAGAAACGACTCAGCTGTTTTCTGTAAATCACATTTAGATGATGAAAGACTTTATTTTTGCTGTTAACTACAATCATTTCCTTCTTTCAGGTGTTTTGTTGTTTCAAACACAATAACTATTCTCTTAAAGTAGCATGAAGGCACAGAAACAAGCCCAAACTCACACAGTTACATGTTTACAGACACTGGTTTAATGACCTCCCCTGGGTTTTGTGAGTAGTTTTTATTTTTAAACCATGATGCCATCAA
This sequence comes from Aphyosemion australe, assembly GCA_006937985.1. Lineage (NCBI taxonomy): Eukaryota > Metazoa > Chordata > Actinopteri > Cyprinodontiformes > Nothobranchiidae > Aphyosemion > Aphyosemion australe. The sequence continues at coordinate 1,525,525 of SSNS01000102.1, read as the reverse complement.
CAAGTTCCTGTTCTGTCTGATATTTGACCTCTCTTAGCAGAACTGATGGAGTTTGGTGGTTTCCTGGCACAGACTAGTCTCAGGGTTTTAGGAAGGCCATTACCGTAGCTTGTTGATGTTAACCTGATGAATCTAATCAGAAACCAGTCCCGATGTGTTCGGGGTCATCGTCTTGTGTCTCTTGTGTTCACGTTTCATCTAGCTGATTATTTCAGGTGAAGATTTGGAGGTGGTCCTCCCTTTTCTTGTTATTGTACATCCACCCCCCAGCATGATGCTACCGCCGTTATGACAGTTGTCTAAGGATTTAAACCAGGGGCAGGGAAGCCTGGTTCTGGAGAGCCGCTATCTAGCACGTTTTAGAGGTTTCCCTGCTTTAACACACCTGATTTAATCAGCAGGTGATTAACAGGCTTCTGCAGAGCCTGATGAGCTGCTGAACAGGTGAATCAACTGTGTTGAAGCAGGGAAACCTCTAAAACGTGCTGGATAGCGGCTCTCCAGGACCAGGGTTCCTACCCCTGATTTAAAGCCTCCGCTTGACTCCTATTGGTGGACAAATGTCTCAATATTTGTCTCATCTGACCATAAAAATTTGTTCCAGAAGACGTTTGTCTTGAAGGTATCTCTTTGGAAGCAGGAGCTTTGTCTTCCAGTAGTTCATCATAGCCTTGAGTCCTGGTAGTTGTTGTTCCTGGACAACCAAATGTCCTTCTCAACTGAAGCTGACAGATGATCCAATAAGTACCTTTTATAGTGGTAAAAAAAAATCTATCCATCAACTATGAATAATGGCCTGTATTTGTATAGCGCCTTCTTAGGGTTCTACAACCCCCCAAGGTGCTTCACAACACAATCAGTCATCTACCCATTCACACGCTGGTGGTGATGAGCTACAATGTAGCCACAGCTGCCCTAGGGCGCACTGACAGAGGTGAGGCTGCCGAGCACTGGCGCCACCGGTCCCTCCGACCACCACCAGCAGGCAAGGCGGGTTAAGTGTCTTGCCCAAGGTCAAACAGCAGCATTCTCTGGCAGGAGCTGGGATCGAACCTGCAACCTTCAGATTACTGGACAACCCGCTCTACCTCCTCAGCTACTGCTGGCAGAATAAGATAGAAACCTTGATCTTATGAACCTATAGACATTCTACAACCTTCCAAACCACATATTTACACATTCACTGCCATTGACGACTTTAGTCATCAATGGCAGTGAATGAGGAATGAGGAAGCGGAAAATCAATGAATTAGGAGATCGTTTTGGGACGCTGCTGTGAAAAAAGCGATGTGACAACCGGAAATGCTTCTGCAGCTCACGCTTCGACAACAGATTGTGAAAGAATGGATAATGCGAGAAATACGGCATTTCTTCCTGATGTAAGAAGTGAGTCTACTCTTTCTTTGGTAGTTTTGGCGTTTACATGATCATAGAGCACAATGTTCTGTGACTCTTCAAAAAACAGTAAAAACGCTCAAAAACGCTGGCAGTCAGGGGCTTTCTGATCAGAAAACGGCTGGCAGTGAATGAGTTAAAGATGGAGGTTAATATATAAACATATTAGAGGCTGTTTGTTTAATTTTGATGTTGTGTAGAAGAAAGAAAACACTGTAAACTCAAACTTGTTGTATAACTGTTCCACCCTAGCCTAGTGAACTAGACCAAATTCTTGCTTTGCAGAGTTTGGTCTAGGCACGCTTCATAGGAACCCTCGCAGCCCGATCCACTGCTGTGGCTGTCCAATCACAGCTCACTATAGTTTTGGTTGGGCCAATCACAGAGCAGGAGTAGCCGATGACGTCAGCGTTGCGACCACGAACACAAACAACATGGCGGCAGCGCAGGAACCACGTTGGTTTGAAACGGCTTTGTCATCAACATTGGATTATTTAGACTCCAACGTGCGTAAGTCTGTCTGATATACTTAGCGGCTTCTTATTTTTATCAAGCTAAGTAGTGCAATGTCCCAGTACACCTGATATTCACATGTTTTTATACAAAAACGACAGAAATCATTGATGTTAGACGCCATTATTGCCTCCCTCTTTTCCGTCGCTGTGGTTACGTCACGTTATTCGTTACTCTGATTGGTCCTAGCGCTATCCAATTGCGTGCTGACATTTTGAAAGACAACCGTAGATCCCGCCTCACGACTGAGAGCCGTCAATGGGTCGTGGCCAGACTATATATACACATATATAGGATGGCTTGCCAGGGTAGTTCCTCCCTGGAAAAGGAACAATTCAGGAATTTAAAAGCAGGAATGAATGACACTGATGACTGAATGTAACATTCAGACTGCAACAGTATGAACTTTGGTTGTGACACAGCTGCCAGCCAACCAGATGAGCCAGAAAGTCTCATCACTGGAGGTCCAAGAGGACTAACAGCTGATTTGGTTCAGACCTCAGAGTAAAATTGTTTCCTTTGGGAAACCCAGCAGCAGGGGAATAAAATATTCGATCATATCTGAACCATGTTTGTTTCCTCCACAGACTCATGTGACAGCACACCCTCCCATTTCCTGGAATGGTTGTTTCTCCTGCTATAAACCAGGATGTGATTATTGAACTCAAATCCTGATTCTTCCCGTGACACTTCTGTGTCAACTACCAGCACTCTGATTTCTCTGTTTTTATTTTTTATGCTGTTTCAATGCATCTTTCTTGTATATTCGTGCATTTTTTAAAGAATAAAGCCGCTGCCTGCAGCACGACAGGTAAAGTGTGAATACTCAAGCTTTTGCTGCTCTATTTTAAGATGAGGTTGACTTTTCTTTTAAGAGCTTTATTAGGTAAGGTTCTCTTTAAAAATATATTTTGACAGCTTTTTTTTCTAGAAAACTTAAAAAGCTCATAATAATGATTCTGATCATTTTTTCTAAAAATAAAATATGACAATTCTAATAGTTAAGAAAGATTTTTTTGTAAGAATAATGGGTTCTCACATAAATAAATGTACTTGGTATTTTTTTTAAATTAAAACATTTGGTTATTTGATCCCTGTGTTGTTTTCAGGGTGATTATTGTCAATAATTTATTGCAATCTTCAAATATTTTGTTGCAAACTCCTAAAAGAACAGATTTTATTTCTGCATGTCTGCTTTTATTAGATAAATAAATATATAAATGCTGTAAATAAAAGCCTTTATAAAAGTCTCAGAAACTAAATCAATCTAAGAATAAAACAATCATATATATTCAATCAGACTCAAATTAAATTTTGATTTATTTTTGATCCCTATAAGTCCAGTGTGCTGGGCCGTGACCATACATTTACTGTTAACAGATTTATCTTTCACTTCATGCAATTCTGTCCTGTTTTTCATTGTTTCTGGGCAAAATAAACTCATCCCAATCAGAAACACAGGGGTTGCCAAGGCAACCGGAGTGAGAAGGCCCTCCGAGCAGGAGTGAATGATGCTGCCCCACAGGATCCTGCACCAACACATGCAGAAGTCCAGCCCGGCCTCCTTGTTTCTCATCTTCCAGTTTGAGCTGAAAGTGAGAAAAGACTCCCGTTCCTCTGTTCTGATCTCGTCTGTGAGACTGCTTGAGAGCATCGGGAAGTGTGAAGAAAGAAAAAAAAAAACACGACTCTTTCTAAAAATATTCCCTAATGTGAAATATTCATCGGATCATGGCTGAATATTCTTAAGAATGTGGCGTTTCTGGTTTGCCGTCATGTGAACTCCAGTGCTAAGTGAGGATGGCTCAACTTGCTAAAATACAATCTGGTTGAAATAAAAGACTTGCTTGTAATGTTTTAAGGCTGTTTTGAGAAATACTTTTCATTTTAGGAAGCTTCTGTATTTTAAACTGATGGCCCACAACAAATGTGTAAGTATATGACACCAAAACCAGGTTCATGTGATGGAAAAATAAGAATCAGAAACATGTTTTTAGCAGAAATATCATGTTTGATCATAATCCAACTCCCAGCTCTGATGAGGTGTGACACCCTCATGAAACAAGTGTTTTATTATCTAAAGGCAGACTTTTGCTGCAGCTTGGATTCGTCTCTATTCCAGCGATTTAAATGTTCTTTTTTTATAATAAATATAGTAAGAGATCAACAATCTAGGCGTCCCTGTTTCTCATTATTTATTCAACACTTCGTTTGAGTTTAGAAAATATTCTCATAAATTCAGCTCACAAAATAATAAATAAAATAAAAACTTGAGAACTTGTATGCTGTAGATCAAGACTAATATTGGTAGAAGGATTTTCAAAAGCACAAAAAAAATAAAACCTTGACAAACTTTACAAAAATGATTGCAGATTCATTGGATAATCATCAAATGGGCAAATTTTGTGCTTTTGTAGATTTACGGTACACAGTCTCAGTAGTGTCCCCAAGGGGTGGCCAGGGGTGGCCATGGCCACTCCTAAAAATTGCTGCCCCCCCAGGGAAGACTGGTGTTAATAAATCATATTAATGTTCACTCAAATCATAAAATCATCTTATTTATTCAAGGCATAAATGTAAAACCCAATAAAAAAAATTATACAATTAATGAGTAAATAAATAATCAGAATTTCAAAAAAATGTATGTTTCTGCTGCTCACCATTTTCAAAATAAAAGTTTATATCTCCATAGTTGTTTTAGAAGACAGCAACAGGTGAATTCAAATAAAAAATAAAATTCTAAAAAAAAAATTTTAAATAACATTTAAAATAACTGAAATGTATTCTTCTGAGATTTTTGTGTTTCTCAAATTTGAGTTAAGTGTTTTGGATGCAAAAAATAAAGGAGAAATACAATGCATCACCACAGGCTAAACTCTGCCAGAGTTACCACAAGGACCAATTTTCTTTGGTCTCGTCTGGCTTATCAAAATTTTGTGGGGGCGCCTCTGCACAGTCTGGCCTCAAATCAATCATGTTTGAAACATAAATATCATCATTTACTCATGATTTAGTGACACAGCCAACAGCTGCATTGTTCAAATACAACAAAACAACCTGATCATATAAAGAACACTAAATTAAATTCATCTTTCACCAAAACACTCAAATGGTGCACTTTTATGATATGAGATTACATATTAAAACTCATAGGAATGTTTTATTAACATATAATTGTCCATCCCTGACTGGAAGCATGAAAAATAAACTTTTATTCAGGAGTTTGAATTCAATTAGTTTGACTGAAACTAAGATAATTATTCATGCTGAAACAGGATTTGCTTGTTTATTTTTAAAAATAGAAAATTAGTTTTATTTAAATAAATTCTTCTTTATTTATTTATTGTCAATTCACAAAAAAAATAATCTCAAGTATTTTGCAAAAGATAATAAGTTAGAGTCCAGTTTCATTCCAATCATTATAATGACAATCATTATTTTGTTACACTTATTTTGTTAAACATTTTTCTAAAGGTTGCATTAGAAGTTTTGTTTTATTTTTATGTTCAGAATTTCCACACTTATTCATCGGTAGATGCCCTGATTAAACTGACCTCCACATCTGATAATCATTTGTTTTAGTTGCTTATTTTTATAAATATACTCATCAATCAATTAATCACAACATTATTCATAGAGCAAATTTCATAAATGTAACACAAGGTCCTTTAATTACAAACATGAAAGAAATGCAAAAGACAAAAATCACATACAATATAATTTAAAACAATGGAAAGCTTAAAAATAACCCAAAGGAACTGGGTAGGCACAACTTCATAAACGAGAAAACACTAGGTATAAACAAGTAAATAAATCAAAATATATGGGTAAGTAAAACTAAACACATGCATCATAAAATAAAATTACATTAATAATAATTGTTTAATGTAAAATAGGATTTATTATTGTTACATTAAAAATAGTATAAAGGTATTAAATTCTTAGGCAAAATAAGAGAGTAAAACAACTGTTTTGTTGTAATTCAGCTAAAGATTCAGGCTAAAAGTACAGAAGAAAAAAATAAAATGGGAATAAACTTGCAAAAAGTGGTTAAATTAATTAATTAACTAAAAGCACAACTTAACAGATTTGTGTTGAGTTTTCATTTATGTATTTATTGGTGGAAATTCTGTATCTCTCCCATTTTTGTCTAAGCTGGGTTGTGACATATTGGGGGCTCGTCCGGGATTTAGAAGAAAAGTTTTAATTTTCAGCAGTATCTTAAGACAGGATTATTTTAAAAATGCACCGGTGAGTGTGTGTGTGTGTGTGTGTGTGTGTGTGTGTGTGTGTGTGTATATATATATATATATATATATATATATATATATATATATATATATACATATTCACACCCACTTTTGCCTTCAGAACTGCCTTAATCCTTCGTGGCATAGATTCAACAAGCTGCTGGAAACATTCCTCAGAGATTTTGGTCCATATTGACATGATAGCATCACACAGTTGCTGCAGATTTGTCGGCTGCACATCAATGATGAATCTCCCGTTCCACCACATCCCAAAGGTGCTCTATTGGATTGAGATCTGGTGACTGTGGAGGCCATTTGAGTCCAGTGAACTCATTGTCATGTTCCAGAAACCAGTCTGAGATGATTCCAGCTTTATGACATGGAGCATTATCCTGCTGGAAGTAGCATCAGAAGATGAGTCCACTGTGGTCATAAAGGGATGGACATGGTCAGCAACAATACTCAGGTAGGCTGTGGCATTGCAACGATGATCATTTAGTACTAAGGGGCCCAAAGTGTGCCAAGAAAATGTCCCCCCCACCAGTACACCACCACCAGCAGCCTGAACCGTTGATACAAGGCAGGATGGATCCAACTTTCATGTTGTTGACGCCAAATTGTCATCAACAAGGCATTTTCACCCACAGAACTGCTGCTCACTGGATGTTTTCCCTTTTTGGGACCGTTCTCTGTAAACCCTAGAGATGGTTGTGCGTGACAATCCCAGAAGATCAGCAGTTTCTGAAATACTCAGACCAGCCCGTCTGGCACCAACAACCATGCCACGTTCAAAGTCACTTAAATCACCTTTCTTCCCCGTTCTGAAGCTCAGTTTGAACTGCAGCGGATCATCTTGACCATGTCAACATGCCTAAATGCATTGAGTTGCCACCATGTGATTGGCTGATTAGTCATTTGTGTTAACGAGCAGTTGGACTGGTGTACCCAATAAAGTGGCCAGTGAGTGTATATCTACATTAAAACTGAGAAATCTAAGAAATTAAAGGCTGATTTCTTTCATTTTGAGATCTTACGTGAGACATTTTTTATGCGTATTAATGCGGTTGTAAAACTGCTGGCCTGTAACAACAGGTGCAACAGCAACCCAGCGAAACACATGTAGGCATGAAAAACAAACACACACACACACACACACACACACACACACAGCACCCACTGTCCGAGAAGCCGGATGGAGCGGTGGCTTTGATATGATGCCCACAGCGTCTCCCCTCACCACTCTACCATCCCCTCTCCCCTTTCTCCTTCATGCCCTCCCCCTCCCCTCTCATTTCCTCCCCACATCTCCTCGGCCTTTCTTTCATTTTGCTTCGCGCCTCCCCGTTTCTGAATCAATGTCCCCGCTCTCCGATCTCTTCCTCCCTGCTTTGGGCCATGAAGCGGGAGGTTGACGAGTGTGTGTCTGTGTGCATCTCTTTGTGTAGCAACTCCATCTTATGACATGTGCTGTGACTCAAATGCGATCGGATCGGGTTTCCATGACTACCGATGCCCCACTTAAAGTGGAGTTTGTGCCTGTGCATGTGTCTGTGTGTACACATGCATGCGTTACAACATACTTGAGTAAACGCGCATTCTCGTGAGCATGTGCATCCATAATGAGCGGATTACTTTGGCAGCAGCGGAGCGGAGGAAGAGTTTGCATCCGTGGGTGTGTATATGTGTGTTTCCCCATAATAAGGAACATTGTTTAATCTTTAATGCAGCTGAAACTACAGCAGGCACACAGTGAGAGCCAGAGGGGGGAGAGCGTGTTCTCCAGCACAGACTTTCTTACCATGTCAGCAGGAGACTAAATCAAGGGACACAGTGTGGAACTGGAGTCCTCTGCTCAGACCGATGAGCTTTCGCCTCTATTCCAAAGCCCGTGACCAAAATCTGCAGCAGAATTTAAGGTTTTCTCTTTGTGCCCGTGCTAAACATCCCATTTCATTTTTACATGCATCAGCACGCACAAGGGAGAAGAGAGATCACTGCAGTAAACGTGAACAGCCATATTTCAACAACGTGGTCCGCATTAGCAGGCCGCAGATACTTGGGGTGTTCTCACGAAGAACACACCAAAGACAGGGCATTGAGAAGTCCGTTTTCTTTCATTTCTCACATGTTCAGTACACATCGTGCCATCTAACACCTCCGTTGCATCATCAAATGACTGCACACACCTCAGCAGACACACACACATATAGGAAACTCCTCTGGTGTGGGTGTTCAAATCATAACAAATGCTGATGAGTCATCTTTCTGTGAGCCTCACCGCTGTTTCGCTGTCGGAGCACTCTTTCTACAGCAGTCAGAGATCTATAGTATAGCCTGCTTTGTCTGCATGGCATCCAGCAGTGTCAGGTTTTCTCAGTAGGACTACCCAGTATCACATCTCTCTGTCTGACATTCTTTCATATGACAAGGATGGGCTGTCGAGGTAAAAGAGCTGCTGTCGACTGAGGTGCAAAACCTGGGATGCTGCTGGTTTTTATTCAGTTGGTGAATGATGATTTCCTATAAGAACGCAGCTCTAACTCATCTGATCACTGTCCAGAAGCTCTGAAACAGACTCGTCACACTACTGGTTTAAAACCAGTTATCTTAACCTTTGCTTGAGGGGACACATTGTGCTAATAGTGTGCCATGTGGGACTCTACTGCCTCTATAAACACTCCAAACATGAAAAAATCCATCCATCTGTCTTCTGTCAGTGTTTGGTTTTAGGAATTATGTGCCTAAAAAAAGTGGTTTCAAAACGTCCCTGTTTGTGATGTCACAAACAGATCAATTAAAACAGAACCACCTCTCACATGCTGGTGGAGGAGCAGCAGCTCTACTCTGAGCCCCTCCCGGATATCAGAGCTTCTCAGCTTATAGCAGCCTGAGATGGGTGGGCGTGGCCAACTCCAGCTTCTTTTCTTAAAGTGACAGAGCCCTGAAACGGCTCATTCTGGAAGGTACTGAAACCGTCAAGAATAAAAGTGCTGAAATCATTTTATGTGAGAGGGATTAAGTGCAAAGAATTTCATAAACATGTTTAGTATTACGTAAGAAAAAAAGTCATAACATGTCCCCATAACATGAACATCTTATCTGTTTTAGTTTATGACCGTTTAGGCGATGGTCACATCGCCTAAACAGGGGAACCTTTTATAATGTTTAAATATGATTAAAAACATTTAACTAAAGGGGGTTATACTGTGATGTGAGACCAAAAGATGCACCTTTTCTATCAAACCTAACAGGGCTGACCCAGATGAGTAGTCGAAAAATGTTTCAACAAAACGTTGGTGTTCTGAGTATGTCATGATTGACTCTCAGCTACTTCAAAATAAAACTCTAACTCAGTATCTGTAGGATTAAAAGAGTTATAGCCATTTGTTTTTTAACTGTGGATGCCTTCTTGAATTGGGTTGACTCCAATCAGTTCCTGGGAGTTTCAGGCCAATGAATCATGAGATGGTTTGTCAAAACCTCACACACACTCACACACAGCGTTGTGATCCTTTATAAATCTGTAAAACCAACAGCTAAAACATCTAGAAAGGCTCATGGAGTCACTTCTCTGAGCAGCTTCAATCAACTCTCCAACCAAAAACACAGAAGTTAAATTCCTGTCAGCACATAGATCATAATTTGACTTTAACTGAGATGAGGAGATTTCTACATGGAAAAGACCGTGTATGTCATATTAAAGGGGTCATGGATGTTGTCACAGTTAAAACAACACCAAGAAGATGAAGAAAGTTTTCATTTTTAGTGCCTTGAAGGTTTAGTTGGAACAACTGGACTTTTCTTGTTATCCTTGAGGAAAACAAATCCAGTTTTTTCCAGCTAAGCCTTCATGATTATCATGCCCTGGACAACTCAAATCTACATAAATGTTTTCTCTTTTAGCGGTTCGTCCAAATTTGGACAACTTTTCAGGGATTTTCTAAACCTCAGAGAAGATATTTTCATAACGTTTAAAGTAAATGTACAATTTTCAGCTCATTGTCACTAACATTTACGTTTCTCTATAATAATAATCCCTGGAAAGGCCGGTCAGCCTGGTATGCACATTTTGGTCCCTATGGCTTACTGAAGCATGAAATACTAAACTAAAAATATTTTAAATTTAACATACCTCACATTATTGTAATCCTGATATTATGTGATACACATAATTGTAACTTTACATAATATTATAGCATCTATTCTCTTAAACTGGTAAAATAACAGCAAAAAATGAAGTTTGAATAGCTTTTCCTATAGTTGAAACAGACTAATAACATTACTGATTTGAAATGTCATCTTCAGCAAACTGTTCTTCCATTATTATTATTATTATTATTATTATTATTATTATTATTATTATTATTATTTTATTATTATTTTATTATTATTATTATTTTATTATTTTATTTATTTTTTTATTATTATTATTATTATTTCATTATTTTTAATGTTTCTGCTAGAAAATGAAGTGTTTGTTGATGACCTGCATATAATCTTCCCATAAATGAAAGCATAATAACACTTTTAGACACAGCTGCCATCTCTAAACAGACATTACATTAAGCTACTTTAACTTTGCCAGTAGTTCATTTATACTTTGTGGGAAATTAAAGAACAATTTCTAATCTAGAGTGGCATTTAAATCTGATTATTTTCCTTTGATTTAAATGAACATGTGAGACATGCTTCACAAACCCTGAATTATTCGTGTCCATGTCAACATGTAAAACAATAACAGGAAAATTTAAATGTCACATCTACACATAGTTCTAGTCTGAGTCATCCGTCAACTAGTGATTAAGCCACGCTCCTTAAGTAAGAGGCTGTGGACAGCGTCTCCTTTCACGTTGTCCATCAGTGAGGCCTGCCACAGTTTCTCTCACAGCTTCGTGGATGACCAAAGTGTGTGAGAACAGCACCACACACACACGCGCACACACACGCACGCGCGCGCACACACACACACACGGGATTAGTGATTACTCATTCACACCGTCTATCTGAGCAGATCCTTGCCAGCAAAGCGAGCAACCACCAGCATAGATAAATAAATAAATAGATTTATTAATTCATTTATGGTAAAAAGCGGCTGCGATCAGCAGCAGGCGGCACTGCGCTGTCCATGGTGCTGAAAGTGACTGTGCAGCGGGTAGGAAGGAGAGGAGAGGGGCGCATGAACTACATTAATCATGTGCGTGCGTGCACACATATGCGCTGGGCTGGGAGGCATGTGCCACAGCCAGCGAGGATGACACATCTTCCTCCTTCATTGATGAGAGCTGCTGTGATGAAGATGATGTGTGTGAGGTGAACCCCCTCACCTGGGAGATATGACTGAAATCAGGGTGACATCCATCTAAAAGCCCACGTTAGAGGGGCACACATGCCCAGAGTGTGGCCCTGCGCTCCTCCACCATCACCCCCACCCCCCACCCCATCATCATCATTCCAGGAGCATGCACACCATCAGCAGCAGAGAAGAGATGCAGTCTTACCTTTCATCCAGTCCAGCACCTGCTTTGGTGTCCATTTACTGATAGGCTCCATGACCAGAGCCATGGTGTCACGGTTCTCTCCGAAGTGAGCGGACTGAAAGCGGGGCGTCGCAGAGCGGCTCGTCGGTCACATCTGGAACCAGGGGGCGGCGGGAACATCTGCGGAAAAGGAAACGCTTCTCGGGTTTATTCCCTCCATCGGAGCACGGCCGCCTGCAGAAACGGTGAACGGGATGCGGTGGTGCAATCCACACGCACTCACAGACGCGCACACACCCGCTCTCTTTCTCTCTCCCTCCCCTCGCTCTCTCACTCTCTCTCTCTTTGCTTTCTCGTGCCTTCCCGCCAGCAGCTCGCGCTCTGTGATAAGTGGATTCGGTGGGCGCGAGGAGATGGAGCGAACCCCCCTCACCCCCTCCCCTCGGACTCCCCCGCCCGCGTCGCTGCAGCATCACGAGGAGGGCCACCACTCATAATACGGAGCAGGGAATGGTGCAGCATGCAGGGAGGATCTCTGACCGGATCCCAGTCAGGATTTATGCAAATGCCAGTTCTTTAATGGACAATGGGAAGTTTTAGAGAAAACCACAACTGATGTCTGCTTCCACAGATAAATGAATCAGTCGTGAGTGTTTGTGTGAGCATCTTCCACCTCTCTGTCAGCTGTTCTCTCCTCCATGGAAGTTCATCCTCTGGAGCGCATCAGCATCAGATGAGAGGCGCTGCTGCTGCTGCTGCACGGCTCTAGCTGAAGGAAATAGCGCCCCCTGCTGCGCTATGTTAAAACATGGGTGACGTCATGGATTAAAACCCGCAACTCCAACACAAATTCCTAATTTAAAAAAAAGGAAGGACGATTTCTTTGACTATGGATTATACTGGATGTTATCTTTTTATAAATTTTAAACTTAATTTATCCTTTTTTATTATAATTTTTTTCAGCTCATTTTTCTTCGATCTGATTTATTCAAACAATTTAAATATTGACCATAAATGGTTTTAAAAAATGTATCCCCAAAATGGTTTATTTAGCCTGAAGGTTCTTTTATCTAAATAAATATCTTGTTTGGTTGCTTGACAAAGCCCCATTTATGTAATTGCTAATAATTTAGTCGTAACCTTGTGTCATTTAATCTGAGTTCTTGTAGACCAAACTTCTCTGAATTAAACAAAAAGGTTTCCTTTTTAGTGGACAGAAAAAATAAAAATGATGATTAAAACACAGCCTCTCTAAAAATGGAATCAACAAAAGTATCTCAGACTTTCCCTGTTAAACTTGTGCACCAACCATTCTGCCTGCTTCAACTGTCAGAAAGAAAGAAAGAAAGAAAGAAAGAAAGAAAGAAAGAAAGAAAGAAAGAAAGAAAGAAAGAAAGAAAGGAATGTTTAAGACTACAAACAGAGGGAATTTACATTTACAAAATATCCCAAAAGTTCCTTGCATAGTTTTGTTTATTTTTAGTTTAATTTGAAAATTTGACTGACACAAAAAATCAAATATTGTAAAACATTTGATTAAAAATGTTAATTTTCATTCATTTTTATTAATCAAGGACATGTCACAGTTATATATATATGAGATCATCACAACAGCAAACAAGCCGTAAAAGTTTATATATATATATATATATATATATATATATATATATATATATGTATATATATATATATGTATATATATAAGCATTGTAATTCCATCTTCATAAGAATAGAAAGTAATCATAAAAGTCTTCATTTTTCTTTCAACAGCTATAAAGAGTGCAACATTTATTTATAAGCTTGAATGAAGCACGTTCAAGTCTGAAAATTAAGATGAAAACAGCAATGACTTAAGAAATCCTAACGATTATTGTTGATCATCAGCAGTTTTTATTCTGATAAAGTATTTATGGACATTTCATTCCTGAAAATCACATATTTAACAATAGATGAGTTCACTACGTGTCTTTAATATTGTTTGCAATCCTACAGTAAAACTTTATAATTATTAAATAATAACCAAATTCTATTTTTTTGACAAACCATTTAAATTTCATGATCAACTTTCCATTTGTCATTTTACAATCTAATCCTAGTCAAATAATAATCCATCGTTTTTAAATCTACATGCACTAGCAGTCAGAATGGACAGTTGTGTGAATTCCGTATTAAAATGAGTGACATCACTTTAGGAAACAGGACATTTCCCAGAGCCTGCTTCCTCTCTGTGACCTCCCCCTCCAGCAACTCGCTGAACAAAGTCAACAGTGGGCGGGACCACAGCCTCGCTCAGAATGTCACAGACATGATTTCCAGCTCTCATTGGCTCCTGTCTGCGCACACGTCACAATCATGATTAGAATTGATGATCGGACGTTCTGATTTCATTGTCTAGCTGAGGGGACGGGTGAAGAAATCTGCTGATTTGGACCGTTCGTCTGATTTTGACAACAAAAATGGTAATGAAGGAAGGGGGGTTGACTTCTAACCGAGTGCTGCCGTTAAACGTGTTCGTCTGGGTCCAGTCGCAGCGCGGCTCGGTGTGGGGGGATCCATCCGGGCTCGGGAATTCACAGATTTGAAGGAAAAGTTGAGCAGCGGCTATCCACTGGGAAAGCTATGCTAATGTTAGCCATCGTTGGGATATAATGGCCGCCCGGGCCTGCAAGCTAATGGGCTGCCTGCGCGGCGGTCTTACCCGGGTTTGTTCACCGTTTAGCTCCCAGATGTGCTGCTCACGCTTCTTTTTACACTAATTATGGTTCCAAATCCGCGGGCTGCTGGGAAAGCGGAGAGCTACAGCAACATGCCCACTATTTGTTTGCTAATGCTCACCGCAGTGTTTCCATATTGACAGTAGCCATGCGCAGTAAGCCTTCCAAAATAAACCCGCTGAGTGCTTATTGGTCACACAACATGCCCGTATGTAACTGTTTATCAAAACCTCCACACAGACGGTTTCATCCGGCTTTTACGTTTATCTGTGCGTGATTTTATCCCGCGTCCAGCTGCGTTCTCCTCTGTACCGAACACTAGCTACTGATGTCACACGAAACGTGCGCGAATGAAACAAACGAGCCAGTTGTGTCGCTCTTCCTGTGGTGTTGCATCAAATTATGTTCATAGTTTAGTCTAAGCAGATATTCTTGTCAGTTATTATAGATGATGTGTCTTTTATTAATGCAGTTTAGTTGCACTATTATTATTATTATTGTTGTTGTTATTAGTAGCACTTTATAATAAGGCTCCTCTTATAAGATATGTTATTAATTCATCTGTAACACTTTATAAATCATTAATAAGTGGTTATTATGCTTTAAGGGTGAGAAAGGAACCAAACTAACCAGCTTGTTGCCAAATAGTGACACAAATCTGTTCACCTACATATATAATCTATATTAAACATTTCAGACTAAATATACTAATATTGCTACTAACCTGTAGCACAATGAGTATTTGGAAACATAATTTTAGCATGTAATCACTGCATTATAAATATCCACAACTACCAAAGGGACTATTATTGTTAATGCAAAATGTGTCATTATTTTTATTGACTAACGCACAATTATAAATGCCAGTTTCAAACTTTACAATAAGGCTCCCTTTTATAAATTAGGATAAATAAAGAACACATATTTATTAGAGATGTAAGAGAATATTGATATGGCAATATATCGTGATATTTTATCCTGTGATATTATATCGATATGCAAAAGCTGTGTATCAAATTTTTGGAAGAATTTACATGCAAACGTTTGTGTTTTTTTTTTTGGTGCAATTCAAAGGCCGACCGCTAGTTGGCAGCAGTGTTGTTAGAGACTGCCTTTTTGTTTATTTAGAAATAACTTCTGATAATGCAGATGTTAATTACTCCTTTTATTATTTACTTAAGGAGCAGTGGGTTTTGTTTCCACCATTGAAATGTAAATCCCTGTATTATGGTTCAGATACCTCATGTTAAACATGTTATGTATCAGTTTGGACTGTTTGTTCCAACGATAAATTCAGTCTAAAAAATCGCTAATATCGTCTGGCTGAATGTATCACAATATGTCGTGGTATATCGTCTCCCCTGTATCGTGATACGTATCGCCAGAATTTTACCAATGCACACCCCTAATATTTAATGTAATATAGGTTAACATATTTAGCTCACTATTTGGCAACAAACTGATCAGTTTCTCACCCTTAATTAATGCCTAATAAACACTTATTAATGATTTATAAACTATTTATTAGAAATCATTTTTATTGGCTGCAGAAAAGAACTGCAGTTGTTGAGGCAGGAAATTACTTAATCAGCATAAGTTAGAAAGCAAATAGTATAAATGTACCTGAAAGTAATATTAGGACTAAATAAAATGCTGACATATGCATTCTCATCTTCAGTCATTTTCCTAGTAAAATCAGGCTCCTTATAGGTGCTTGAATTCTTTAAAATACTAGAATTTCTGTTATTTTCAAAGTTTTGAAACTGTAACT
Organism: Aphyosemion australe; assembly: GCA_006937985.1. Classification (NCBI taxonomy): domain Eukaryota; kingdom Metazoa; phylum Chordata; class Actinopteri; order Cyprinodontiformes; family Nothobranchiidae; genus Aphyosemion; species Aphyosemion australe. Next base: position 1,509,405 of record SSNS01000102.1, on the reverse strand, counting down.
TAAATATTATTATTGTGCCATAACCTTTAATTTTGTGTAATAATTGTTTAGGTGCTGGAAAACCTTGAAAACTCACCTTGAAAGAGCTTAAATTTGGTTTTTGTGTAACAACCCTTTAAAAATGTATTTGCTGCAACTTAGTAGGGAGAAAATAAAAATGAAAACACTGATTAAGTGTGTTCTGAAGAAATAATCCCCGTGTACATGTATCTTATTTCAGTTAGTGTAACAGTTTATTCCTGTCATCTAACGAGTGTGTCCTGCTCTTCTTTCCTGTGTTTTTATTAGATTGCTCTCTGTTTTCTATCTCCTGAGCTGCGTCACCCAGAAGTGTGCGAGTCACACTAAAGCAGGATGACTACAGTCAAAGGAGAGCAAATCAAGGAAAATGGAGGTGGTGCTGTGATCTACATGGCTTCTTCTTTCCCCTCCAGTAGCAGAATGGACGTGTGGTCACAAAGGCGTAGTCTGCAGACTGTGAGTACTTGATAAGGATATTTTAGCCATTTTTAAAATGTGTTTCTGTGTAAAAGTTATAACTAATAACCACGTTACTCATTCTAGAGGACTTCCTGAACAGCCTCTGTATGGAGAAATAGTGTTTATATCTGATAGGATTGATGAGCTAACAGCTAGTTTGATGTAGTTAAGACCAAAGTGTAGTTTTTCTGTTTTCACTTCCATCGATTTAGAATTGCATGGCTATTTAGGGTTAGCAACAGCTAAATGTAGCTCTTCTAGTTAATTCGGGGGTCCGGAGTTATCCTAATATTGCTGCTAAATTATTCGTATGGTGCTAAAGTGATGCTGGTGTGAAGGTTTATGAAACATTAGGACAGCGGCGGTAAATCTTGTCTGTTGGGGCAGATCCTTCACTAAGTTCTTCTTCACGTGAGAGGAATGTTTTATGATTGTGTCTCAGATGAACCTTCGGTCGGTGTTCACGGCTGAGCAGCAGAGGATCCTGGAGCGGTACTACGACAACGGGATGACCAATCAGAGCAAGGCTTGCTTCCAGCTCATACTGCAGTGTGCTCAGGAGGCCAAGCTGGATTTCAGTGTAGTCCGGGTAGGACAGTGGGCCGCACCTGACTTAGTAACAATGGATGTTTCTGAGCTGATTGCCTGTTTCTTCCTGCAGACATGGGTTGGCAACAAAAGACGAAAACTTGCCTCTAAGGTTGAGCAGAACGGAAGTGTGTCTCATTCGCTGTCCACTCACGGAGTCCCTGGGGGGTTTCTGTCCGGTCCTACACTGGCTGGGAGTGCGCTGTCCAATCACAGCCTGGCGGCAGGAGCTCTGCTTCCCTCGGACATAGCTGCAGCGCGAAGCATTCAGAACCGTGTGCACCTTATTCCTCCTTCATTCCCTTCTTTCTCATCATCTTCCTCTCCTTCGTCCTCTTCCTCTCTCAGCAGTGGCAGCAACAATAACAACGATGTAATACTGACCGGGATCTACTCTCTGAACTCTGTCCCACGGACTCGACCGAGACCCGCGCCCCCCCCGGCTCAGTCAGACCCCGAGCTTTCAGCTCACGCGTCTTCTCCTCTGATCAACCAGGTGCTGCAGAGCAGAACTACTTCCACCTCCTCACCCAGCCAGTCCAAGTTAGCGTCCCTCTCTCAGACTCTCCCATCCCTCATGTCTGTCTCAGGACCTTTAGTCGACACTGCTGTCAGGAAGGGCACTTTATCCCCTGGGGAGGGGGTGGCGAGTGCTGGAGCTGGGGTGGTACCTCACAGCTGGACTAGACAGTATGGTACAGCGCAAACCCGCCCTTGGCCTTCTTCCTCACAACCCCAGGCTCAGCTTCAGCCCAGACCTCACTCCAACCCTCAACCTCAACCGCCTCTTCCGCAGAAGCCTCGGCTCTCCCTCCCCAGCCAGAACGCCGCCCCCCCTTCTGAGCAGAGACCTCGTATTCAGCAAGTCTTCAGCTTGTCGGAAAAGGCTGAAGGGGACAGGCTGAGACCTGGACAGGCCTCTGCTCTGAGAAGCCAGGAGACACATAGACCAGCACCTCGCCCTCCGGACCCTGGTCAGAACCTCTCCATTGCCATGGAAACTGGAAATGAAGAAGATGAGTGGCAAAGGGAGGAAGAGCTAGCAAATATGGCCGCTCAAACACACATCCGCAGGGAGCAGGCGTTAGTCAGCCCGACGGGGGCGGAGGTGTCCGTTGTGAGAGGAAGCCGTACTCCTCCTACGGCCGGATTCAGACCCACGATGCTTCACAGCAACACAGCACTTCAGGGCAGCTACTCCCTCACAGTACAAACCTCACTTTCAGGGGAATCCAGTTCACAGGTAGGACCGGTTCTGGTCGCAGTACCATGGATTCCCACAGGGATTAACTCATGTCTTGTTGTTTAGACTTCACTTGATGTGTCTGCAGCCCCCTGGGTTATGAGCAGCTCCAGGAAGAGAACTGTAAGTACTTTCATCAGACACGTCCAACAATGGCAACAAGTACTACCTCGTCAGTAGTTATACACCAACATCATGTAATAAAAGTCATTAAATCTATTTAAAGGGGGTTTTCAGACCTTTTGAAGTGTTTCTGTGTAAAAGTTTCTATCTGACCCATCATAGGTCAGGACCAACACCTGATCCAGGTGCAGCCAAATACAAAGAGGTTTTTGCAGCCTTAAATAGCGCCGATTTCTAATGTTTTTGTAAGCTCGGTCATCCGGGGCTCGAAGTAGACCCGCTGCTCCTCCATATCGAGAGGAGCCAGTTGAGGTGGCTCGGGCATCTGGTTAGGATGCCTCCTGGACGCCTCCCTGGTGAGGTTTTCCAGGCACGTCCAAATGGAAGGAGACCTAAAGGAAGACCCAGGACACGCTGGAGGGACTATGTCTCTCGGCTGGCCAGGGAACGCCTTGGGATTCCCCTGGAGGAGCTGGACCAAGTGGCTGGGGAGAGGGAAGTCTGGGCCTCTCTGCTTAGGCTGCTGCCCCTGCGACCCGACTCCGGATAAGCGGGAGACAATGGATAGTTTCGTGCAGCATCATTTTATAATTCTGCATTGCATTTTTATTTTGGCAGAAACAGTAATAAATCTGCTTTTGGCCTCTGAATGCTCCAGAAAGACTCCACTTTGCTGCAGATTTTGATGTTTGCACCTGTAAATAACCACAGATTACCTCGTGGACAACCATCATGTGAGACGGATGGCACCAAAGGTTTAGAAGGTAACATCTAATGAGCAGGAGGAGTGGAGTAAATCTACTCTGACTGATATTGGAGATTGGAGTTGTTTTATCAGTTTATCCTTCCGGCTCTAAGGAAGTAAAAATTTTGTTTTTATTTAGATTTAACTAGCTTTTTGTGATGCTAACACCTCCAAACAGGCCATAGTATAATGTGTTTTATCCTAACATTGACATCAGACATGCTGTCTGAGGTCTGTAGTCTAAATACGTAGGTTTGTTTTTGAAATTCTGATCTCAGGATGAACTCACTCAGACATCCGATCCTGGGAAAGCTTGTAATTCCCCTAAATGTTTTCCATTTCCATCTGTGTGGAACGGGGGCGTCAAACTAAGGTCATCAAAGTCCCCATCACAGCAAATCATCTGATAATGGCCTGAGTTCAGGTGCATCCTAGCACTTGTTTTAAATCTGTTTCACACAGAGGTTTTATGTTTTCAGCTGCAGGACCGGACTCAGTTCAGTGACGGGGATCTGGTCCAGCTGAAGCGCTACTGGGACCGAGGCATGACTAGCCTGGGCTCCGTGTGCAAGGAGAAGATCACCGCTGCAGCCAACCAACTCAACGTAGACACTGAAATAGTCAAGGTAAAGAAATTACTTGGAGAAGAAATTGTGTCTTTGCAGTGACCTGTACATGCAGACATCACCAAAACTGCATGCATATGTTGCTATAGTAACAGCCTGGAGGTCAGTAACAACGTTTCTCAGATCGTGACGCGTCTTTCTCCCTTAGAGGCTCTCCTAAAGTCTCAATAGACTTTGTTTGGCTGGACAAAATCAGATCAGAGACCCATTTCTAATCAAATTTTGTTCAGTTTGAAATGATTTGAAAAGATTTCTGTTTTTCCTTTATTTTGGCCTCCAGACTGCCAGAGCCGAGTGGCAGTCTGGAGATAGCCTTAAGGCTTGGATGGATGCTCGAGAGCCATGAGAAAACTGGAAAGAACAACTTTTCTAGGTCACAGACGTTTCCTAACATGTTTACACAAAGTTGTTTAAAAGTCATGCAGTTTTATGTCAGAGCTGCTGTAGGGCACACACACACACACACACACACACACACACACGACTGCCTGCCTTCTCACTCACAAGACTATCTAAAATAGTTTACAGTAAAACAAGTCATCCGTTGTAGACAGATCTGCACATTTATCTATCGGGATCTTTGATAGTAATTAAGTCTCTCATTAGGACCTTCGCTCTGACATGGTTGTCTCTGCGTTTTTCTGATTTCTCAGACCTGGATCAGCAACAGACGGAGGAAGTACCGTCTGATGGGCATTGAGATCCCCCCTCCTAAAGGCGGGCCTGCTGTATTCACCAGCTCGTCTCCTGGTAACCAGTCTCCGGTGGCCCTCAGCCCCGACAGGGAGCCGCTCAGAACGCCTGAACTCTCAGATGACTTGAACGACGGCGGGTCCATGTGCATGTCTGAGGGTGAGGCTGCTGTGACGTCACACATGAACTCGCTGTTCTGTACAGACTGTGCAGGAAAACATTCACACTGTTCTCAAATCTAGATGGGACCGTGGACTCGCAACACAGAGACGATGAAGCAGATGTGTCCTCCGCTGCTCCGCTGGCCGATAATGTGGTATGTTAATGCCTTATTAAATCATCGTGGAACCTCAATTAACAGGCAGTTTAGAAAAGAACAATGAGTTGGATTAATAATCAGACCCACAGTCACTTCAAGCAGCTGTTTACTCCTGCATCGCTACAAACGGCTTTCCTTATTTTGTGTATGAGAGGAATTGATTTTCTGATCTGTGTTTTTTGGACAGAAGATTGAAATCGTTGACGAGGATGAAGAAGCTGATGAAGATGACGGTGACTTGGTGGCTTCTGACCTCGAGCAAATGCAGAATCTGCTGGAATTCAAGGTGAAATCACTGTTTCCGCTGTGTCTGTGTAAAAAATACCAAAGCCCGTCACCCTCAGGCTCTGAATTCACATCAGATCATTCTGTTTCAGCACGAGGAGGTGCAGTTCTTAGAGAACGAGCTAGAGAACCAAAAACAGAAATACCAGGAGCTTGCAAACTTCACCAAGAGCCTGCTCAGTGCTGTGAGAGACAACGACCTGGAGAGACAACAGGTGCTGTCAGAGTTGTGTTTACAAAGCAAAAGGATTCATTTGGTTAGCTAACGGTACGGCTGAACGATTTTAGGAAAAGACTGATTTGCGATTTTTTTCTGGGAGAAATTGTGATTTCAGTGGAATTCATGATTTTCTTCAAATCAAGCTTCAGCACAATATTCACAATGTACAGTAGCGTTTACAAACATGACAGGAAATGACATCATATCATCAAATCATTAAAAGCTATTACTCTAATAATGCAAGGAGGGAAAACTGTTCAAGCACCAATCTGCAGTTTTCCCATTTTCAGGAATTATGTATGATATTTTAGAAATCCGTAACAGTGATAGTTTTACCCTGTAGTGTGGTATAATGTAGGCAATATGTCCACTTTTGGCTAAGCCCACCCTCGTCCTGTAGAGCCCCATGCAATTTGAATTGAGCGCCGTTAGCGTTAGCCAATAGCGTTAGACATCCGCTTATGTACAGATGTCAATCACAGAGCATAGGCGAACATTTCAGGAAGTATCTAGACTGACGAAATTTATATCGGACAAGTAAGTCTCTAAAATATATGTATAAGAATAAACAGCATAACGTGATAATAATAATTGTAAAACAAAGTGATTCAGTTCTTTTAGCCATGTTGCTTAAAGGTGCAATACATTATTTCTGCCTCTAGATGGTGCCCTCTGGCAAAAAAAACTCCAGATTTCTGCTTTAAGAATTGCTTTCAAATGTATTTATTAAATGAAACATGCATGCAGAGTTTTCCTTGCATTGTTTTACTGAGGCGGGCCACCTGGATGTTTCTTCTCACAAAAACACTGCTATAACACAGAATAATGACACATTTCTGCATTCGTAATTTAATTTACCGTAACTTTGCAACAATTTGTGCCATCAAACAAATTCTAACAGTTTTTGAAAGAAGAGAAGTTTGGCTTTCAAGTCTGTAAAGTGTTATTACGGTAAATCCCTTCCCGCTGTTGCAGGAAGTCGGCGAATCAGGAGTGCTGAAGAAAAAATAAAAGCTTTTATCGCAATTGCGTTGTCTGATATCGCAATTTTGATCAGAAAACGATAGGTCGTTCAGCCCTTGCAAACAGTACGCTGTAATGATACATTTCTAACCTGGTGTGTGTATTGTGTTTAGGAACTGTTAGCCAGTCTACCTCAGCCTTCAGACCAGGACTGGGACGCGACTATGGAGGGAGTAGCCCAGTCAGACGCGACGCCTAACCATGACCCCTTCACAGACGGCTCGAGCGGCTTGCTTCCACCACAGGCCCAAACTAATGAAGACTTCCTGCTGGTCGCTGTAAACAAAGACCACAAAGCAGCTGAAGTTAAGCCCTCTGCATCAGAGGAGCAGCTGCAGGAAGCAATGAAAGAACAAAAGTGACTGTCTACATCAGCACACTGATACAGATGTTCTCACACTCCACTCCAAAAGGACCGTATGCTCTGACAGCTACACTCATGCACAGTGCCTGTGGATCGATGCTTCACTATGACTGTTGGGCTGACTAATGCCTTTTTTATTGCATATCATGCGCCTTGCTCTGGTAACAGTCCAGAGAGAACAATAAATGACCTCTAACTTAACAGCTTTTGTTTTTTTCTTGTACGATTGATCAACAGAGGGATTCATATCTACACTCTAGATTACATCCAACTCTGTGCCTAAACGTGGCTCTTATTGGTGTATTTGTGACAAAGTTTAAACGTGTGGTGCTGGATGTCTAGAGCGTCACCCTGTAAATGCTGTGCTTGTGGGTGGGAGAGCTAAAGAGAAAGTGGATGAGCTTTAAGCCTCTTATTTCCTCTTGAATTAGAGATGGTAAGCTCATGGTGCAGTCGCTGCAGAACATTCAACTCAGACACTTAAAGTCATAGTTCACATCTTAGTTGGGTTCTATAGAAATTTATTCACTTCCTACAAGTTTAAGATAGCTCAATGATGGGCCTTAGTTGGGAGAAACAGATGATTTCTGATTAAACAAGTAAGTAGTCACAAAATGGCCCATTTATAAAGTTTCCTAATTTGAAACTAGAAAATTCTCCTTTCACAACATGGAGATGCTGTTTCATAATAATTACTGTTAAGCCTACTACTGCCAAAGACAAAAGGAAAAAATGATTAAAAAAACCCCGGATGCTACCTGGTGGATCATGGAGATAACACAACCGGCTCGCTAGTTGGCATCCAGGGGTGGACTGGCCATCTGGCATCGCCTCGGTGGGTTGCTTACCCAAAATTTCTGCGAGCGCGCCACCCACCCCCCCACCCCCCCATCTCTAGCAGCATGACACAGAAATTTCTGCAAGCACAAAACCACTAGCCTGGCAAGCCATCCTAAATATGTGAATATATAGTCTGGCCACGAACCATTGACGGCTCTCAGTCGTGAGGCGGGATCTACGGTTGTCTTTCAAAATGACAGCACGCAATTGGATAGCGCTAGGACCAATCAGAGTGACGAACAACGTGACGTAATCACGGCGACGGAAAAGCGGGAGGCAGCAATGGCGTCTAACATCAATGATTTCTGTCGTTTTTGTATAAAAACATGTGAATATCAGGTGTACTGGGACATTGCTCTACTTTGTTTGATAAAAATAAGAAGCCGCTAAGTATATCAGACAGACTTACGCACGTTGGAGTCTAAATAATCCAATGTTGATGACAAAGCCGTTTCAAACCAACGTGTTTCCTGAGTTGCCGCCATGTTGCTTGGGTTCGCGGCCGCAGCGCTGACGTCATCGGCTACTCCCGCTCTGTGATTGGCCCAAAATATAGAGCGCTGTGATTGGCCCAGCCAAAACTATAGCGAGCTGTGATTGGACAGCCACAGGCTGTGAGGGTTCCTATGAAGCGTGCCTAGACCAAACTCTGCAAAGCAAGAATTTGGTCTAGTTCACTAGGCTACAAACCCACCGCTCTGACGGAAAAATGCCCTGGCTGAATTGTTATCTTAGTCCACCCCTGTTTGGAACTACAATGACATCTGATTGTCTTTATATTGCCAACTTTCATCCTTGATTCATGAAAACATTCTTGAAAAATGCTTTTGCTTCTGTCCTTGCACTAAGTCTAAGAATTTCACTTCTAGCGACACGTTACAAATTTCCCAGGCCATCCCTTGACCTCAGTACAGAATAAAACCAGCAACCGGAGTTCTGTTCCATTAGTCTTAACTGTGGTTTTCAAATGACAAAAACTCAACTCTCGATGAAAACGTCAATCCCCTCATCCAACTACGAACATTTGAACTGATACTTTATTGGACATGGATTTACCGAAGCTGCCAGCACCAGACCAGCCCTCAAAACAGAGCCTTGTTATAGGATTTAGAACTTTCATTCTACCCTTTCATGTGCTTTAAAGGACTATTGAATAGAATTGAATTGAATTGGATGTGATAGCCAGGATCATTCTGCAGTTGAACACTGATTCCTTATTACCGTGATCAGCTTTAAGTTATGGGGCATTCCCACTACTCAGCGTGGCTCAATTTGACTCGACTGGACTCTATTCTACGCAGTTTTGGTGGTTTTCCATAATAACTGAGAAACAGCTCTTGTGGGTGGGCTCATCATACCGGGGGTGGGGGGAACCTGTGAACGCAAAATATCCCAACACAAAAGTAGCTTGAAGTATATGTATATGATATATATGACACAAAAACAACAATGGTGAACAAGGTAGTTTAGTCAGTGTTTTTTTTTTTTTTGTTGAACTCTAAAAAGAACAGATTCGAAAAAGGCTGGCACTGAAAAGTTCGTGGCAACCATGATGGAAATGCTGTCCAACTGGACTGAATTTGGGTCACAGTAGGTTCTGATAGAAAAGGCCCACTAGAGCCAAAAGTGGCCGCCCCCAATACCCCAATAAAAACGTGATGCCCGTAGTCATCGGGGCAATTGGGGCAGCAACCCCCAAACTGGAGGAGTGGCTAAAGCAGATCCCAGGAAAAACATCAGACATCTCAGTCCAGAAAAGTGTAGCTCTAGGAACAGCTAATGGCACTTACACACTAGCATCAGCTCCGCTCCACTCCGCGCCACCTGTCCCAGCCTGGCCGCGCTCGTTCCACACTGCCTTAGGAATGCTGAAGTAATTGAGCATATGGGCAGTCTAAAATTGGAGCGAAAAATTTGTGCGAAGATATCAGTGATGTCATGAACACATCTCCGAGCATGTGGGCGGGGCAAAAGAGCGCAGAGAAGTCCGCAGTGTCTTTCTTATTAAACAAAGGCGTTCTGAGCAGATAATGAAGCGCGTATGCGGGAAGCCCCGGCTGGTTGATTCTATCCGCCAATCGGAGGCTCTCCCTTAGGTTAGGCGTGAATTTGAGCAATCAGTCGGCAGTGGGTGTGTTGGACCAGCTTTGGCCCGAGGCAGAACGCCTTGGGAAGAGGGCTAAAAACACGTCCGGTTTGGCATGGGAAATTCCCGGGCTCCCTGGATGTGAACCCAGATATATATATATATATATATATATATATATATATATATATATATATATATACATATTATATATGTATATATATATACATATATGTATATATATATATATATATATATATATATATATATATATATATATATATATATATATATATATATAGGGGTGCACCGATAGATCGGCCGACCAATCTATCGGCCTTGATCTCAGGTTTTTCCTCAAGTTCGGTGATTGACCAAAAACTGCAATCGTTGCACCCCTAGTTAATGTTAAAGCAAAGTGCTATAGAATAATTTTTTTAGACAAGTGTGGCAAAACAGGTACAAACGTTTTGTTGATTTTGTAGCTCAAACAGCAATGCTAAATATGTTCATTTATAGTTGAGAACATTACCTCATGTCCAGTTGAAACTGGTATTATATATATATATATATATATATATATATATATATACATACATGAATGAATGAACTAATCTCTGTTTCTCCAAACCTAGGTTGTTCAAAGATAAACAGACAACAGACTGAACTATCCCTTCACCAAAAACAACGTGGACACAACAGGAGTTTGTAGTTAAAAATGTAGTAAACTTGTGAAAGTCATCGGCCCTCATGGTGATAATTACTCAGTCGCAAATAAGCGGTCCATCCACCGGATGTGAGTGTGTCATTCACAGCGTGTCCCCCCTCCCCACGCCAGCACGTCCACGCGCCCTCCTCTCTGTCTACAGATCTGCTGCTGTGGTTTGGACGGGGGGAAATCCTTAACTGAGCTGCGTCATAAATACGTCAATAAAACTCTCATTCACCGACGGTCAGGTACCACAGTAGCCGCCATATTCGCATCAATGGCAGGGTAGCAGTGTTCGCGGCGATCTTATGTTCCAGTCAGCGACATCAACAGTTTCCCCTCACCGACCTCCTCGCGTCCCGTCCCGGTAACGGTCCGCAGCTGAACGTCGGAGCAAAACAGCCGGACTTCCACGGAGAAAGAGAGAGATACAGAGGGGGAGATAGACATGCAACGTGGAGCGGTGGTCTAGGTGGACTACGATGTCTTAGACTTTAGAGCGGAATCCTGGCACAAGATGGAGGTTAACAGCGTTAGCAGTGAGGTGAGTTGATAAATGCTCGCTTTGCTTACCGATCATATCAGCGCTGGTTCTGTTTTGCGTTCTGACGTCCCGTTAAGTTTGCTGCGAGGCTAAAATCCGCGTCACGACCTGCAGCGCACTGTTGATGCATGCTAACACGCTAGCATCGGCTAACAGCTGGTTTTGTGTTTATTTTAGTTTTAATGTCACTTTTTATTAGTTTCGCACCCGTCTGCTGGAAGTGTTACCGCCGGGTTTTATTCCACACACAAGCTGGACTCTTTATTTATTGACACTTGAGCTTATTTCCGCTTTTGTTGTTATTTGCGCTGCCCAGGAGGAGTTTACTTCATAGCACTTAGCATTAGCATGTGTTAGCTTGCTAGCTGACTGGTTGCAGGATCCAAACTTGGAGACAAGTTTTGATTAAACATCCAGCTCATGGATAATAAAATAACCAGTGAAAGGTTTAAATGTAGATGTAGAAAAACAGCAAAGCAGTTAGTCTGTGTGTGTTTAAAGTTACACTTGCTGCTAAATTTGTTTACGAGACAACTGACCGCAGACTTGTCAGCTGCACTTTAAAATTAGTGATGCTGTTCATAACTAATTATGACTCAACATACCTTTAATTATCCTGGAATGGATTAACATGATGTTATGGCTAAAACGGTTGACACATATTGGTGTAATTCTTATTATACACTCATCAACACAGCCTCGTGGATCATCTTTTAAATAGTTTTTGCAGGTCATAATGGGAATTCTGTTCTGTCTCTGAGTTAAAACACGACTCAAAACATCATCTTGTAACAATCTAGGAAGGGCTTTGTGGAGGTAAAAGGGTTATCCATGTGTAGCTGAGCCAACATCACATCTTAAACTTTCTCCTCATCTTTAAAACAAAACATCTATAGTCAAAACTATCTTGCTTAAATGGTGTTAGTGGTTTAAAACCACTTATAGTCATCACAACATAATAATCATAACCTAGATCCTGTTTATGTGCTGAAAATTCACAAATGCAATAAAGTTTTTAAGAGTTTACATAGTTTCTCTAATCCTGACATATTCCTGTGTTTTTAAGGCTTTCTGCATGTTCACTTTTAAGTTTTTGCAAGACACTCATTATTTTAACCTTCTAAACCTAATCATTGGTTACGCTTGTGTTCAAATCTACTTTGAACCAGTTTCGACATTGGCAGGCATGTTTGATCCAAGCTGTCACGTGTCGGATTCTTACATGCATGACTATCAGACATGTTTTGAGAAGGCTGAAAAAAGACTTGCCTGGGTGTGCTGTGAGTGTAGGCTGCTCAGTTGCAAGCTGTGATGAGCCACAGCAAAGGTGGGAGTGAAAATGTATGTGTGAATTCTGACACAAGTGTTGCCCTGGCTCTGGTCAGCCCTGAGACGGTATGCTTCCCACTGATGCATGAAGCTTTTTTCCTTTTGTATGTGTAGTCTGTCTTATTGGGCTTTGGGATGTTTACAGATTTGAGTGTGTGTGTTGTTATCGTGCAGCGGTAAGGTGCTGGAAAGTGTTCTGTTGGCCTCTCTTCTGTGGATGCACGCAAGTGTATGTTGGTGGCTCCACCCACTGAGTGGGCTTGCGTAGTGCTGCCTATGACTCATTCTCCCTCTTCAGAGCCTTGATGGAATTCAACACACACAAACACACCGGACTGAATACATAATGCAGGCTGAGCTTCGGCACAAAAAAAGTGAAACGCTCAGATTTGGATGATGTTATTTTCTGATTTACTATATAACTGATAATTGTAGCATTTTTTTACAGTTTTATTCCAATCTAATTGTTTTAGTACATTAAAAAAAAAAATAATAAAAAAATTGCATGTGATCATTTATAATAACACATTTTTCTACCATCATTTTGTCCCAAAGAGGCTGAATTCTGCAGAGAGGTCGTTTCTGCACCGGCTGGGGGATTAAGCTAGAATGCTAATACTGAGAGGGGACATGCATGATGAGAGCTGGACAAGATTAAAGTATGGACTCCATAATGTCTAATAACAACAAATGTAATCCTCAGTTGGAAAAGTGAAAGCCAGTCATGTTGCATGTGACTCATCGATTTCATCTGTTGAATCCTCCATCGTGCATGTGGGCGTGCAGCAGCTGCAGTCATCGTCCTGCTCAGCGAAAAACAAGCATGAATAAGCTTTGGGAGAATGTTTATTGTTGAAGCCTAATCAAAAAATAGTTTTTTTTCTTTGTTTTGCTGCAGGTCAATGGACATCAGATCATGGATGAGCCCATGGAGGAGGGAGAGCCTTTTTCAAACTGTGTAAGTAAAGCTGCGCTCCTGCGTTTTGTTTGTTTGTCCAGGTGCACATGGCATAACTACCACTTTATGTGTTCATCTCATTTCAATATCACTCATTTTAGGATGAGGGGACGTATAAAGAGATTCCTATCACCCACCATGTGAAAGAAGGCTGCGAGAAAGCCGATCCGTCTCAGTTTGAGCTACTCAAAGTCCTCGGTCAGGGCTCGTTCGGCAAGGTGAGGAAAATCGGAAAACCACCTAAATGTTTCTTCCAGCTCGTGTTGTTTCTGTTTTCCTAAACACGTTTGTCTCATTCCCTCAGGTGTTTCTTGTCAGGAAGATCCTGGGTCCAGATGCTGGTCAGTTATATGCAATGAAAGTATTAAAAAAAGCATCTTTGAAAGGTAAGTTGTTCAGAGTGTCCGTCAGCATGAAACTAAGATTTTTAAGTGTTTTCTCCACTTTCTTGACTCTTTTCCTCTCTCCAGTCAGGGACAGAGTTCGGACTAAGATGGAACGAGACATTTTAGTGGAAGTTAATCATCCCTTCATAGTGAAATTGCACTACGGTGAGTTATACTGATTAAGCATATTTTGTTTCCCACTAAACAGTTATTGAATATGATTCTTGAACATCTCTGTTAAACTGTTCGTATCCTCTGTCTTTATTTTCTCAGCCTTTCAAACAGAAGGGAAACTGTATTTAATTCTGGACTTTCTCAGGGGAGGGGATGTATTCACTCGCTTATCCAAAGAGGTAAGATTACATCATTTTCTTAACTTGCATCTTATTGGAACTGTTACTCTTGTTTTTGATTTCCTCCTCTAAAAATTTCTAGCATCTCCTGTTACAGTTTACATCCACTCGTCACGGGCATGAATGTGATCAGTTTTGAGCTTTTAATGATTGATTTAAATCATTATGATTAAACGACACTCCAGAATAAACTAAATACTTGGGTGCACAAGTTTGAATTTATTATGTATTTTCTCTCTTCATCACAGGGTTAAAAAAAAATTCCTACAGGCTCAAATAGTCACATACAACCCCATTAGTCAATTTTCACCTCAGTCCCTTTTTTTTTTTATATAATTCGAGACCATTTTCAATCACTCTTCTTGACTGATCATTTAAATAGAATGGTTCGAATATTTTAGTCAGGTTTAGGTTCAGGTCAAAGCTTTGATGAGAAGCGTAACATTTAGCTAATTTATCCGGTTCTGGGGTCATTATCCTGTTGGAACATCAAATTGTGTTCAAGTTTCAATCATTTAGCTGATGATTTCAGGTAAAGTTGAAGTATATGGAGGTGTCCTCCTATGTTATTCCATTGTAACTACACCATGATGCTATCGCCACCATGCCAAACAGTCATTCTAGTCTTCTTGGGTTTAATGGTGCCTTCCAGTTGTCTTTGGAACTCGTTTTTCCGAGATAAGTTAACCGGAAATGACGCAATGAACTCTGAATTCCAAGCTGTGCGCTCATATGTTTCAGAGGACCCCGAGATCACCATTTTAAAGATGGCCGCACCCAGTGCTACCATAGTTGTTGTCTTCTTTCTTTTTTTCATCATTTATATGTTCTTTCTTTCTTTTTGCTATTTAACAGCACCGAGTTGTTTTTTATTCTTGTTATCAATAGTTATGTTGCTGAAAACGTCAGCATTGCTGCCGAAATTGACCGGTGTTTATGGTTTTTTAACTGTTCCTGGTGTTTACATTTTGACATTTGCTTTTTTTAATGTTTTTTCTGGTTTTATTTGGTTTTTCCGAGTTGGAATCTGGAACGCAAAACAAGCTCGTTACGTCATTTCCTGGTCGGAAATTCCGAGTTCCGAGGACAACTGGAACGCACCATAAACACTTTCGTGCAACGTGACTTACAGATGAGGATGTAACAATGCAGTCACTATCAAGGTGAACAGTAAGCTACTTGAAGGGAAGAACACTAGTCAGAGGTGACTGGGTAGAAATAGAAGTCAAGCATACAGGGCAGTGCACAAAGAGAGAGCTGTAGAAGAGGGGAAGGGAAGTACAGGGTTGGTACTAGTGTAGAAGATGCTTTCTGAAGATCTGGGTTCACAAAATGTCTTGAAGATAGAAAAGGACTCCCCTGTTCTTGTAGAGCTTGGCAGGTTATTTCACCATCATTTAACGACACAAGAAAAGGGTCTGGACTGATATGAGCATCGTGTGACCGAGTCGTGATGCTTAAGCCTAATTTATACTTCTCCGTTTTTGTCAGTTCGGACGGACGGACCGCCATGATACGTCGTTGCAAGAGCTCTGCAGCAGGCTTGCAAGGTCGGACGGAGTCGAGCTCTCTTTTCTAAACATCCGTCCAACGAGACGGAGAGCGCAAGCTTGTTATTGGTCAGAACGCCGCTTCTTTAAATACGTCACCAGCTCCACCATCGACGCCTCAAAAAATAAAAAGAGAGCCGACGATATCTAGCGGCAGACACGGAGCAGCTTGAAGAATACCTCGCCGAAAATATGAAAGTTTATTCACCCGTGACTGGAGGAGTATAAAGATGCGCAGCAAGCGTTTTATTCGTGGACGGAAATGACGGGAAATGTGGGTTTAGAGGTGACAAGCGCATGGAGAGGTGAAGGAGAATGGGGGACAAGTTTGTCCGTGTTAAAAAGTTTCTTAAATGCAAAAAAGCACAATATAAACTGCAAATGCACTATTTTGGACCGGATACATGACAGGATACCCCAGAAAAGCGCTACGCCCTCTGTTGTCCTGGCGGTGGAACTGCTTTGCAGCACTCTCCAGGTGACGGAGAAGTTCGAAAGCAAAATGGTTCCGTCAATGCGTGCGTGTCTCTGCCTCGGGGAGCTGACGGAGAAGTATAAATTAGGCTTTAGCCTTTCCAAGAGGATTCAAGTAGATTGGAGCCGTTCCATTCAGGACTTTGTAAGCTAACATCAGCGGCTTGAATTTGATACGGGCAACTAAGGGTAGCCAATGGAGGTTAACAAACAGAGGGTTGATGTGTGCTCTTGATTGAAGATCAGACGTGCTGCCAAGTTCTGGAGCCTCTGCAGGCTAGAACAAGCTGGGGGAACAATTAGAAGGGCATTGTAGTATTGAAGATGATCACAGATTGCACCAGCAGCTGGATGACGTATTGTGTTGGGTACAGCCAGATCCTTCTTATGTTGAACAATGCAAAAGAGCAACAGAGGCAACATGATCTTTAAAGGTCATCAATCACGACACCCGCATTTCAAGCTACCTTTGATGGAAAGGGACGTGGATTTGGTTTGGATTGAAATATTGTGTTGTATAGTTGGTTTGGCTGGTAAGACGAGCAGTTCAGTCTTGAAGAGGTTGAGTTGGAGGTGGTTGGTTTTCATTTATGATGGTGTGTCAGAGAAACAGTCTGAGATTCATATAGAGACCGTGTGATCATCAGGTAGGAATGACGGATAGCGCTGGGTATTGTCAGCATAGCAGTGGTAGGACAAGCCGTGTGATTGGATGATCTGGCCCAGTCAGGTGGCTTCCAAAGAGAAGTTGTCCAAGTATTGAGATTGTGGGGGGGACCCCTGTAGCGTGGCAGTGTTTGTTTAGTGGCTAAAACAATTTTCTATTTGTGGCTAAATAACTCAGTATTTGTCTCTTCTAGTCATAAAACATTCTGCAGAAGACATTTAGCTTGTCCATGTTGGCTACTACAGATATCAGTCAAGCAGGAGCTTGTGGTCCACGGTGAGATAAAACTGTGGACAGGAACACTGGTGATCCAGCAGTTTCCAGTTCATGGTAGTATCGAGTCTTGATGGTTCCTGGGATACAATTAACCCTAACCTTGAACATCCCAATCAGCTTTCTTTCAGCTGAGAGTGACAGATTAGTGCTGGTTAATCCAAATGGTGCTTTTAAAGAGGAGCTAGAATGCAGTTAATCAACAATCTAAAACTGCTTTGAGCCTCTAAAAATCATAAGAAATGTTCTTTTGGCGTTCATCTGTCCCAGGAGCCCTGATACAGGCCATTCTAAACCCCCTAAACCAGCCTTGCTGTGAAAAGAGCTGTTAGCCCCTCCCACTCGGCCAGGACATGAATATGATAATGAGCTGCTTGCTGATTGGTTGATTTCCCCAGAAGGCCTCAGACACTGGAGACATGCAGTTTTGAGGAGGCGTGGTTTACATTCTAGGTCCTCTTTAAATAAATCTGTTATCCTGTAAAGAACAACAATCAGCTGCAGTCAATCATGGTCACTACCCAGCAAACATTCGAACGTCGAAACGACGTCAGTCCGACACGTCCCGTCATGGTTGAAAAATAGTTCCAAAACGAAAGTTGAACCGACGTCTTTTCTGGACGTGAATTACTTCTTTCGCGCATCTTTTTTGGAAGTTTAATGACCGTCAGTGAACGTCTTAGCTACACTGTAAAATAAAATGTAGTTTTTACATTTATTATTATTAATAATAATAATAATAATAATATTAACCATAATCATAAATAGAAGAAGTTCAAACTGATTCACAACATGTTGTACTACACGTAATTAATTGTCAAAATAACAATTATACATGTAACTGTAGGCATGTACAAATGTATCTGAATGGATTTTTAGGAAACGTTCTGTTACAAATTTTTTACAAATTTGGGCCGTCCTACCGCAACCATTTCTGGATGTGGACACCACGTCGGCGTCGGACCAGTGTTTGCTGGGTAACGGGATGCTAATGAACCGTGGGGCTCCTTGTGTTAAATGCATTCTAGAACCTTCAAAACTCCTTATTAAATGACTTAAGTGACTGTATGTAAGCCTGTATGTATATAATCTATTAAAACTAGTGCATTTGATTTATGTTTCTAAAACCATTAAACAGTAAGCATTCCATTCTGGACACGGGACAATTCAAACCAATCATTAAAAGCCCCAAACTAATATTATCTATGTAAACATCTGATGGCTGTGTGTATTTGTCCAGTTCTTGGGTGTTTCAGCCATGTTTGTGAAAATCGATAGAACAGATGCCACATTGCTCATTTCTAAACCCAAAGGACTTCAGCTGACAGCTACAAATTACACAGGTGCAAATTCAGTCTGCAGGAATATTTAATAGAACCTCGAGTACGCCAAAGTCATTTGTTTCTGCTTGTGTTCTTCTGTTTTTATTTTTAATTCTGACTTAAATTCCTCATGGACGTATTTTTATTGCAAGTGTTTGCTTGTACATCACGAGAAGATTGTCAGAAACTCAGATCGTTAGTTTTCAGCAGCTTTTGAGTTGTTTGAATAAGGTGTGTTCTCTAGACAGACCTTGACTTAAAAGCACGTCTCACAACCAAAGCAATGGCTGCTAGCAGTGCCTGGTATACTGCCGGCTGAGTGATATTTGAAATGATGATGTTGTGACAGTGTTTTTGTTTGTGGAAGCCAAAGCTTAATATTGAAGTTGTTTTTCTTTCTCTTTTTCTGCTGAATTCCTCCTCTGAGTTCAGAGAGTAAATTTGTCCAGTTCTTATCAGGTTATGTTTACAGAGGAAGATGTGAAATTCTACCTTGCAGAGCTGGCTCTGGCCCTCGACCATCTGCACAACCTGGGCATAGTTTACAGAGATCTCAAACCAGAGAAGTATGAACCATCACAACCTAAACTCATCAAATATTCACCTTTAACACCAGGACCTCTGCACAATAGATCTATCCTACAAATCTAGACAATCTGTAGCAGTAGCAAAATATGTAGCTCTGCAGGTTGGTCTAGCCACGCTCCATTGTAGCCTCAGCAGGTCTACCTAATCAGTTTTAGGTCTGGCCAATCACAGCGCTCTATGTATGTAGAGAAACGTTGGGCAGGCTCAGCACCAGAGCTGAGACGAAGGAAAACTACAAAGATAGGATCGGCTCATAACAGCTCTCGTTTTAAACAGCTTTGGTAGCAGGCAGACTTTGAGACATGAGTAGATAGACGTACTTAAGTCCTTTATTTCTAAAAAGGATGTATTTGCTGCTTCTTCTTCGACCATGTTTGGCAAACTGCACGGTTGACTGATTTCCATAACCATGTCGCTTGGTTTGTTGCTCTGATTGGTGCTAGCATTGTCCAATTGCGTGCAGAGACAGTTTGAAAGACAACCATGACTGAGATCTGTCTGTAGCCTCTTTTATAAAACAATGCTGCCAATTTGCTACCACGCTGAGCCGGCATCTGGAAGCGTATGGTCTTATAAGTGGTCAGACCGTGGCGGTAATGTGGCGCGATCGTATCCTTTTTCTAAAAGATTACACGATGGTGGTAAAAAGGAGGTATGGGGTGGTCTCTGTGCTTCCGCGGACTTCCGTGTATCTTGGACATAACTTGATTTTTATTGCAGTTGAAGCCGTGCTGCTTAACCTTTTTTGACAAGCAGCTCCTAAAGGTGTCTGTCCTCCACAGTCCCTGTGAACTGTTGGATGATCTGGGCTCCAGCTCTAACGGAGAGAAGCTCCTGGAGCTCTGCATCGCTCCAGTTGATCATCTCAGCTGATTCTGTTAAAAGCAAAACTTATGTCCGTGTTTTCTTTTATTTTCAATATAGTTTCCGGCTGGAGCTCAGCATTAGTTCATCACGAGATCATGACACCACCCTCTGTTGTGCTAAGGTGTAATGTGCATTCACAAGTCCGGCGTTGCGGCATGGCGATGCGGGAATTTTCCGGCATTTGTGCCGCCACGGCGCATTTATAAGACACACTGTAGCGGTAATATTACGCTGATTTTCCAGCATGGTGCGTCTTATAAAAAGGGCTTAAGTGTCGTGGCCAGACTATAAAATTACATACATAGGATGGCTTGCCAGGCTACAATAGAACTGTTCATCTACTATTTTCCATTCTAGTTATATTTTACATTCAAGCTAAATTATTACTGATAATTTTCAGTTTGTTGTGCGTATTTCTGCATGCATCACATTGTTATAGTTTGCTGATTTTTTCTTCATAGAAGCAGTCTGTTATCGAAGCACAACTCAATATGATAAAGTATTGCTGTTTATACATAATGTATGTTTAAGTGAAGCACTTTCCAGCCCCATTTGCAGCAAACTGTCAGAACTTTAGAGTGCGTTACGAACTAAACATGGAGGTCCAACCTGACCCTTAAGTGCCAGATGCATTAAACAGATCCGTTCATCTTAAAAATTCCTGTTTGAATCTCACCTTTGGAAAAACTTCTTATCTTTCAGCATCTTACTTGACGAAGCAGGACATATAAAGCTAACAGGTAAATGTTCGGCTCAACACAAAGATCCTGTGGTGATTTTAGGGTTTTTGACTCATTTTCCTTTGCTTTATTTCTGGGCAGACTTTGGCTTGAGTAAAGAGTCAGTAGATGCTGATAAGAAGGCTTATTCCTTCTGTGGTACGGTGGAGTATATGGCCCCTGAGGTGGTCAACAGGAGAGGACACACACAGAGTGCAGACTGGTGGTCCCTGGGAGTACTTATGGTACACAAACTCACACAGACCTGTACACGTTAGGGATGTCCTGATCCAGTCGTTTAGGATCACATATCTGACTCACAATAAGAAATGATAAACCCAGAAAAAATCATCAAATGTTCCGATTTGCCATGTGTCAGCTCAGGTATCATGCTCTAGCCCATCGGTACTCACTGCTGTGATGGCTGAAACACAAAGGCCCAATCCCAATACTCGCACTGCACCCTACGGACTTCTGGGAATTGCACTTTAAGGAAGTGTGCAGTAAGGCTTCCAGTACGTAGTACACAAGTGTGCAAATATTTGCCGAATTGGGACAGGGAGCATTGCGTCATCGACCACGACGCATGCCAGGATGCCGGTCGCTGTTTGTGCTACTTTTTAAAAAAACTTTATTAACAAATTTCAAACAAAAAAAATGTAAATTCATTACTGTCCACATTAAATCTTAGTCTAAAACATTCAGAGCATGAATAAATATCATTAATCGTCTTGAAATGAACTTCTTTCATTTGAAAATACATGTTTTCAGAAAAGGCACTAGAGCCATTGCTCCGCCTTCTTCTCAAAATTCCCATGCAGCAATGAATTGTGGGTAATACCTGAAGTGCGCATCGATGCAGACTTGGGCGAAGTGTGGATCAAGGGCACAAAAGGGGCGTGGTCAACTTTCGCACTTGAGAATTGGGACACTCTAGGCACTTGCGCAATTGAAGGGCGCAAGGGTGGAAGTGCGAGTATTGGGATTGTGCCATAATACAGGGAGACCAGAGACAACGTCCTCATGTCATAATCAAACTTCTTATTCACACTGAAGCTAAGTTTGAACAGACTAAGATTTTAGACGTAACATTTTCATTTATTTACTTGAGCTCCAGTGTTTTCCTCCTACCCAGCATAGAGCCGACGCTGGTGTAAAACCAGACAGTATCGCCAAAGAGATCAGATCAGGACATCCCTAGTATATGTGTTAATAATTTCACGTGTGTTTGCTGCATTCATGGAATTAGACTTTTAATTGGTGTGTTTTTGCAGTTTGAGATGCTAACCGGAACATTACCTTTCCAAGGGAAAGACCGCAACGAGACCATGAACATGATTCTTAAGTAAGTCACCATTGTGCCATTTTGAAGTATTTCTTCCATATTACAGCTAAAAATAATGACCATCTTACTTATTTTATTTGTTTAGCTTCCTGAGTGAATTGTGTTAGGACCAGTAGTTTATGTCCAGCAGGATGGACCAGCTAACGGCTAGTCTGAGCACAGCTGAGACCAAAGTATTTTGGTGCTTCTTCAAACTGCTCCAATCTCCTAAAAGTCATAATTCTTGAGGTATTACTTTATAAACCAGTACATGTGTTCGTTTCTTATACCATCTTGGCTGTGCTCCAACTAGCTGTTAGCTTATCAGGCTTGTTGGATTTAAATGCTATTTCTCAGAACAGAGGCCATTCAGGAAACTCGACTTTTAGAAGTTAAAGTTTTACACAAACACACTTCACAAGGGCCCTGTAAGACACTTTAGCATGTTGTTTTCCATCTTTCTGAGCCCCTCGCTGCCTGTTTCCACTTGCTGACTGCTTCTCTTCCCACTCAGAGCTAAGCTGGGAATGCCTCAGTTCCTAAGTTTGGAAGCCCAGAGTTTGCTGAGAATGCTGTTTAAACGTAACCCCGCTAACAGACTAGGTAAGGATCGTCAGAGGGGACTCTCACAAATCTCTTTGCCAAATCTCGTTAGCATTTTGGCATCTACCTGAACAACATGCGGATAAACGCTGAGGAAAAACAAATGTTGATCCTCTGACCAAAACAAACTTGCTCCAGGTAAACTGAACCAAGGTGGTTTGTGTCTGCAGGGGCGGGGCCTGATGGAGTGGAGGAGATCAAACGCCACGCTTTCTTCTCCACCATCGACTGGAATGTGAGCAGACTTTTCAGCCCTCCGTTTCTTACACACACACACAGCTCTGTAGCTTCTGCTGAAGCTTCACGCCTTCTCAAACGCTTGGCTTCAGGACTAGTGGCCATCAGTCCTGGCCACAGCGACTCTGTTAGTGTGTGTGGGAGTCTGGGCAGCTGTCCAGTTCTCACTGTGTGTGCACTAATAGCCCTGTGTGAGTGTTTAAGCGCCAGCAGGATGCTACTGGCTGGACTTAGCTGCAGAATGGATTGAGGGGGTTAATCCGGGAGGAGTGGAGGGGGCTTGGCTTCTCCTGCATGCAGCTCCATACATCTCTCTACAGGCTTTAATTTCTGACCTTTATGTTTGTTTACGTCTGTTTACAGAAACTCTACAGGAGAGAACTTCAGCCCCCCTTTAAGCCTGCAACAGGTAAACCAGATGACACGTTCTGCTTCGACCCAGAGTTCACCGCTAAAACACCTAAAGGTACACACACACACACACACACACACAGTATGCTCTTACAAGCAGCAGCCCCGCCTGCAGCCATGGAAACAGCAACGTACATTTTTCACTTGTTGGTACGTTCCACGTGTTTCTAAATGAAGGGTTTGTGTGATCAGACTCCCCAGGTATCCCGCCCAGTGCTAACGCCCACCAGCTCTTCAAAGGCTTCAGTTTTGTTGCTCCAGCTCCTATGGATGAGAACAAGAGCTCCCCGATGCTCAGCATACTCCCTATAGTTCAGGTGAATATTAACCTTCACTTCCCACCAGGACCTAATCACACTTTTCCACGTGAAAATGATTCAGACATTCACAGATGCTTCCTGTAGATTCTGTGGATGCTTTTCTTTCCAGCTCTTTAGAGGAAGCCTCATAACCACTCGTGCAGAATTTTGCAATAGTTTGTCATTCGGCAACACAATAGAGTCCAAACCACTCAGCTGTCAGTGGTTTGTGCAAAACTCTTCTAAAAACTCTTAGTTTGATTTTCTCTACCAGCTGTATCAGAACGTCTGAGGGTGCTCAGTCTTCAGAGATCCACTCTAGATGCTGGCAGTAAAAAAGATTTTATCTCAGCAGATTAACTTACTCATGATCTGAAGTTTATCAACCTGTTTGGAAATTCACACGGCTGCATGGTGCAGTTGGTAGCACTGTTACCTTGCAGTGAGAAGGTTGCAGGTTCAAATCTGAACTGTGGTCTTTCTCTGTGGAGTTGCCATGTTCTTCCCATGCATGACTGGGTTTTCTCCAGGCATGCATGTTAGGGTAATTGGAGACTCTAAATTGTCCCTAGGTGTGACTGTGTCCCTGTGATGGACTGGAGACCTGTCCAGGGTGTCTTCCGGTAACTGCTGGAGTTAGAACCAGTGGTTCAGATAATGCATGGATGGATGAAAGTTCATCATTTTAGTCTGATACAAACGTGTTGTGCAGAGACAGATTTCAGGTACACTTGCATACATTATTTGCACATCTATGGAATTTAAAATCTATAAACATGAATGTACACCAGCCAGGTGCCCTAGCTGAGTTCTGTCCATGCAAAGAGCTGAATGATGGGTCTCTGCCAATAGCAGCAACGTCTGAATCAGGTGTCTCACACGTGGACAATACACTTCCACAGCAGACAGAATGACTGGAACCCAATACCTGCTACCTGATACTCAGCAAATCCAGGCTAAACACCTGAACAGCCCCGTCTACAGCGACTCTTTATCTGACCTCCTGTAGGCTAACTGCCTTTGGGTTGTGAGTGACTTCAAGCCTCGTATTTCATATCTTAGAATCTGTTGGTTATAGCTGATCTGCAATAGATTTAGGGATTACGTTTAAATATGTTCTTGAGCAAACATTTTATTATTGATTAGTTTATGGATTAAAATGAGTTTGGTGCAAAGACTGTCTTATTTAATGTGCATTTAAAAATTTCAGTCAGATTTTATTTACCTGAATTAATTAATGAACTGGTTGCATTTTCACAGATGTTTGAACACCAATGGTTTTGAACCTCTGTTGCCATGGTGATTTAGCTAGCCACAATGAGATCCTCCACGATAACAAAACTCCAAAAAACATTCAACTCAGCACGAGCAGCTAAGCAGGAAACCATGTTGTTGTGTCTTTATCGTAGTCTAGGTGGACGCAGAGCTGAGCCATGTGTCCACGTCCAAGCAACATTAAATTAGAGGCCAACTGGAAAGCTCTCAGCCAAGTCTCCACCTAGCAAAGGCAGAATAAAACCAGATTATGAACAAGAAGCAGATTTTACAAGTGACACGTTAAAGAAGACATGACTCATTCTGGGTGTTCAGTGAGCTACAGCCTTACTTCCTGTTTAGTCTCCATGCTTGTCCCTTCCTTTTCTTTTTTACATATTTAGATTCTTTTTTCTCTCCAATCAACAGGGAAATATCTCACTGCAAATAAAACTACGGGAGCCCGTGAGGACAAAACACATTTACTGATTTGTAACAAATGGTTACAAAACTTTAGCCATTCATAAACGTTGTTTTACACATTGACCTCTTCACTTGCTGCCAGTGATGAAAGGGAGTCTGATGTGTTTGTCATTTAGCTGGAGGTTGCACTCCCAGGGATTTTTGACCCTAATGGCCATCCGTTGGTAAGGTCTTACTCGAGCACAAAAATACTGCTTGCTTGCAGTGATTTAGGTATGTACTGTCCCCTATCGCCAGGGAAAATACACACAGTCACTTTAATATTGCTGGGAACAAATAACCAAAAACCTGAGTGTGGTCTGAAAAGTGCTGGGGACTATTTTTATTTATATAAAAGTATCTGTCCGTTTAATGTTTTATTACAGTATCAGATTTATTATTTATTCAGTCAATAAAGGTTGGAAACAAACCAGCAACCCACCGAATACAGGTCAGACTCCTAACCCCTGTGCCAGTCACCCTTAGTGAGCTTTAAAAGAAAAATACCCTTTAAAATGATACGTAGCTTCCTTGTGTCCGGGTTCTGTTATCTCCACACCCCCTCACCAGGGCCGAGCTGTTCGTGATCCACCAGATTAATACAAGAAAATAGTTTTAGGCTACTTGACTGTTCTGCACCATGTGTGAGAGAAAAAAGCTGAACCAATATCTGATGGGTTTTCAGCAAACAAAACTGTGCTGCAAGTGCAGCCCTAACTAACTAAACATGATCCAGTCGAATCATGTTTGATATGCAGCTAAAGTTACCTGTAGGCTAGCTAAAGGACTGGTGTTTATGATTCAGCACAAAGATGACTGACTGGTTGGATTGAACATACAGGTCCTTCTAAAAAAAT